>CM053791.1:297724167-298304167 GCA_028749045.1 Cupressus sempervirens | reverse complement strand
GTGTTAAAATTCCTCCAAGTCCTCATCCTATCCTTTCTTATCACCTCCCCACTTTTTTCCATAGTCTTCTCCTCAGGCAAGGAAGAGGGTGAGATAGGACTAGGGGTCTTGGAGGTTAGGGCGATGGGGTCTTCCTAAAGCAGGGCTTGGTCTGCTTTTCTTTTTTTGGGGTTATCTAGGGGAGCATCGAGGGTATCAAGGGTAACTTCCTCCTTGTCTCTCTTCCACCCCTTTTCTTCATCCTTCACAGTGTCCTTCCCCTTTTCCTTGTCCTCATCCTTAGACTCAGTCTCAGTCTCCTCTTCATTTTCACTGTCTTCTTTCTCCTCCTGGGGCTCAAGCTTGGGAAGAATGGGGGGGAGACCTCTAGGGCTCTTTCTACTGGGATTCGGTGGTTGCGGGCAACATAGATGGCTTTGGTGGAGTAATCCTCGTCCACAGATTTAACAACTTGAACATCCTTAGAGTCTGAACTAGCAGTGTCCTTCGAAGCATTACCTGGGTAACCGAGGATTTTCCCTTGGTTTGAGCTTTCAAAAACTCATAAACCAAGAGGAGAAGGCCTTCATGGATGGCAGGATTAGTGATGGGTTTTTTCTTGAAACCCTCAATATTCTTAGACATGGAGGTGAAAAGAAAGAAAGGAAAGGAAATTTTAATAGCATGCCTAAAGTGGTTTAGCAACACAAAATGGTGCGTTCTTATCCTGTCGAACCTGGAGTCAAGAGTGATATACTCAATGAGAATCCTAAGAACATACCTCCATAATTTTTTGATGGATTCCATCTCGTAGTAAGTGTCGATCTTGATAAGTTTGTTCCTCTCAACATTGTCCTTGACAAATTCACTAACAACATTGGCTGACATCTTTTTATCCCTGAAGAAGTTTATGCCAACTTGAGGGATTTTCATCACCTTCGCAATCAAGCCCTCAGTGGTTTGGTGGGTGACACCATCAATTTTGGCTTTCCCATTGTTCCATGTTTCCACCATCTTTTTGGTAACCCTAGTGTCAAAGTCATGAAGCTTCTCCATGAACCTGGTTATACCTCCTTTTTCAAGCTTGATTAATATTAAATAATTATTAATCAAAATTTTAAACTTTGTTAATATTATTAAAAAGTTTAATAATAAATTTTATTATTAATTAGTTAATTTATGAATGAAAGTTTATAAAGTGGTTTTAAATAATTATTAATCAAAATTAATTAATTTAGTTTAATTAATTATTAATATCATTTAATGAAGTTTTAAATTTATTTTATTATTATTAATAATAATATTGATTTTTAAAATTTTAATTATTTTATTTGAAAATAAATAATTACTATTTTAATAATTTAATAAATAATTATCTTTAGATTCTTTTGGAATAATTGACTTATAATCAAATAAGGGTAATTGTGCATTTTGTTCAAATTCAAGAAATGGGTTATATAGTTAAGGATAAAATGTAAAATTTATTTGCTCAAAAACTTACATTGAACACAAATTCAAACCTTATTGTTAACTCAACTATGTGTTTTCAAAATCAAACCAAACTATGAAACTACACTGTTATTTGTATGTTGTCTATGTTTTGTATTTGGGTTGACTAGAGTGTTGACCAGTCTTAGGACGTTTACCAAAGGCTTGGGAGTTTTGTGTTTGTGATATTATGATGACTTGATCTTGATTTTTTAAAACTCAACCATGGTAATGTGTCTGGTTTGCTTTATGATGAGTTTGGATTTATTGTTTGTTATTGCTTTTCAATGTTCTTGGGTGAAAGTGAGATGAATGGTATGACCTATTTGGCTTAACCTTTGAATCTTCGATCAATTATTTTTGGGATGCTTTCCAGTTGCTTGTAAAGAACTAAGGTCTTATTATGGATTAACTTTTGATGCTTTCCAATCACTTGTATAGGACTAGGGTGAAAATTGTGATTGTTTGATTTGTACTTTTATGAGCCTAGGGTAGGTAATCTATATGTTAAGTTGGGAAGTGGCTTGCAATAGAGGCTAGGACCCAAAGTGGCTACTAGGGTAACCCATTGTAAGTAGTTAATAAGTGAAAACACTACACTAAATGAGAGTAAAATAAGTCTAATAAGAGTCTTGTCTTTCCTTGCCCATGCCTTGAGTGCTAGTAAATACTAGGATGGGAGTAGAGAGGATGCTTGGTTGCAACCTTGCATCATTAGTATGCCTTGTCCGTATGAAAGGATACTAGTGCTACATAGAGTCACTAGGGGGCCAAAGGATTAAAAGACTAGCTAGGTAACCCTAGAGTTGGTTCGTATGATGACACTTGCCTACTAGTAGTATAGATTTCCTACATGTATTTGTTTGCCTCTAGGTCTAGATGTCGATTTATCTTGGAACCTTTGAATTAGATTACTTTTAGGATTTCCTTGACCTAGGTGTTACTTTGATTTTTGGGATTGTTATCCTGTGTGGGACTTGAGACTATCTCCTTAGTGCGGTGGGAGTGGACCTCTTTGGGTTACCATGAGGTTTGGTGGTAGTGCTTTTTACTTTTACCATTGAGATCCATTCATTGATGTCGTGGTTGGAGTTCCTTGTTTGCATTCCCTTTCATTCTATCTTTGTGTATTATGTGGATGATTATATCTTTATGATGGATGATTTCACTTATTGTCTTGTACTTTGTTTCATGGATCTGAAAGGGATGATGTAATCTAATTTATAAATGTATATTCTTTTAGCCTCTCATACCCTATGATATGCATAGTGGATAATTGTGCATTCTAATTTATTGCAAAGTGGCATTTAGAAAAAATGTATATTATTTAAATGGACTAGAATTGTAGTTATTCTTTCATGTGGACATGTTATTTATTTTATGTAGTATTAATTAAAATTTAAATGTGACTCAACATCTTGGGATCCTTAAGGAATGTAATATGTTATGTTTGCTTATGTATGATTGTATGTTATTGCTTCTGCTACTTTATGATTGTTGTTATATGTTATCTTTAAAAAAAAGGGTTTGGTAAACTTAGTAAACTTTAGGTTAGTTCTTTTGGATCCCTTGGTGGGGTGTTATAGTTACATGATGTAAATGATATATATCTTGAGGCAACACCAGATATTGAATTGAATGACAAAGTTCCTATATTGGATTAGCTTGTCCAAGTTGTTGATAAATTAAATGATCCAAATATTAACACATACTCACTCTTAATTTAGATGAATGAGAAGACATTTGATAATAGAGTGGTAGAGAAAGTCTCCACCAAGATTGTGATTGAGAAACTAGGTTTATCTACTTCTATTACAACATTAGAGATAGTTGTTCAACATGTTTTATCATTATTTTAAATATTGTGTGATATTCCATCCATTACTAGAAAGGTCAAAGATAAATTGAGGGAAATAGATGAAGATATGAAGTCTAGTGTAGGTGAGATAATAAAAGACCCAAGTACATCATCAATGCACTATACCCATGTGAGATTTCTCATAGGACTTCAACAAGAATTACTACAAGAGGAGAGCAATATGAGAACATAAATTAATGAGATTCAATCTTTTCTACTACCTCATTTAGAGGTTATGCAAAATCACAATAGAGATGCAAAGGCTCTCATAGCCACCCCAAGTTTTTTAATAGTTGATCATATGATTGATCTTGCAGCTAAGCTTAAAATTGAAAAGAAAAGTTTAGAGCTGATAAGGTCCGATTGGGATAATACTTTGGAGATCATATTGAAAAATCACAAGGGTTTCTTGGAACATTTTGTATTATTCCCAAAGTAAGTATTCTTGTATGCTAAGAATTCTTTTGACATAAGTGTCAAAAAAAGGGAATATATCTATGTTTCTTAGTAAATTTATTTGTTTGTATGTATTTTGAAGTTATAAGGAGATATTATATGTATAATGTGAATAAAAACAATCTTGAAAAATAAAAGCTATATTGAGAGGAAGCATATGTATAGGGGGAAGTTTGGCGTAAAGGTCAAGTTATTTGTGTACATAATGTTTTTGCCACTAATGTCAAAGGGGGAGAATGTTACTTGTACAAAGAATCATATTTCCTATTAGTGTCAAAATGTGTATAGTAACCGAGCTACTATATAGCCCAAGAAATGATAGAGAAGATAATTGAATATTGTTAAGTATAACCAAGCTCAAGTATTCACTGCGAAACTCTACTCCAAGTTGAGGAGAAGTTAGAATATACTGAGCATAGAGTCTACTAAGCTACATATAGGATGATGAGACAATACTGAGTGTTAGTCAGTATGGAGACTATATTTACTAAGTGACATAGATTTGACATCAGAGTTTGAATTAGCACTGAATTCAATGCTATATGATTGTACCAAGCAAGAAAAATAGTTTACATAGATCAAGGTAAAGATTTGAAATTATTTTATTGAAGAATGTGAATTGATTGTGTATGATTAGAAGGTTGGAAGGACTAATGGAAATAAAGATGAATTGGAATGAAATGATTAATGATTCTAGAAATGTTGATCATGATCAGAGAATAATTCCAAAAAGTTCTAAAACCCTAATTAGGTCAAGTTACAAAATAACAAAATAAAACTATAAAAGTAGTATAGAACAATTTTAAAGTTGTTGTTTGTTAGATTTTTGTTAAGAGAAGTATTGTTTTTGATAGTGTGATAAGTGGATGTTGTTGAATGAAGTATTGAAGCAAGGAAAATAGATCGAAGTTTAGAATAGAGGCCAGAGATTAAAGATTAGAGACAAAGACATTTGGAGTGAATTGTAGATCTATCACAAGAAGGTGATAACTACAAAGAATAATAGGGAGCTATTAAAACAAAGTAAGTTTCTATTGTAAAGTTTTTTGCTTCTATTGTTTAACCACCATAGTTATTTTTTAAATCCTTAAAAAAGGTGGACTTAACAATCTTATATGCAATCTCTTAATTGCAGATACACTTCAAGGGTGTTGTAAAATCCTTTAAAAATGTAGATCGATAAAAATATTATTGTATACTCTTAACCTAGTAAGTCATCATAAGTGACAAAAATTGTATCCCTAACAAAATTTTTTATGCTCTTTCATTTTCAAAGTGTTGAGAAAAAGGATTAGTGCTTACTGAGTTATAGAAGGTAGTAAAGGGAAAGTTAAAAGTTTGTTTAGAAGAAAAGTTCTAGAGGATACTGATTGCACCCCACCCCCTCCCCCACAACATCCTATCTATCCTTACTATTCCAACAACAATACCATTGAAAGGTTGTATCCCTAAAATTTTGTGGAAACAACTTATCCATAAACCTATAGTCATGAGTAAAAGCACTACATATAGTATGGAAAGTCTTAACATGAATCATGGGATCTCCCTTATAATTATAAGTTTCAAGATGAGGCACCTTAACATGTTTTGGTATAAAAATATGAATGATATCTAAAATTAAGGGAATAGTAATGTCACACATGAGAATGTTATACTTAGATTGAGTGAATTGAGCCATTTTTTGTTGTAAAGCAGTGACGGTTTGAACCAAGCTACTAACAGTGGGATTGGGAGATATAATAGTAGGCATATATATGTTAGATATTTTAGGAAAATTATATAAAGTGGAAGGAAGATGAAAAGATGTTGGAAAAGGATTAGAAGGAATAGGTAATGGATTGGAATATGTAAAATGAACTGCATTAAATGAAAATAAAGAAGAAGGTATGGAAGTAGGAGGAATGTAATGCCTTGCTAGGGAGCCTAATAGAATAAGGCTAAAAGATACTATGTTTTGTGGATTTTTTAAAACTCCCTTTTCTTGCTTAGTTTACTTAATCATACATGTAATATTCCTAATAGGTTCCCTACCATTATCTTTGAACACATTTCTTAGATTCCAAATTCAAGAATCAATGTCTTATGCTTTATAAATCAAATGCATATACTTAACACACAATATTTTTTTTTTTACCAAATCATATTCTATTCATTAATTACTTTGATCATTAATTGGACAACACTATAAAGAGTAGATGATTATTTTATTCATCATACATATTATCATTAACATCATCTAAATACAAGGGAATATACAATACCATGACCTCATTATTACTTCATTTATCTTTCTCAAATAATACAATATGTTCACATATCCCTTCATTTCTCCTAAAGATTCACTTTTCCCTTTTTACATATCTTTTCAATCCATTATACATATACATATGAACTTTTAATTTCTTTAAGAGTTTATAGTATACCATCACATAGTTTTCTTCCAATGAAATGCAACAAAATAAATAATCTTCAATAGATACTCAATAGGGATCCACATATAGCCATCCATAAGAACTCAAATAGTACCTAAAATATATTCTACCACCCAACCACATGGAGCCATAAATGGTACACTACCCTGAGATAAGAGTTAAGACCATGATCCACATAGGTTCTAAGGAAATCTAAGGCTTATAGCATGAAATCAAATTTCAAAGATTATATAAAGCCACATGAAACTGTAATGTCATAATGAAGTCATAAATAAAATGGATGACTAGAGAAAACGTATGTGTGAGAGGTTTGACCACATCTAGGTGAGTGTTATCATGCACTCATATATGTTGGGATCAACCTTCTAGGGAGCAAGACCATCGTGCAACATAGAATGTCCCTAACCCAGTACTCCAACGAGGATATGTATATCATGCAATGGTACATTTTTGTAATGTTGGGATCAACCTTCTAGGGAGATAAACCATCTTATAGCATAGAATGTCCCACCCTGAGTAATCCAACATGTAGAATATCAAATTATCTTGTTTAATGTGAATTCCAAAACCCCCATAACCCCTTAATCTTAGAAATGTTTCCACTTAATTACAAAAAATTACATGTAGAATCAACCTATGCAAGGCCATAGTCTCTAATACATAGGATCATTTGGTAGCTACTTTTGGACCACTGCACCTATGGCAAGCCACTCACCTAGGACATCTATGTTACAATGATTTAGAATAATTGAGAGGTTTGGGGGGGGGGGGTGTGAATTAGTTATCCTCAAGTCCAAATTTACCAATTAAACTTTTGAACTCATTAAAAGACTTAGATCTAATCTTTAATCCACTCAGTCTCTATAGAAACTTATCAGTAAGATAAAATTGTAGTTCATTGTCCCATAATAACTAACTTACATAATGTAAAACATTACACAATAAAACATCTCAAATATCATTCACACAAGTATAACACTAGGATTTAACATGGAAACAAAATTTGGGAAAAACTACCAGTAACATCTCACCAAATTTTCATTCTTATGAAGTGAGCTATGTTAGGAGCCAACCCTGTTAAAGAATTTACTCAACCTATTAGGAGTAGCCTTGTTAGAAGACTTTAGAACATTCCATTAGAATGTCACCTTGATTAAAGGATTTACAAATGAATTTTAGGTCAACCTTGGTTAAAGGATTTTAACTGATATAACGGTTAGAAAGTAACAACGGTTTGATCTGATAAATAAAAATCACTTTACAAATAAAAATCTTAATGTATCTCATCTACTAACTCGTTAGCTAAAGTCCAATCATGTCTTCATCACTATCTCTAATCTTCTTGGAAAATCCTTCAAGTAATCACTCTTTACCTCTACTTTGCTCCTTCTTCACAACCTTCTACTCAAGTTCACCAGTCAAAAAAATTAGCAATTGCTAATGCCTCCTTAAATAGGCAACTTTGATCTTTTTCCTCTTAAACACCACCGCTGATCTTAGGGTTAGGTTAGATTTATCAAATCCTTCCATAATTTCATTTCTTCCTTCTCCTTATAGAATCTTCTTGAAAATTTTCTTTGAATCCATGTCTAGAAACAATCAAACATGGTTTCTCTTGCTTTAAACTTTCTTACTTATCAATACTTATCCTTCACGGGCTTTGACCAATCTAAAATTTTAACTATGTTGGCTGGAAATCTTAATTCCTTCACAAAATAATAAATGCTAACACTTGGTCAAAACTATGTTCCTCAGCATTAGTCATCACTATATAACTTGGTCATCACTAACTATCCTACTTGGCTTCTAATATCCTTGCTTGGTCCAACTTTTTTGATACTCCATCTTTATTGATGCTCAGTTGACATTATATTTTCTTGACTTCTAGCATTTACTTAGTCGACACTAGCACAAATTGACTTTAACTATAAGTTCCTCAATCTTTTTGCTTTGTAGCTTGGTTTAGCCTTTGCATTTGGTCCTTTAGTGATAATCTCTTCTAGGATTCAACTCAACTATCTTCTCCACTTAGTGTTATGATTAAACACCACATTATCTTATTAAAGGCCAACTACTCAAGTGCCCATTGTAATTCCACATAACTCAACCCTTCCATTATGTCTTCTTATTATCTCTTCTTCTCAAATCCTCTTTACCAATAATCTTGATATGGAACTCTACTTAGGTAGAAACTATCTCACCAATAAGGTTTGACATCAATGACAACATAACAATTGTTCTAATTGTAGTTTCCAACAATCTTCCTTTTTGGCATTGATAGTAACACCCCACTTCAAGTTACCATGCAATCCAAAGCACTTAACTTGCTTCAATCAAATCCCTCTTTGTTCAATATTAGAGACAACAACTCTAGATATCTCTTGTTCATATCAAAACATGAACTCCCTCTTTGATATATATCCATTTATGTAGTAACTAGATCACAATTTCTCCCTCTTTCATGTATGAATTCTGTCATCTTTAATCTCTCCCTCTTTAACTACTTTCTTGGTAATTCATAATCTCTCACTCTTTACTTTTGCTTCTCATGGTAGCTATATAAATGCTCTCTCTTTGACAATAATGCCAAAGAAACTTCAACATCTTCAATCGACTCTATCTCATGCATCTTCAACATGTAGATATCTCTTTGTTAGTTCTCTAAACAAGGTTATTCTTCTATCATCTTTGTAAGAATTTGGTATAGCTTTGATAGCATGTAAGAATTTTCCTAAGGGGAAAATCACCCAAGATCAAGGAACTCAAGCACAAGCACAACAATAGACCAACAAGGATTGATCAGAATAACAATATCCAAAATTGATTTATTGTCATTCAATGTTTAGTATGTTTAAGTACACTAGGAGTGCCTATATATAAAGGCCTCTGGAATGCTTCTAGAATGTCTAGGAGTCAACACTCGATAAGTCTTACAATAAAGCACATGTCCACCAAAAGTGGATTTTCATCCATTAAGCACAGGAGTTAGTGCGATGATGAGAGCATCAGCCTACAAAGGTGTAGTACACAAAATTATGTTGTAGACACCATGTGCTAAAATGAGAGTGGGAATAACTATGTTGTCTACATGACAACTCAGTTAATTATGCAAACTCTAATGTTGTAGACATCATGTGCTAAATTAGAGTTTCTTACTTCTGTGTTGTCAATGTGACAACTCATAAAAGTACGCAAACTCCTACGTATCAAAGTACTAAATAAAAAAACAATGCATTGATCTAAGTAAACTTAAGTAAGTGTAAATAGTGAATATTTATTTACACCAACAATCTTGCTTATGACTAATTCAACATCTTGTACTTGTCTCTTCACAACTTTAGGTAGGTCCTAAAGTGTGACCTTCTGCATCAACTTGTAAGATATTTTGATCAAAATATTTGATGCAGAGTTCCATCTTAGCTTAGGTAGCCTAAGTTAGGGGAATCACCCCCAATTTACCTCTTAGATATTAATGTTCATCCTTAGGTAAAGCTTTTTTGACTATATCAACTGTTTATTGCTTTGTATTCACATACTCCAATCTCACTTCTTTGTCTTGTACCAACTCTCTCAAGTAATGATACTTAATAGCAATGTGCATGGTCTTGGTGTGCATCACATGATTTTAAGATATATTTATAGAACTTGCGTTATCAAAGAATACAAGTTCAATGATCTCTTCCTTCATTCCTTTCAACAATTACTTGATCCACACAATGTTAGACCAATTAACTGCTATAGCTACATATTCAACTTCAACTATGGATTGGGAGATGCAATTTTGCCTCTTTCTTGTCCATGAAACTAGTCTCTTTACTAGAAAGAAAGCTCCACCACTTGTACTTTTTTTGTCATAAACATTTACTGCCCAATCTACATCAATATATAGTTTCAATTACAACTCATAATTATTTTTGTAGTATAATCCATAATCCTTTGTTCATTTCAGATATCTTAGTATTGTTTTCATAGTCATCATGTGACTCTCCTTAGGATTTGCAAAAAATATAGCAACTATTCCAACTGATAGTGCAATATTTGGTCTACTATGAACAACATATTGTAACTTTCCAATCATTGATCTATATAAGGTTTGATTACATCAATAAAATAATCATTCTTTGAAAGTTTATGTCTAGTAGCCATGGGTGTTCCAACTGGTCTTGAGTCTTCCATACCAAATTTTTTTTAGTATCTCTTTGATATACTTTGATTGTATAATGTAGATACCTTTCTTCATTTGATAAACTTGTAGAAAAACAAAGAATTTGATCTCTTCAAAAATAGAAATCTCAAACTCTTTTCTCATTTGATCTGTTAATGACATACACAATGCATCTTTTCCACAAAATATGATGTCATCCACAAATATCTTAGCTAATAGTATTCCTTATTCAAATTCAGTATTCAAGTATAGATTTTCATTATCATTTGTCCTTGAAAAATCAATCTTCACCAAATATGTGTGCAACCTCTCATACCAAGTTCTAGGGGCTTGTTTCAATCCATACAATGCTTTGTGTAACTTACATACCATCTCACTTTTGTTTGGATCAATAAATCTTTCAAGTTTTTTAACATAGACTTCCTCTTCCAAAATTCCATTCAAAAATGTAGACTTGACATCCATTTGATACACTTTGAATCCTTTGTATGCAACATATGCAAGTAGAGTTCCCACTCCTAATCTTGCAACATGGGTAAATATCATCCCATAGTCAATTCCTTCTTCTTGTGCATATCCCTTACAAACTAGTCTTGCTTTGTTTCATGCGACTTCACCTTTCTCATTCAACTTGTTTCTAAATACCCACTTTGTACCAATAACATTATTGTCCTTTGGTCTAGGTACTAGTGACCAGGTTTTGTTCTTCTCTATCTACTAAATCTCTTCATTCATTGCTTGAATCTAGTGTTCATTATCCAAAGCATCCTTTACCAATTTAGGCTCAAATTCACATAGTAGGCATGTATCACTCCTTAGTCTTTTTCTTGTCATAACTCCAAAACCCTTATCTCCAATGATTTGATTAGGTGCATGATGTCTTCTCACATATTTTGCTAGTGTAGGCTTAGGTATTCTTACTTCTTCTTCAGGTTCATCTTGTAGATTAGCTTCAGGTAGCACTTCATGTATCTTGTCCTTTTCTTTTGGTTGTTTGACAATCACTTGCTAATACTTGACATGCTCTTCTTGACACTCGACACCAATTGCTTGATGCTCGACATGTTGCTGCTCTAACTTGACATGCACTAGTTGTTGTTGCTTGACAACTTTCTTCTTAGGTTCATGTAAAGTGCTGAGCTCTCCTTCATCAATGTATGTAAATTTTTTGTAATCTTTAGGTTCCTTCTTACATTCAACTTCATTCTTTTTTACATATTCATCAACTTCCACATTTTCACTTTCCAAAACTTTTTTAGTGTTATAATTCAAACATTTATATGTTTTTCTCTTATTGGAATATCCTAAGAATATGCCTTCATCACAATTTCCATCGAGTTTTCCATGTCTATTGTCTTTAAGTATATAGTATTTTCTTCCGAAAACTTTGACATATTTAACAATAGGTTCATAAACATACCATTACTCAAAAGGTGTAATACTTGTATCTTTCTTGAATCATACTCTATTCAAGGTATAAAATAATGTACTTACAACTTCTCTCTATTACTTAGGTGCAACATTCTTCTTCATCATCAATGTCCCTGTATAGTCCATGATTGATCTATTCCTCCTTTTCGCTATATGATTCTATGGAGAGGTCCTTGGTGTAGACATCTGTCTCTTGTTTCCTCTATCATTGCATAGTGTGTTGAATTCCTCAAATATGAGTTCACCTTCTCTATCAGATCTCAAAAACTTCAAGCTTTTACCTATTTCCTTTTCAACTCTAGAAAAATACTACTTAAATAGTTGACATGCATCAAATTTTTCTTTAATACACATCATAGTCATTATCCTAGAGTAGTCATCAACAAATAGAATAAACTATTTTTTACCATAGAAGCTTTGCACTCTAATAGGTCCACAAAGGTTAGTATGAACCAACTCCAAAATAACATTAGAAGTATAGGTCATGATCTTGAAACTAGACTTTGTCATTTTCCCCAATTGACATTATTTACACATCACATCATTAGGCTTCTTCAATCTTGGTAAACCTCTTACTTTATTCATCTAACTAATGGTTACCAAATTATCAAAGTTCACATGAAATAGATTCTTGTACCATAACCACGTATCATCACATTGTGTAAACAAGCATGTACCATCAGATAGGTCTAAATAGAATAGGTTACTTCTTGTTTGGTCTCCACTTCTAATCAGTTCACTAGAACCATTGTAGATCTTAGCCCTCTTGTGCTAAAATTTAACTTTTTAACCTCTCAACAAATTATAAATAAGTCCTTCAACCTAATAGGCATTAGCACACATGATTGTATCAATCAATCTTATTGATGCTTTACCTTTCACAACATATGATGCATCATTACCAAATTTAACACTACCTTCTTTATAATGTTCCAAGGTTTCAAACCTACTTTTATCACCAGTCATGTGATGTGAGCAACAACCACTATCAATTATGCATCTATCACCTTTACTCACATATGAAATAAGTCCTATTTTTTCATCTGCATCAAAATAATCTTTCATAGTAACATAAACAACTTCTTCATCATGACTATTAGAATCATCATTAGTCTCTTCTTCATCAATGTAACAATACTTTGTACCTTTTACTTTTTAGTCTTTGTATCCCTTAATTTCTTTTCCATCTCTTCTCCCTTTGAACTTTCTATCTTTCCTTTCATCCTTGTCATCCCTATCATTCTCGTCAAGACATCTTGTAGCAATATGACCAACTTTATTGCATGAATTATTTTTTATATAAGAAGTTTACCTTTGATTTTTCCTTTGCCTATTGGTAGTCTCCTAGTCATTAATGCTTCAAGATCCTCAAGATCATCATCAGAAGATTCACTCTCACTAACCTCATACTTTCCTTTCTTCTTCTTAGACTTATGTAAAACCATTTGTGACTTGAAAGTAGATTCAATAACATAGGTAGTAAAATGATCAAATTTTGAAAATTCAAAAGTAGTAAGTCTACCAACTAGACTATCCAAGGTTAGATCATTACTAGGAGTACATATCAGTTCTTGTATTGTAGAAACTATAATACCATAAATAGGAAGTAAGGTTCTCAGTACCTTGTTGATTATAGTTTTATCATTGATCTTTCCTTTTGCTCCTTTGATAGCATTTACAACTTCTTTAACTCTTCCAAGATATTGAGAAATGTTCTCACCTTCTATCATATTCATGTCATCAAACTTTCCTCTCAAGATTTCCAATTTGGCTCTTAGTACATTCTTATCTCCTCCATCGGCCTTTGCCAACTTTTCCCACATATTCTTTGTAGTATTGTAGTCCTTTATATCATCAAATTTTGAGTAGCTTAGGGAAAATACAATATCCAACATTGCATGATTGTGCTCTTGTTTTGTCTTTATTTGCTAGGATGTCATAGGTGATGATACTATTATGTATTCATTGTTCAAGTAGTATACTATTGAGTCTCCAATTCTAGCAATGTGGAGATTTATCAAACCTTTCCATTTAGGGAAGTTCTCCTTGTTTAACTTGGGTACCTCTTTTCTGTACATCTTGATCTTTGGCTTTAAGTCCTTTCAAACTTTTCTTCACAAGCACCAAAGCTTTGATACCAATTAATTGAATGATTTAGAATAATTGAGAGGGAAGGGTGTGAATTAGTTATCCTCAGGTCTAAATGTACCAATTAAACTTTTTAACTCATTAAGTAAATTAGATCTAATATTTAATCCACTTGGTCTCTATAGAAACTTATCAGTAACATAAACTTGCAGTCCACTATCCCAATAATAACTAACTTGAAGAATGTAAAGCATTAAATAGAAAAACATCTCAAATATCATTCACAGAAGTATAACACAAGGTTTTAACATGGAAACCAAATTTTGGAAAACCTCCAGTAACATGTCACCAATTTTGCACTCTTTTGAAGTGAGCTATATTAGGAGCTAACCCTATTAAAGGTTGCAATACACTTTGTTAGGTGTGACCCTATTAAAGGATTTAATCACCCTATTAGAAGAGGCCTTATTAGAAGAATTTAGAACATTCCATTTGAAAATAATTTTGATTAAAGGATTTAAAAATGACTGTTAGGTTTACCTAGATTAAAGGATTTTAATTGATACGATTTTTAGAAAGTAACAATAGGCTGATCTAATAAATGCAACTCACTTTGCAAATATAGATCACAATGTAGCTCATCTACTAACTCATTGACTAAAATGCACTCATGTCTCCATCATTATCTCTAATATGCTTGGAAAATCCTTCAAGAAATCACTCTTCACCTCTACTCTGCTCCTTCTCACAACCTTCTACTCAAGTTCACTAGTAAAAAAAATTAGCAACTACTAATTTCTCTTAGGTTAATCCTTATGCCTCTAAAAATAGGTAGTTTTGACCTTTTGCTACTTAAACACCACCGTTGATCTTAGGGTTTGGTCAGATTCATTGAATCCTTTCATTATTTTGTTTCTTCCTTCTCATTCTAGAAACTTCTGAAAATTTCTCTTTGAATCCATACCTAAAAATGCTCAAACACAATTTCTCTTGCATTAAATTCTCCAGCTCATCAATACTTATCCTTCATGTGCTTTGACCAATCCAAAATTTCAACTATGTTAGTTGGGAATCTCAATTCCTTCACAAAATAACAAATGGTGACACTTGGCCAAAACTATGTTCCTCGGCCTTAGTCACCACTAGATAACTTGATCATCACTAACTGTCTTGCTTGGCTCCTACTGTCTTCACTTGGTCTAACTTTCTGATACACAGTCTTTATTGCTGCTTGGTCAACACTATATTTTCTCAGCTTCTACTATTTACTTGGTCAACACTAGCACAACTTGAATTCAAATATAAGTTCCTTAATCTTTTGCTTTGTATCTCAGTTTAGCTTTTGTATTTAGTCCTTCAATGATCATTTCTTCTAGGATTCAACTCAACTATCTGTTCCACTTAGTGTTATTATTAAAAAACACATTATCTTGTCAAATTCCAAATGATCTAGTGCCCATTGTAATTACACATAACTCAACCTTTCCACTAGGTCTTCTTGTTATCTCTTCTTCTCAAATCCTCTTTATTGATCATCTTCATATGTCACTCTACTCAGTTAGCATCTGTCTCACCAATAAGGTTTGAAATCAATGAAAGTATAACAACTATTCCAATTGTATTTTAAACTAATCTATGCTAATTAAAAATCCAAAACCACAATAATATAATATTTTAGGGGAAAACATTCCTAGGGTCCCATACCCTAATTTAAACAAGACCCTAACTCACCATATAAGCATCACAAACATAATAATAAAAAGGCACAAGGATTGTAGGAATTAATATGTCTTTATAAGAATTTTGATTGATAAATATAAATATTATACATAACATAAAATTTATATATTCTTATGGTGTCTCAAACAACAATTGGGAGCATAAAAACCCAAGTAAGAGGTCAAACTGGTTAAAAATCCCTAAGTCAAACATATATAATTCCAAAAATTATAATAAAAATATGTAATATATACAAGAAAGTATATATAAGAAAAAATTGAAGATATCATAATTAAATATTCCATGCATCTAGTTATTAACAACCCTCTAACAAAACAATAACATATCTCCAAAAACTAGTGGCTAAATACCGTAGGAAAATACATATCTATTTTCACAAAAAGGAACTTGAAACCTTCAAATAAATATAGGAATATAATGTAAAATATAATACATAATGAGAAAATATAAATAGATCTATATTTTATTAGATAAATAATTCAATCAATTATTTCACTCCATACCTTAAATCCTACAAAGACTCAATGGAAGCAGAAGCAAGGAGACAAAGAGAGAAAAATAAATCCAGCTTGAGACACATCATCCAAACCCACTCCAATTTTACAAATCTCCATGGTAGAAGAAAAATAAATTCCATAACAATAAATCCCTCTCTTAGCTCTTGTAACTCTCATATATAACTCTCTCCCCAAAAGGAAAGAAACTTACAAATCCTTAAAGAATTGTACTCATAAACCCTCCCTCACATATCATTAATTCTCTTTATAAAAATATCCATGAAAAGTACAACCAATATCTCATATAACTTTCATCTATCCTCCCCATTCATATTTAAATTTTACACCTTACATATATGTGCTTGAATAGCTTGCATAACCCTTTAAGTGAAATGACACCACCCTTTTTAAATAAAAATAATCCCAAAATCTGAAATCGCCTTAGTTTATGTAATTAACTACCATATTACAAATTTTTTAGGAATAAAGGGGTATATTAAGGCTATTTTAGGGGTATATAATAGTCAAATAGTCTAAACACGATGTAAATAAGCTCTCGAGTGCTTTATAACCCATTTTTATGCCCATCATTGAGTTTATGTCCTGATCTCATATTCTTCCACATGGGTAATACATATTAATACATAATGAGAACATATAAATAGATCTATATTTTATTAGATAAATAATTCAATCAGTTATTTCACTCCATGCCTTAAATCCTATGAAGATTCAATAGAAGCAGAAGCAAGGAGACAAAGAGAGAAAAATAAATCTAGCATGAGACACATCATCCAAACCCACTCCAATTTTAAAAATCTCCATGGTAGAAGAAGAATAAATTCCATAGCAATAAATCCCTCTCTTAGCTCTTCTAACTATCATATATAACTCTCTCTCCAAAAGGAAAGAAACTTACAAATCCTTAAAGAATTGTACTCATAAACCCTCCCTCACATATCATTAATTTCTCTTTATTAAAATATCCATGAAAAGTACAACCAATATCTCATACACTTTTTGTCTATCCTCCCCATTCATATTTAAATTTTACACCTTACATATATGTGCTTGAATAGCTTGCATTACCCTTTAGGTGAAAAGATACCACCCTTTTAAATAAAAATAATTCCAAAATCTAAAATCGCCTTAGTTTATGTAATTAACTATCATATTACAAGTTGTTTAGGAATATAAGGGGTATATTAAGGCTATTTTAGGGTTATATAATGGTTAAATGGTCTAAAAATGATGTAAATAAGCTCTCGAGTGCTTTATAACCCATTTTTACGCCCATCATTGAGTTTATGTCTTTATCTCATATTCTTCCACATGGGTAATGCATATTACTTTTATTTTTTTCTCTTGAATTTATATTATAAAGCCCTTGAATGTTAGGGGATTTTATCCTCTTTTAAATACTTATAATTTTTATTTTACTCGTAATTTCTTTGTTTTTGCATAGTATATTATATATCTCTTTATATCTAGGTGTAATAATTAATCACTCACTTACATTTTACAACATGTACAATAATTTAAAAAATTAACTATGCATATTTATATAGGTAGATATGTGTGCACCCATATATGACTATATAAGTATACCGAATAGGTATCATGAAAATAAAAATATCTAGATCATGGACACATAATTCTAAACACTAGCATCCATTGATCATACCGTGTAAAAGAAATGATGAAAATAAAATCCCTAAACTAGGCATCTGACTTCTTATTGGATTTATAAGGATTTAAGATGCCTATATGGATCATAGTTCCATCTCCCTTTTAAAAAATCTGCTTTGAGGATTTTGAGGTATGCTCACACTTGTGCACCTAGGTAGAGTCAATATCTTGTACCTGTACACACTTACATCGCCAATTGACAAGGTACAATACATATGGATATATAAAAATAGTGACAAATAAGGAATGAGTGTGCCATCATGTAGATATGCCATAGGAGTGACTATGACTACCTCCCCTCATCCAAAAGATGCATTAGGTAGAGTAAACATACATATATGTATACATCATAATGGGTTAGTTGGGGTAGTCTTAAAGAGAATAATAATTATAAAATAAATATATCTATAACAATAGATTCAACCAAGGTATTTAAATTTGTACACTAAATAATAATTCTAGGAAACATTGAAATCATTATCCATAGTACAATATACTTAATCTCCTAAGAATATTTGTTAGATAAATCACATTAATTATAAATATGATCATATGCATGATATAAAATATTGTAAAAAAACTCTATATAGTATTGTAGGGACAAGTGTTAAGGGTAGAGATATTTAGAAGCATAATATATCATAGGAATCTAATTGACTCAATTACCTTCATAAGGTTTCTAGGTAGATAGGTATCATTATGTCAATGAGTGTTTCAAGGTCTTTGAAGTTTTATTCATGCTAGTGCTTGTAAACATATAAAATAAAGGCACATGATACATAACCTTATCTTTAAAATAAGTTTGAGTGTTCTTATACTATCTCCAAACTCAATTGATACTAGTTAAGATTAGAGGGGTATCACAAGGAACACTTACAAAAAGTGAAAGATTAGGAAGAATAATACTTAAATGAGTGGAGACTTGTGTAGAAGTCATCATAAGAGGTGAAGCATATGTAGAAATGCTAGAAAGAGTAGTGGAAATTAGAATAAAAGGCTTAATGGTTGTGGAAGGATGAGGATATCCTAACTCTTGAGAACATTCTATCAAAGGCTTACCATTAGTATTAATAAGATGAAATATACTAGACAAAATAGAAATTCTATTATCATCATTATTAAAAGGCTTCTTAATAGCCTCAATAACAACAACACTAGCAAGATTTGGATGTTCTTACACAAGATAATTTTATAATTTATCAAATTTAGGAGAGAGCTTATCAACTTTTTAATGAGGAACTTTTAAGGCTTGATCTTCATCATGGGATGAGTTGAGAACAACTATGCTCCATTATGGGATTGAGATCTTGAGAAAATATTTTAGTGTCATGAGTCCTAGGGAGAAAAGGGGAAACATGATCAAAGGAGCCTAGGAGTCTACGACTTCACCTAACAGGAATACTATAGATTGGACTTAGTGTAATGAAGTTCATAAAAAGGAAGATCACTAAAGGAAACTTTGTGAGATATAACCACACAAATATAAGAAATAACATAAAAAGAGATATCTAACCACACATAAAATATAGACAAATATAACTCTAAGATCAAAGAAAAAATGTAAGGGTTCACCAAAAGAAGGGAAACACCTAAGATAGAATATTCAAACTAAAAAAGAAAGGGAGACAAGTTGAGTTCACCAAAAGAAGGTAAACACCTAAAATAAAAAAATTTAACTCCAAAAAGAAAGGGGGACAAGTAGGGTTCACCAAAATAAGGTAACCACCTAAATAAAAAAAATCTAACTACAAAAATAAATAGGGATATAAGTCAAGTTCACCAAAATGTTAGGGGTAAAATGAAGACACTTCAATAAAATGTAGGTCTCCACCTCCTTGCTAAAGCATCTGAAATGTATGTGTGCAGAGAATGGGAGAATCTCAAAATATATTTTCTATTAGAGTAATAAAGTATTTTCTTATTAATTAAATCATATTGATTTAATTATTAAGTCACTTATTATCTCTAATTTACCTAAGCTAAACTTTAGGCATATAATTACTAATTTTTTAAATTAATTATCATGCAACCTAGGTTTTACCTATTAGGGTTTTGATATTCTTTTATAAGGATTGATCTCTTTGTAATTTATTATTTCAGTTTTGATAATAGAAATCTCTTTTTTTCTCATCAAGAATGTCTCATTTGTGGATTTGGGAATTCCATTTTTCAATGCTTTTTCTTCTCTCTTTCTATGACAAGTGTTTACATGCAATTGATTCTTGGGAGTTGCAGGGTTGAGCTTTCATCAACTTCAACATGGTATCAAAAATCCAAATCTTCATGCCCGTATTCTATTCTTGAGAGATTTGGAATTGGTTTTAAGATATGTGGCTTTTGTAGGATTTTGTATTAAATCTGGGAGGGACCTATTTTTCAAAGTAGTTTGAGCCCAAACAGACATCACTGTTGAGCTCAAAGCACTCAAAAACCCCCATTTTATATAAATTTGTCCAATTTGGATGCTACAAAAATTCAAGGCAATTTTTTTTTCACCTAGGTCATATTGATCTAGGCACACATTATGAGGTGATGATTTTTTATTTGTTATAAAAAAAAATTGTTATCGCAACATGTTCTGTTATAAACACATGTATTTTTTATACACACAGATTGGAGGCTATTATTTTTTGTTTATTTTATAAACATGTAGAAGGCTCAATTTTTTGGTAGGCATGTACAATCCCTATAGGCCCACGAGCTTTCCAAGACCCTACCCATACTTCCTATCAATCATGGGAATTTTTTTATGTGGGATTGCCTTTTTGTTTGGAAGCATGCACATCTCTTCAAAATGCACAAAGTCCTCCATGTGAAAATGTCAGTAGCCCCAATCACACACTTTGATTGCATCGAGGTCTCTGTCAACACCTCCTTTGTCTCACTAGCTTTACTCGTGCCACATGGCATGCCCATGTTAGTGGTTTGGATCCATTATTGTGGGCTGTTTCTTGGCCTTTTTACTGGCAATTTTAGAATCTTCTCAAGGTGGTCTTCTTTTCTATTGGCAAACTAGTTGCTGGTTTGGGCAATTGATGATGGATGGGTTTTTTTAATTAGAAACTAGAAGCTTCACAGTTAACACATTTTTGGGTGGTATATGCCTAGTGATTGCATAGGATATGGAAGAAAAGGCATCATTCATACTTTTTTTCTACTTATGTCAGTGTCATCATTTGACCTATGACTATAATTTTGGGTTGTGTTCCCTTTTTTGTAGAGCATTGTAGCCCACCTTGGTCTTAGCACTTCACCTTGGAGATTTTCCAAAGAGGCAATTTGTTTTTCTTGAGCACTCAAGATAAGTGCTTCATTTCACCAAGTGCGTGGGGGAGGATAAAATCATGTGCTAGGCCATGCAGGACCCATGCCACCTTGGACCCACATTTTTGGGGATCTATAAAATGCATTTATTTTGGAGTGGATCTTATTTGGTGGATGTAGATTTGGACACTATTTTTGGCTATTTTTCTCCAAACTCCTATGATTGGCCTTTTACAAAAGGTGAGGGAGGCATGTCAATGCTTATCGAAAGCATTGGGATCTCCTTAGAAATGCTAAAGTTTTGAACCCTCATCTCCATTTACCTGATTTTGGAGTAGGCCACTTTTTTTGGCCTTCCTTTTGCTCATTTAATACACATGTCATACACCCTTTTTATGGGTGTGATTTACAATTATACTCAGGACTTCTTTGGTGGGCATACTTTTTACAACAATCATGTGCCTCAACTCCTATGTACTCGGCCAAGTCAGCAACCATGTGGCCTCTTTCTCACTATGAGTGATAGTTTCTACATCATCAATGGTTGTGCTTCTTTCTTTGGAGTTTAGCTGATTCATATTTTTTTTTTAAACACATGCTTTTTTATTGGCCACCATATTTTTCTTCCGACATTGACTCTTTTACCAATGACAATTTTTTTACATCTTTGCCTTGTTTTTGGCAACTAGTTTTTTTTTTTCCAGTAGGGGTCATTTATTTTCTTGCACCTTTTTGTTGCCTCAATGACTATTTGACAAAAAATTTATGCTCGTCACTTGTTGACATCAACATTGCATCAACCTTCCTGTTTGTCCTTCTAGCTTTGTTGGGACCTACCTTCAATTTTTTGCTCATATCTTCAGGCATATAAATTTTGTTTTCCAAAATGAGATATTGCCAGAAAGCTAGTTTCGAGCCTGTCATAGTGGTATAGGTGTGATTTTCAATTTTTATGCTTTTTTGATGGCTTTTTTTCCATCAAATTCAAGAGTTCCTCTTTGAACTCCTTGAGATATATCTTGAGCATTTGATCTCCAATTTATGAATTCTTTATATCGTTGGAAAGGTCTTTCTTTATATCGTTGGAAAGGTCTTTTTGATCTCTTTCTAGTGATGTTGGTTATTTTTTTAGATTCTCCTAAAGGTACATTCTATTTAGTCTTTTGCATTTTTGCATTCTGGTAAGATATCTTGGTTGTTTCAGGTCTAGGGATCAATTTTGTTGCTTCATACAATTTTTCATGGGTTGCCCTATATATTATATTAGCCTTATGTCTTGTTTGGTCTATTTAGACATCATTTATATGCATTCTTACAAATGCACTGAGATAAAGTGCCATATTTCATCTGTAATCTCATTTAAGTTGTTTTGCCTTGTTTTGCCTTGTAATTTTGAGCGGTGTTATCTGAGGACACTTGTACAGATTATTGTATTCTTGGGATTCACAATATCTTGTGCCTTATTGTGCATGCACTACTCTAATAAAAGTTCCATGTGGGGTTGATGTTTTTCCTTTGTTTTTCATCTTCCTTTATCTAATGATTTTTCCTTCTATGACATTAGCCTCATGACGCGTCTAAGATTGATCACCTCTATACACACATGTGTACTCTTTTGTGCATCTTGATCGTGGTACCTTGACATGCAGTTCCTTTGGCCCACTTTTCTAGTTTCTTGTCATCTCTCCCTTATCTACATTAGGGGATCTTCTTTAGTTGTTTCTCATGCTTTCTTGGTTTGATGTAGTGAGCTATGTATTTAATTTTTCTTCCTATGTACTAGGTGGATGTAGTCACTAGGTACCTATGTATTTTAGTGAGATGGATCATTTACCATATAGACACTCTTCTTTTCATTCCTACTTTGGTTGTAGTCTTCCATGTTGGATTGATTAGCTCTTCAGGCTTTAGTATTTTATGCCATATGTATCTTTGAGTTTAGTTGTTTACCTTTGTGTACCTCCCGATTTGATGTAGATTATAGTCTTCTCTACCTGGTCAGGTTCTATTTCAATGGAGGTGCTTCAAATCAGTAGTTACTTTTGATAGAGCTTTACAACTTCTACATACTTTAGTGGTGCTCTTCATGATCATCTTTTGTTCCTGTCTTCTAGGACATTCCATAGTTTGGAGGCTTCTTCAGTCCTTCACTAGTTCTTTCGACATTATTTCCATCTCTTTTTGGAGTAGGGTTTTTCACATGTGGTTTTCTATATTTCTCCTCTTTTCAAAGATTTGGTTGTGCTTGGGTACCTCATAAGGCTTTGTTGCTATGACTCAAATTTACTTTCAGTAGCATTTTATAGGTTATTAGCTACTTCCTAAGTTTATCTTAAGGCGAGGGGAGGGGGGGGGGGGGGGGAAGGAGGGGGTGGGTGTTAGAGTAATAAAGTATTTTCTTAGTAATTAAATCATATGGATTTAATTATTAAGTCACTTATTATATCTAATTTACTTAAACTAAACTTTAGGCATATAATAATTCATTCTTTTATTAATTATTATCATGCAACCTAGGTTTTATTTGTTAGGGTTTTGATCTCCTTTTATAAGGATTGATCTCTCTGTAATTTATTATTTCACTTTTGATAATAGAAATCTCTTTTTTTCTCATCAAGAATGTCTCATCTATAGATCTAGGAATTCCAACCTCTATAGCTTTTTCTTCTCTTTCTATGATAGTTGTTTGCCTGTAGTTGATTCTTGGGAGATGTGGGGTTGAGCATTCATCAACTCCAACATTTCCTTTTGAATCTAAATTAGAATAGCAAGGCCCAAATGAAGGAAGGGATTCCAATATTGAATTTTAATAATGAAAATAAATTCAATATAGGTAAATACTCTCTTTAGCCCATGTGTAATAATGTGTATGAAAAATTGAGCTAATTGATTAAGCAATGTAAATTTACATGTCAAGTGTACGCAATCAGCCCAACTAAAATATAAATTTATGCTTAATTTATGAATCAAAATGAAAGATAAAAGTCTCACCTTGAAATACGTAGAGGAAGTTGTGTTGTAGCTCTAAAAAATGTGGATCTTGACTTATGATTAAAAATATGACTATAGATCCCTGAATAAAATGAAAAACTAGAAACTAATTTTCTAATTGAGGAGAATAGGATAGGTCAACCTAGTGGTAATTATTTCAAAACAATTCCTGCAATGCCACTATATTCTCAGGGCACTATAAAAAGGTTAACCCAGATTTGTTGAAAAGTTTTTAGAGAGTTATTTCTAGATCCACAATGATAATTTTTTTATCCTACTCTTGTAAACAAAAGAAAAGGTCTTTGTTTTTGGGTGGATGAGGGCTTTCCTTGGTCAATCCCTATATTGAGGAATAAACCTTAAATTGAGAAATGTAAATGTATGTTACTAAAATAAAATAAATATAAGTATTCACCTTGCTCATAAAAACCATTTACAATAATAATGTTTCCTTGTTGTATGTTGAACTTGGTATGTAAATGTAAGATGTCTCCACATGTTGCAATGGATATACCATAACCACATCATGGAGCCATGGATATAAATGTGCATTGATGAAGAAGATGATGAATTTGTCAATGTAGATCTCTTCCCCTAATGGCAAATAATATATTAGATCTTGAAGAGGAAATGCTTACAAATAACCCTGTAATGCTTAATGAAATTTCATTTACTTGAATACTTAAAATAATTGAATGCATTGAACACCAAGTGTAAGTGTAGCTATTATGAAAGTGTAGCATTAAATCATGGTAGCAAATGAAGCCCACAAGCCTCCTTATATACTAGTTTTTAGGTGGGAAAACAATACAAGCCATCTGGATAGCGAGAGTTCAAAAATTAGAACTCTAAGAATATTTGGGCCCCACACTTCACAATCACTAGGGAAGAGGTTGACTAGAGTTGACGTGGTCCCAGAGAGGGGAAGAGACATGCCTCAGAAAGCTTAGGAAGAATGCAGATGGATTTGGGAAAAGGTATAAGAAAATAAGAGGAAGAGGTTATTGAACATAGATCCATCCATGGTCTAGGAAATCACTATGAGACAGGTGTTAAAAGGTCTTAAAAGATGAGTGTATCTATTTTAAGATGCTACAAGTCTTGAAAAAATTCTTCCCTCTATTTTAATCTTCTTCAGTTAGTTTTAAAAAGACGAAGACATTGAACCATAGAAAAAATACATACACACATATGAAAGTTAACTTGACCATAGTAAATACAGGGAGAGACAAATTATTTAATTTTCTTATAAAGGTAATGCAATTCATTCTTGATATATAAAAGCATACTCTATAGATAGTTTGTATAAGGCCATAATATTGTTTGATTAAACCACTACACGATCACAATATTTGAACCACATGCAACATTTCAAATATTCAACTTTTTAGATACTTATGGTTTAGACACTAGTCAAAATAATTCAATTAGAGAAATCTACTTGTATAGTAGTATTAAAAGAGTAGGCTTAACAAAGAGGGATTGAAAGTAAAACTATTTTCTTTTGTTCTTATTCTTAGCAACTATTTTCTTTTGTTCGTATTCTTAGCTCTCTAATATGTAAAATCCAAGTCCTTGTTAAGTTTGATTTGGTGTGACGTGTAGATGGTTGCTTGCTTAGCTCTAGTGCACTAAATTTTGTGGAGTGAGATGATATTGTGCCATGTGGTCTAAAACCCCTGCTTAATAGTTAATGTCTATTAATGATGACATGGCGAGGTAAAGTGGAAGAAATTTTATAATAATGATTGACATTTTTTATGCAATTAAAAGGAACCAAGTCTCATATAAAACCATAGTATATTAATAGTAGTGACTAACATCTATAAACAACCTAATAACATTTAAAATAATAAAATCAAAAGATACTAAATTGTTGAGTTAAATGTCACACAGCCAAAAACTACTCACTCTATAAGGAAATAAATATATGAAAATTATATCAAGACATTAATCAATACATTAAGTATAAGGTGCAACTATGTGAAGAGTGGAATGAGGATCAAGAATAGTGTCGTACACAAGTCATCATACATGGATCTAGCTCCATTGTCTAAAACACATTTTGATCATCAACACTCTCCTTCACATCTTTGTTTTTCTCATCTTATTTATTGACAAAGGATATTTTGAGCTCTAGACAAAAAAATTGCACGACTTCTAGAAAAAGAATGCAATAATTTGAATTGATAGAGGAAATGGTAATATCCTATGACAAGATAAACATAAATTGACCTTGTTACAAAATGATTGATGTAAGACTTGAATTGTGTAGATGAATAACATGAAGGTCTTGTTGAGGTCTCCAGTTAGAATCAACTAATATCTTTAGCAGTTGATCAACTACAATAAAATCTCTACATGGTCAATTTTTAGACATAGGATCACATTTTAAAGAAAATATTCAAGGTTATCCTAAAAATTTGATATATCACACTATAGATATTTTGAATAAGCTTTCCTAGATATTGAAATAATTCACCTAAGAGTGAAAGTTGATTACAAGAACACATAAAAGTTTCATTAACTCTTTCAACATAGTTGTAAGTCATAATGCAATTCTATTTTGTGAGTTTAAGACCATTTTTTTGGAATAAAGTTAATTAATTGGCACAAATTATGGCAATTAATAGATAGGATTCAATTTTAAAACATTATGATAAAAGTAAGCTCCATCATTTCATTTTTTGATTTGATTAAACTTAAATATACTCTAATCACTTTCATACGTAGAAATAGTACTAGATAGGATGCTTTCCCTATAAAATAGTGGTTTCCATGATAAAAATGTTCCCACTTAGAAGGAAAAATAAAGTTGAATAAAGACAATAACTAGGCACTTCATTCCTCTATCACTCAACTTAATATAATTATAAGGTTATAAATTTATATAAATAGATTATATTATACAATAAGTTATACATATAATAGAGAAAAATGATCTAATGAAATACTCCTCTAAGCAAAAAAAATTAAAACTTTGGTAAAATGGACATAGGAGAAAAGTTAGAGTAGCATAGAAAATACATTAGCAATAACCTTAAAAATGATATTGTCAATTGCCATTTCTATTGTAAATAGTTTTGATGTTAGGACATAGAAAAATATAGGTAAATGTATGAACTTTGTCTAGGTATATAAAATAATTGATACAAATAAAAATTAACACTCACTTGGGATCCTAAGCCGATAACAAGGCTAGCTATTAAACCTTGTTTAATTAGTGGAAGATAAAACATAAATATTTTATTATCACGCATTGTTTAAGAAATGATCTTATTCAAGATCACATAAAAACTTAAGTTGTTTAGTCTTAATTCTTAAACTGCATCAATGCAGTAACTCACTAGAAATATATTTCAATTAAATGGAATCAAACTAAGAAGTCACATTGTATGGATCAATTTCATTGATGGACATTGCACTGGCTACAAAATTCTATTCTAAAATCATATTTAGAGCTATATTAAGGGTGATAGAGTTATATTTGGAAAGGAAATCTAAATTGAAAATGAAAAAAATTGAGCTCTATAAACTTACACTCACTTCATTCATAAAGGAATTATTGCAAAATATGTTTTTTGATGCAATTTGAATACTTCTTAAATTTGAATTTCTCAAAATGTGTATTTGTTACTTCTACAAGAAAAAGCATTTTAATAACCTATTGTGAGCCAAAAAGTTTTTCCACTTCTATAAACCCTTCTATTTAAAAGATTCAATGATTTTGAACTCCCAAATGACAACTTATAGCTTCCTATTCACAACATACAAGGATAAAAAAGATAATGAAGATGAATCTCAAATGGAGTAAAGAAGATCCATACAATGTGCACTATAAAATGGAAGACTCAAATGATGTTAAGAAATGATTTTGAAAGCATCAAAATATATTCATGATTGCATTCATGATAAAGAAAAGTAGTAAGATATGATGCAAGAGTGAAAGATGCAAGATAAACTAACAATGATGATTACCATGTCATTCTAGCTAAGCTAGATTCTCTAAGATATATGCAAGAAAATATTAAGTCTAAACTAGATAGTAATGTAAGATTCTCAAGAGTTCAAATGATAAAGAAATAGCATTAGCACAAATCAAAATCTATATATGAAATAATGAAGAGAAAACCTCCTTTTAAAGAATTTGAAAATGAGAAAACAATCATGTTTAAGAGGAAAAATAATGAAAGATGGTGGAGATTAATTACTTAATTGATCCATGTGCTCATATCTTAAGAGGAAAATTAAATGGCTAAGATGAAGAGACAAACAAATGAGTGGTTGAGATAAAGAGAGAAAAACCTTTTTGAAAAGTCAAAAAATTTCATCTCATTGGAAAATGCACTCAAATGATGTGATTTCCTTTTTATTTTTATTTAGAAATGGATTTTTCATGTGCCCTTAGGATAAAGAGGATTTTTTATTTAATTAAGAGGGGGAATTTTGTTTTAATAAAATGAACTTAGGATAGAATTGTAAAGCTTTAGGATAAAATCAAATAAATGATTATGTGATGATTTGATCAAGGATTGTTGATTTTTAATTATGTAAAAATGATTCGATGCATAATAATGGTCTAGTATTTAAATTTAATTACTCACAAAGGAGGCTCATAATTTACTAAACAAAAAATGGGTAATTACATTTATCCCTCTTTGAGTTAGTGTACAAGCGTGCACATCAAGTCAAAGAATGTGATTGTTGGTGTAAATACATACTTTACTATTTACACTTACTTAAGTTTACTTAGGTTAATGCATTATTTAATTATTTTTATTTGTGAGACACTTAGAAGTTTGCACACCTTGTGAGTTGTCATGTTGACAACACAGGAGTACGCAACTCTATTTGAGCACATGGTGTCTACAACACTGTTTTGCGTGTCCCACCCTTGTAGACTTATCCTCTCATCACCACACTTACTTTTGTGCTTAATGGAGGATAATCCATATCTGGTGGACATGTGCTTGGTTGTATGACACTTCATGGTGCTAACTTCTATGCATTCTAGAAGCTCTACTGAGGCCTTTATATTCAGGCACTCCTAGTGTACTCTGAGAATCAAGTTATTGAATACATTGTTATTCTAATTATACTCTCTCCATTTTTGATCTACAATTGTGCTTGTGTTTGAGTTCTTAGTTCTTGGGTGAATTTTTTCTTTAGGAAAATTCTTACATGGTATCAGAGCTTGGAGACTTTTTCATCGCAAGCCGTTCGAGACCTCTTGTTTGCTTCATCATCTCAACCTGAATCTGAAGTGCTGTAGAAATTGGGAGCATCCAGCACTAGATCTGACCTCTCCATTGCGTTCGAAACATTGAACTGGTGAAAATTGACTATAAGCACACCTACCTTGGCCCAAAGTCGATCGTGAGGCAAATTTTTTTGCAAATCGAAAACCGGAAGCCCTGATTTGCGGTATGAGTATGGCCTTTTTTCGCAGATTCTTTTGATTTATTTCAAATCTGTAATTTTTTCTCTGTGTTGTTTTCCATTAGTATTCTTGAGGCAAAATTTTTTTAGAGGAATTTCAGAGAAAATATTTTTGACAAATTTCAGAGAAAATATTTTTGACAGACCCAGGCAATGACACCCCAGATCTGTCGTTTGGAGATATTTTATTTATTAATCGCAGGGTTTCTTATTAAATCTGGGCTAAATCCCTACCTCAGGCATATCAACCTTCAATTTGTTGTACTTCACAATAGAGGACAGATTGCACATATCCAGTAGCTTTTTTGACCGGTCCATGCACCGGCAGCCCACAACATAACCCAGTCGTGCCTTTGTTACTGTTGTTGCAGATGTTTATTTTTACATAGCGATTAAAATGCTTCTGCCCTGCATGTGGGATTAAACCCACCTAAATCTAGCATCGTGACTGCATAGTTCTCACCTGTCAGTGATTTTAAACCTTCAGTACCAAGAAAACCTGCGTTTGGTCCTTTGATAGTTGCAACGTTCAACATTTTCGGTGCAACAATTAACAGTTTTAGCATCTCTGTTAAAAACCCTTTAGTCTTTCGGCCTGCCTGTAGTGATTTCCCGGTGTGATCTACATTTTTCAGGCACTGTATTTTACCACATGCATTGTAGATCTGAATGCTCGCACAGGGATCTCGGCGTCATTTTTAAATTTTTGGTGTTGTAATAGTCCCTCCCAGCTTTCGAAAATAGATTGTTTCACGGTCGCATCTACTAACTCTAGTAGCATTTTTGATTCAGTGATGTTGGCAGAGGCATTGAAGATTGTAGCAACTCCTGCCCACTGAAGAACAGTGCACCAGTGCCTACACACGGAGCCGCCACACGGTAGATTTTGATTCGAAACCTGCAATCTAATCCTCCTTGACACGTATGCACAGTTGACTTGGCAGTGCCATTTGGCAAACATGTCAGCACTTTTGCTAGCAGCTCGGTACTACCACCTCACCAAGTGGAAACCAAATACATTTTCCACATCATCAAGATCCGTATGTTCTATACAGTACGGAAGAAATTGTCAGCTTGCCACGTCAATCGGGGCATTTTTTGGTGACATCATCATTTCACGGTGTTAAATTTGATGCCCATCTGAACGTCATTTTTAGGTGTTTTAGAACTGCTTTGATGGCCATTTGACCATCAAATTTAGACTCGCAGTTTCTCTTCTAGACCCCTCTCCAGATTGCTTTTCAGTTTGGCAGCCTGACTTTGAGAGCCGATATCTTGGACATTCAGACTCCGATTCAGGTGCAATTTTTTTTGAAATCAGGTAGAATTTCTTGAATTTTTTTAGTGGTGTGTTGTTTTCTAGTTTTGGTGCATAGATTTTGCAAAAATTGCATTTTTTGGTGACTGTACCTACATAATCCTACTTTTTGCAACTTCAGAAGCTCCGTACAGGCACATTTGGTCACTTTTTCAAGTTTTGTTTTTTTTAAAAGTGCATATTTTTTTGTCTACTTCCTAGATCTGAAGTCAAATTTTGGGTTGTGTGGACCAATTTCTCACTTTCAAAATTAGGCCTTTTTTGGCATTATAAAGCTTTGATTCTTTTTTAGAATTGTTGTAAAACTAAGCTACAGTGCTTAAGTGATAGATTTCAGCCTCATAAGGCAGTTGTAAAAGCAAAATTAGAAAGTCTACTTTGTTCATTTTGACAAGTGGCTCATTGTAAATGCACTACTTATAAATTGCCAAAGCATCTCTTTTGGGGGGGTCTTTTGATTGAGTGAAAAGGGGGGTGTGCATTGTGTTCTTGTGCCTCTATTTTGTACTCTTTTATTTCTACATCATGGGTTTTAAATGTCCTCCTCTAACTTCACGCAACTATTCTACATGGAAAGATATTGCTTGGAGTAGATTAATGGAAAAATGATATAGTTTATATGTTGATGGTACAATTACCAAACCTACTGATGCTAAAGAACTCATTAATTGGAAAATTCAAGATCGACAAGCTTTAGGTGTTATCAGAAGTTATGTACATAACGATCTTCTCTTCCACATTAAAAATTGTTCAGACTCTAAAGAAGCTTGGGATAAACTTGAACTGTATGGTAAAGTGGATGAAGAAAAGGGATTTCAGATTGAGGATGATCTACTTCTCTTAGATCCTAAGAATTATGACACAATTTAGGATTATATCATTAAAGTCAATGAGTATAGGGCACTTCTCAAAGATTGTGGAAATCCCATTAAGGATGATAGGTTGATACATCACATCCTGAAAAGGCTACCTCAAGAGTATGCTAATTTTGTTTCGAGTTTTAATACTCACAAGTTGACCATGGGATCTGCTTACCAGAAACCTTCCTTTGATGGATTTGCAGACATGTTGATTGTTGAACGATCTCACTTGATGGATTTTGGTCTTCTCAAGTCATCTAAGACCAAAGCCTTAGTGGCTAGTGATGGTCAAAAATCTAGTCAAGGGGGAAAAAGCAACAACAAGAAGAAGCAATGGAAGCAGAAAACACCATCTGAGACACAACATGAATCCTCTCAACAAGGTGGTTCTTCTTCAAAAAAGAAGGAAAGTAATGAAAAGAAGGACAAACTCTTTTGTGCATACTGTAAAAAGCCAAATCATGACGAGCATCATTGCAAGATAAAAAGAATCGATGAGTTAGAAAATCTACTCAAGAAGAATAAGATTCAAGTGCTAGGTACTTCCAAGGATTCTACTCCTAACTCTTCAAAGGGTAAAGGTCAAGCACTTATGGCCAACACAAGTTCTTCTTCGGAATGGATACTTGACTCGGGTGCCTCCTACCACATGGGTTCTTCAAAGCAAGACTTTTCTTCATTGAAGCAATCAAAGGTACCACACATCTTCGTAGGAGATGATGCCAAGATAGAAGTTGAAGGAAAAGGACATGTAGAAATGGAAGATGGGGAATTCAAATATGTTCTCTATGTTCCAAATCTAAGCTCTAATCTCCTATTAGTTTACCAAATCACTCACCTTGGAGATGGTCATAAGGTTGAGTTCCTTCTCGATTCAGTGATGGTGCGCAGTCTCAAAGATGATTCATTGGTAGCAATGGGGAAAGTCAATGATGAGAAGAGTTTATACTCCTCCCATTTTGTGCTTGAGAGTCCTTCCCAAGCCTTGTTAACTCACTCTACTTCAAACAACTTATGGCATGAGTGGTTTGGTCACCTTGACTTCTGCTTTCTTCAACAACTTTGCTCAAAACACATGGTCAAAGTTCTACCCAACATCAACTTTTCTAAGGGAGAGTGTTCATCTTGTTTAGTGGATATGACTCTCAAGGAGAAGTATGATAAAGGGAAGTCTTCTCGAGCCCCAGTTGTTCTTCAGCTAGTTCACATGGTGTTAGCAGGACCCTTTGCGGTGACTTCAGTTAGCCAAGGCTGCTACATACTCACATTTGTTGATGCCTTTTCAAGATTCACTTGGGTTTTTTTCCTTCATCATAAGAATGAAGTAGTTCATAAGCTTCAAGACTTTAAGACTCATGTTGAACACAAGTCAAGGAAAGCCATCAAAGTATTAAGAGTGGACAATGAGAACAGATATGTTGACAGGAGACTTAAGAACTTTTGCAAAATTGAGGGGATTGATCTTCAGAACTCACCAACATTCAGTCTGCACAAGATAGATGTTGCAGCTATGAGGATTAGGACTCTCAAGACCATGGCAAGTTGCATGATTAAGGCCAAGTCTCTTGATCCTACACTAGAAGTTGAAGCCATTAGCAGTACTACTCACATACTTAACAGGTCTCCTCATCTAGCCTTAGATGGAAAGACTCCTTTTTAGGCATGATGCGACAGAAAACCAGTTGTGAGTCACCTTAGAGTCTTCGGTTGTCCAGCATGGGCAAACCTTTCTTTGAGGAGTTGCAAGGCACCATCACCTAGGCCTTGTACTTTCATTGGTTATGAAGACAATGTGAAGGCTTACAGACTTATAGATCCAGAGACACATGAGATTTTTGTGGAGAAGGATGTTCACTTTGAGGAAAGTTCTCCCAACTTGTCCTCTACTCCTCTCCACACATCCTACATAGTAGAAATTGATAGTGACACCAACGATAGTGCTTCAACAGCTTCAGACATGTGGGGTTCTATTGATAGTTGCAATGAGAGGTCACATCAGTCTAGTGCATGTGCTTATATTGCCACAGTGACAGGTCCAACACATCTTGGTACATCTCATCTTCTAGCTCCAGCTTCACCTGACTTGGGAGACAGACTTGAGGACTCACATTTTCTTATTGATGATGATTCTTCTATAGTTGTGTGAGGGCTCACTTTGACCCTCATGTGCATTCTCTACATGATCAATCTACACAAGTTGGCATGATTGTGGATCCTTATGAACAACAATTAGTGGACGTCTCTTTGTCAGTTGAGGAGATAGATGGTTCAGTGGAACAGGTTTAGTAGACATCCTTGCCAGATCTGCATTCATTCTTTTCAGCACAGTTGGAAGGGGTGAACTTTAGCATCAGTACAGGGACACTTGAGCAGGTTTCAGGGCCACCATACATCTTCAGGACTGTACCTTTGCATTTGTTTCTTCCTAAGGGGAGAAACACCATTCTACATTCTTGGACCAGCTTCTTCATCAGAGGAGTTTTCACTTGTTGGCATTCTTCTTTTGGGGGGGGGAGCCTATTCTATCTCTCTTCCTTCACTTATTCTATTTTGTATATACTGGATGTATGTCATAATGGGGGGGGGGGTCTTGATTACTCCATCCATCGATGTATCCTTCTCTATCTCTCTTTTTGGGGGAGGGTTTTTCCCATGAGGTTTTCCCTCTTTCCCCGCTTTATGGGAGATTGAATTTCATTATGTACATGGGTACCTTACATGGCCTAGTAGCCGGGACCCATTATGCATCTTCATCCTTGTTCGTAAGCTTAAGGGCATTCCCCTAAGTTGCACTTAAGGGGAGGTGTTGGTGTAAATACGTACTTTACTATTTACACTTGCTTAAGTTTACTTAGGTTAATGCACTATTTAATTATTTTGCATTATTTAATTATTTTTATTTGTGAGACACTTAGGAGTTTGCACACCTTGTGAGTTGTCATGTTGACAACATAGGAGTATGCAACTCTATTTGAGCACATGGTGTCTACAACACTGTTTTGCATGTCCCACCCTTGTAGACTTATCCTCTCATCACCACATTTACTTCTGTGCTTAATGGAAGACAATCCATATATGGTGGACATGTGCTTGGTTGTATGATCAAACAAACCTGATCAAACAAAGAATAATGGGACTAAATGATTTTGAACATGATTGAACATTAAGATCTCTTCATTAGATCAAACCTTGGCTTCCACAGTTTGCACATAGGTCTAACCTTGGTTCTCTGATTAAATTACATGGTCAATTCCTTGCACACTAAACTTGAGCATCAATAGTCTAAGGAAAATCATTTACATGTGTAATCATCATTACATAATCTAAATTACACATTGACATTCACAGTTCAAAGTCAAATAACCTTTTCATTTCTAAAGAAATGTTCATAAATGATACTTATGTAATTCAAACACATGCAATTCTCATTAAAATTAATTTAAACTTAGAGCATAATAAATCTATCACACCGAATCTATACATAGCTCAACTTCCTTCATTAACATAAACATCTAAATATAAAATAATCAAGCCACATAAACAAGGTCATAATCATCATCATCATAAATATAAATCAACATAATGTAAATTATATAAAATATTAAATAATATGATATCATCATCTAATCAATCTATAGTTTGTCAAAATATTGCATCATAAAATATGAAAATGCGAATGTATCATTAACGCTATGAACTGTTAGGGTGGGACTTCATATTGGCATACCAATGACTTTCACTATTAGGTCCACTATCATATTTGGTGGAACCTTTAAATTTGTGGTGAAAAGTGGTGTTAAAGCTTCATTTTTTCTATCTCAGAAGGATATGTAAGAGCAGGTTGCAAAAAAAAAAAAAAGGATTTCGCATGCATGATATAGAAGGTGGTGTGAAATAGAATTTTTTTGCCAAATCCTAGGAAGGAAGCTTAACATGATTTGAAAATGCAATTTATCACTATTTAAGAGTAGGCTACCTATGGGCTATGCAAAGTCACAATTTTAGGTGAAGAGGAGAAGAGGGCTTGTGAAATAGAAAGTTTTCAGAACTTTGCAAGGGATGTTGATATTACTATGCAAATTGGCAATTTTCAAGGTTTAAGGGAGCATGCAAAAGGTAGAATGCCAAATGATTTTTTTTTCTCCAAATAACAGGAGTTGTTTGAAAGATGCCTCAAAATGGAAAAAAGAGTTTGCAGTACATTAATGATCATTGTAGTTTTGGAAGAATGAGCTAGATAAGCTTGTGAAAAGGAAAAATGATTGTTGTCTTGAGAAGTACAAATAAAATCTTGTAAAATTTTAATTGGAAAAGACCAAAATTTTGTATTTATATAACCAAACATCTGTGGAATGTCATTGATGAAATTTTTGAGTTAATGGCTCATTAAATGCCGCTATTTTATGAAGGTCCCATCACAAGCTAGATGTACAAGACAAGTTTTAGTGTACATTCTTTGATAAATTATTCAAATTGTAGGATTTTAGATTATAGAAGTAAAACGGGGTTGCCAATATAGGAGCATCCAATAGGATAGGAGCCCAAGCTAGAAACACAACCTAATATCTCTACTGAAGAAGAAGACTAGTTTGACATCATTAACAATATGTACCAAGCTATGTGGGGCTTTAGGAATAATTATTGCAGCTATGTAAGTGATTGCCATGAACTTGAACTAGAAGAGGATAGGGCTGCAATTGTACAAATGTTGGCAGAATGAGAAGAACAACCAGGTGAATGTGCATACATAAATGATATGCTTGATATGTTTTGTGGCCTTCTTCTCTGAAGATTGGGAATATTTTATTTTTGTTAAAGCCATAAATATTATGAATAATTGTAATTAGTTTAGTATTTTAAAACCATAAAATGATCATCATATCTTATACTAATAGACTATTTAAAAAAAAGAATATACACAAACCAAATCATAGCTTAGAAATGAATCATTTATGCAAGTTTTGAATAGATATTGCAATTAGCCATCACTCTATTATACTCTTTTTGAAGTTAATTAAAAATACTATGTTTCTCTCAAGAAGTATTTAACTGAATGTCCTCATAGATTTACATTTCTGTTGATAGATTGAAATTCAATACATTCCTTTGATAATTAAAAATCACATGCATTGTGTTTTTTATTCAATTGGTCATTTGAAATATAAGTTAAAAATAATTGAACTAAGGTTTGTACTCAAGTTCTCTATTTGGTGATTGATGCTAAGAACACATTGTCTTTGAAAGGTTTTGATGATCTTGAATTCCATCTTAAATTAACTCTATTTTTCTCAACTAGAGTAAGGAACTAGTCTAATTCAATTTCAATAAAGAATATTATCAATTGAAGTTGGTGGAGTTCTTTGTCACACTCAAGTGCTCCACAATCACTAAAATATATACTTATTCAAAACACTTAAAAGAATTCAATCAAGTATTAAAAAAGTATTAGGTTTTCCACTTTTGATGTCTCCTTGAATAGATTGCTATCCCAAGAGCATCAAGAAATAGAATCTACATAAGCTATATCAAACAATTGCCATTAGGTTTACCTAACTAGGTTAGTAGATCTTGAAGTGAGGAGGATTTGATCTCTAAGAATCAACCCTAGTCGTTGGCCAAATTGTGTTATATTATATAACATTGAGTAAGAAAGGCTCATCAATTTTCCAATGAACAATTTGAGGAACCAATATATTGGTGACTATGCTAGGGATAAGTGACCCATAATTTTTAAATTTATAGACTAGTAAAAGTTTTCTGAAGCATACTCTACTGGAAGAAACTAAGAAAATGTCTTAAAATATCCTAAAGAAAGAGGTCATGATTGTGTAAATTTTTATGAATGACGAGTCCTATTATTTTGAAAGAAAAGGAAGTTATAGGTATTTTTCTATTAAATGTATGTGGTGTAGGAGATCTATTCATGAAGGAAACTAATTTCTAGAGTGGACTCTAAAGAAAAGCACTAGGAGTAAGAAGAACCAACCATCAAACATGTTGTATACCATATACAAGAAGTTTTTTGATAGGGATAATGGACCTTTTTCTAAGGAAGGTGAGCCATCTGCAGTTAAGACTTCAAAAAGGGAGATAAATCCTTTTTACAACATAAGAATACTTGATTATGAGAATCCATGAGAAGCATATCAAGTTGATGGTAAAGATGGAGAAGATGAAGAGGAAGAGAATGAGGAAGATGATCACAAATTAGAAGCATATTTTTAGATAATATGTACTATTACACCCAAGAAAGTAGCCGAGGCTTTAAAGTGGGTTCCTACCAATATGTTTGAAAGAATTGACATAAAGCAAGATTAAACTGTCACTCCTAAGAAGGTTGATGATGACAAAAATCAAGAACCAAAAAGGCTACTAAATACAACCCACCTCATAACATAGTTCCCATTTACAAAAAATCACATAGAAATCCCCTATATGAAAGAAATAAGAGAACCAAAAAAGCTGCTAAATACAACCCACCTCATAACATAGTTCCCATTTACAATAACTCACATAGAAATCCCCTGTATGAAAGAAATAAGAGAGAAGGAATTAAAGAAAATTGGAGACAAAGTATGAAGAGGAGAAATGATTATCACCATAATAGAAATTAGAATGGAATGAATAGAAATAAAAAATAAATAAATAATCTTCAAAACAAAAAAAATAAAAATGTAGCAAACAATCAAAGGGGGCAAAATCAAAATCAGTTGAATGCGGGACATATGACTAGAGCCCCTATGGTAATTAAAAGATACAAGCAAATCAATTTAATTGGAATTATGGTATATCCAAAGCCTATAACTAATGAGTTGAGAAATACAATCCCAAATTTTTTTGGAGAAGAGATCTAGTCTACTAGAGTACATGTCATTAATTTAAAAAATACTATTGAAGAATTGGAAGAAAATAACAAAGATGTATTTATGAAGTTATTGTTGGATCTACAATTGTTGAGAGATTAATTGGAATAATTGTTATATTGTCATTGATGTCAAACCTATTGGCAAGAAAAGTGTCAAACCTACTTGAGAGACATTCACTTATAGTGTAGAGTGCAATATCATTTGATTGATGAGGAGGATTTGAAAAGAAGAGATCATGAGATGAACTAGTGAAAGGTTGGGATGAGATATGTAAGTGATATGGAATTACAATGAGCACTTGATAAGTTAGTACTTGAAAAGATAATTTATTTTTTGATCAATATATGAAGTGAAGGTGATAGTTTTATGAAGCTCAAACTTGAAACAAGTCATCATGATAAGCTTGAACAAGTATCAATGTTGCATGATCAATGAAGGAATTGAAGTAGAAGATTAAGGAACTTAAGAATTGCTAAGAATAACATTGTTGAATAAGCATCAATATTACATAATCAATGAAGGAATTAAAGAAAAAGATTAAGGAACTTAAGCATTGTTGAACATAATAATGTTGGTCGAGTAAATGAATTGGCTAAGTGATATAGATTGTCGAGTGACAGTATCGACTGAGTGATCTAGTGAAGATCGAGTAGAAGAACATAGTGATAACCGAGTCATCCAGTGAAGACCGAGCAAAAGAACATAGCGATGACTGAGTGATAACAAAAGAATAATTTGTGAAATAATCAAGATTTGTGTTGACATAGTTAAAATTTTAGAATAAGAAAAACATGTTGAAGATAAGGATTGATGAGCCATATATTTAATATAAGGAATGAATTAGTTGAGTGATGAAAGGCTAAGATTTGAAGAGATATTTATAGAAGTGTTGAGAACAAAAGAAGAACAAGAAAGTGGAAAAATTTATTGAATGTTTTGGGATCTAATTTTAAACCCTAAGATCTACAACTATGATTAAGCAGAAAAAGATAAACACTAGCTATTTAATGAGGTATCTAATATGTTTGTGTTAGTTGTTGGCTTAGAAACTTGCAAAGACAAGTGGTGGAAAAAATTGCAAGGAGAAGTACATAATTTGTAAGGTGTAGGATTTCTTGAAGAAGTTTCCTAGAAGATACGAGGTTATGAGAGTGATGGAGTCCAGTCAATGAACCAAAGTTGAGCCAAATAGAGATCTAAATTTGCAAAGTGAGTTGTATGTTATTAGATCAAAACTTTGCTATTACTTTCCAATTATTATGGTAGTTATAAAATTCTTTTGATAAGGTTGACCTAACAACCATTTGTAAATCCTTAATCAAGGTGACATTCTAATGGAATGTTCTTAAGTCCTCTAAAAAGTCCACTCCTAAAAGAGTGATTAACTCCTTTAACAGGGTCATACCTAACAATGTGTTTTGTAACCTTTAACAGGGTTGGATCCTAATAGAGATTAGTTTATAAGAGTGAAAATGTTGTAGCGTGTTACTGGTGGTTTTTCTCAAATTGGGTTTCCATGTTAAATCCTGGTGTCAAACATTGTGTGGATTTTTTTTGTGTGTTTAGCTACTTACTATTTTTGAGTTTAAGTTTATTGTTGACTGTGATAATTTTTTTCAAGTCAAAACATATAAAACAAGGAGCTATAATGGAATAAATAAGTTGGATTATAGTGAACAAATTTTAACCAGTGAATTATTGGGTTAAGTTTTTTAAAGTTTTAGTTGTTTGATTTATACATCTAGACCTGGTGACAACTTATTCATCCTCCCTCTCAATTATTCCAATATTCTAACAATTGGCATCATAGCTCTTAGTGTTTGTGTAAAATTTTGAAGGACTTAAATATAAAGATAAAGATGTATAAGAGATAGATGCCCAAGCTAAGTAAGGAGAATTATTTTTCATGGAAAAGGCTGATGAAGTTGCATCTATTAGGTATTGGAGATTTTGCACTTTACTATCTTGAAAATTATTACATTGAGTTTCCTAGATCTATGACTATTGAGCAAATGAAAGAGAAGCAAGAGCATAATTAAATGATGATTTAACTTGAATCTTCTCTAAGCTATTCTAAATTTGATGAAGTTAAACACTGTACGAATGCAAAGCAAGTATGGGACAAGATGACATTAATTCATGAAGGAGACGCAAATGTGATGAGAGCTAAGGTATAAAGTCTAAGAGTAAAGTTTGATGACATGAGAATACATTATGGAGAGAAAATAGCACAATATATTGGTCAAATTAATGAAGTGGTGAATTCTATCAAGAGTTCTAGAGGTGAAATATACGAGGAGATGGTGATTAGCAAGGTAGTGAGAACTTTACTTCCTATTTATGATATTAGAGTGAATGCAATACAAGACTTAAAATCTACACTTGGTAATGATCTCACATTGGATAGTATAGTTGGTAGAATCACATCTTTTAAGTTGGCTAATTTTGATAATTATTCCCTTACTAATGTTGAAAGTACTTTCAATGTAAAACTAAGCCTTGATGGTTCTATAAAGGAGAAGAAAAGCAAACATGTTAATATTGGCAGTGACTCAGATGAAGAACTTGATGAACTTGAGGCATTACTAGCTAAGAGGCTACCTAGAGAAAAAGGTAAATAAAAAGGTAAAGTACCTATTCTCTATTTAACATGCAATAAAGTTGGTCATATTATTGTAAGGTGTCTTGACAAAGAAGATAATGATGAGAGGAAGGCCAAATAGTATCAAGACATGAGAGATAACAAAGATGGAAGAGGTAACAAAGATTGCAAATGAAAAGGTAAGAATCTTGTTACATTGTTGAAGAAAGTTTTGGTAGTGGTATTGATGAAAATGATGAAGTTGTATATATTACTATAAAAGATGATTCTAATGATGATGAGAAATGTGAAAAGACTACTCTAGTTTCAATATATATATATATAAGAAAAAATGATAGATTGATAATTAATAGTGGATGTTCACATCATATGATTAGTGATAGAAGAAAGTTTGAAAGATTGATTTAGTACAATGGTAAAAGTGTTAAATTTGGAAATGACGCACCATGTTATGTGAAAGGTAAGGAACAATTAAGATTAGATGTGATAATGCATATTGGGTTGATGGTCTAAAATATAACTTATTAAGCATGGTATAGTTGATTAGTTCTAGCTATATGGTTGAATTTCTAAACAAGAAGGCAAAGATCTATGATGCTGTAGGTGAACTAATTGGAAGTGGAGAGAAAATAAGATGTAATTTGTTCTATCTAGACCTATATGAAGATACATACTTATTTGCACAATATGAAGATGTTTGGCTATGGAATAAGAGGCTATGTCATATAAATTTTGATAATTTGGTTGAGATTAGAAAGAAAAGAAGAGTAAGAGGATTTCTAACATTTAGTAAACTGAATAAGGTGATGTGTAAACAATTCCAATTGGGAAAAATGACTAAGTCTAGTTTCAAGAGAATTTTTTTTTTCTAATGGTGTTTTGGAATTAGTTCATACTGATTTATGTGGTCCTATTAGAGTGCAAAAATTACTATGGAGATAAGTACTTTATCATATTTGTTAATGAATTCTTTAGAATAATGACTGTAATGCTTCTTAAAGAAAAATATAATGCTTTTAAAAAAATTAAGTGGTATTTGGCTGGAGTGGAGAAAGAAGCAGGTAAGAGCCCGAAGTTCTTGAGATTAGATAGAGGTGGAGAGTTCATATTTAGAGAGTTTAAAATATTATGCAATGATGGAGGAACCAAAAGGCAGATGTCTGGACCTAAAACTCAACCACAAAATGGTATAGATGAAAGAAGGAATAGATCAGTAATGTATTGTGTAAGAACATTGATGACGAAGAAGAATTTTTTGTTAAATTACTGTAGAGAAGTTCTTAGCATTGTAGTATACAGACTAATCTGAGGACAATTCAAGAAAGGTACAAACAAAATACCATTTGAGTTATGGTATGCACATGAACCTAATGTAAACTATTTCAAAGTTTTTGGAAGAAAATTTTATATTATGAAAGATTCAAGGAATAGAAAGCTTGATGCTAAAAGTGATGAAGGTATATTCCTACATTATTCCATAAAGAGTAGGGCATACAAACATTTGTATTCTAACACTAACAAGGGTGTGGTAAGTGAAAATGTTAGAGTTGATGAATTTTCAAAGAAGAATGAGGTGGAATAAAAGAAAGAACCAAAAGACTACATAAATTTTGTATATGTCTATGAAGGAGAACCTAACACCATTCCTGAACCTCAAAAGCCAACTAAAGAAATACAAAATGTGAACAATCAAGTTTTAGCAGAATGGCCCTATTGAACAACAAGAGCCTACTGAGTGTCAGACTGTAGAAGTTGAGCAATAGGTAGAGAATGCCGACCATCAGAATAATGAACCTATGATATAGACAAGAATACAACAAGAAGAGCCTGAAGTGATTAAAAATGTTGAACTAGATGAACCTAGTGAACATCAACAAGACCAAAGAAGAAAATAACCTTTCCTAGCAAAATATGTGAGAAGAAATTATAGACACTTAAAATCATCCCAAGACACTATATTCATTTATTAATAGTTCCCATGACACTATAAATGATTATTTATTAATTAATTATATTTTTCATATTCTTCTACTTATTTAATTAAATTTATTTAGTTAAATAAGTAGAAGATTTGGTAAGATATTTCAATTTAATTTAATCACAACCCTATAATAAATTGAATTTATTTAATGCAGAGTGCTCCATAAATCCACTTTTAAATAAATCCTCATTTATTTAAATCCCCCCAATTTATTAAATTCTCTAATCCTATGATTAAATTAAATCTTATTTAATCTAATCTTAATTCTACCTAAGACCTAGCCTACCACCCATCACTCTCATCCTTCTAAGCCTACCCACTACCTAAACCCACTTTATTAATCATAAGCTCCCTCTTAAGCACCTTTTTACCCCTAAGTGGTTGCTCACATATGTGTGAGAAACTCAATCCCTAAGAGCCCCACTTTCATTAAATTCTCCAAAAAGGACTCTTACATCCTTGTCCCCCACTCCTTTCCCCAAGGTTGCTCACACATGTGTGAGCAAACCTTGAGCCACCCAAATCATAAAGGCTCTTTTTGAATTTTGCATGGCTTGTCTTTTAGCCCATGTGTCTCCCTTGTGGCACCTATGTGGATGCCACATAGCTACCACCTCCTCAAGGTCTCTCTCAAGCCTATAAATAGTGCCCTTGTCTCAATCACTTTTTTTTATCTCCTCCATTGCATTGTTATCACACTAGTTTGAGTTTTAAATTTTTTAGAGATTATTGATAACCCTTTGGTAGTTGTTTGATTTATTGCATTGTTCTTGAATTTTTATTTAGCATTGCATCATTAGATTTACTAGTTTGCATCCACCTTAACATTCTTGAATTTTTTTAAGTATGGTTGATTCCAAGCCAATGCTTGAAGTGTTCTCTACTCATTTAGCATAATTTGATATCATTGGTTATTTATCAAATCTTGGGATTCAATAGTTGTGTTTGAGGAGAGTATATCCACATCCCAAAATATTGAGCACACCAACAAGGTCTCTATGGGTGCCCTTGTTGAGATGGTCCAAGGTTGTCTGGGACTCTTATCATTGGTTGCATTAGTTGTAAAACTCAAGTGATTAGTAGTTATTTTTATTTCAATCTTTATATATGCACATGCTACTAACATTTTCTTGTTTGTGCATTCTCATAATAGATTAGGTTTTTCACATATACATAAATCATGCCCCAGATCAAATCATTGGAGAAAAAGATTTAGGTGTTATGATAACAACAAGACTAATGAGTGATACATGCTTATTGTGTGAGTATCAGCCTAGATCAGTCAAAGATGTACTTGATAATGAAGATTGGATTACACCCATGAATGAAGAGATTGAAAAATTGGAAAAATAAGAAATGGAATCTAGTACCTAGGCCAAAGGACAAGAATGTGATTGGAACAAAGTGGGTATTTAGGAACAAGATGAATGAAAAAGGTGAATTCATGAGGAACAAGGAAAGCCTAGTTTGTAAAGGATATGCACAAGAATTAGGAATTGACTATGGAGAAACTTTTTATCAAGTGGAAAGGTTGGAAGGAGTAAGGACTTTGCTTGCATATGTTTCTTATAAAGGATTTAAAGTTTATCAAATGGACAAGAACTCTACATTTCTAAATGATATAGTTGAAAAAGAAGTCTACATTGAGAAAACTTAAGGTTTTGTTGAGCCTAGCAAGAAAAAATTTGGTATGTAAATTGCATAAAGATTTGTATGGTTTGGGAAAATATCCTAGACCATGGTATGAGAGATTGCATGCACACTTGGTGAAAATCAGTTTTACAAAAAAAAAATGACAATAACAATTTGTATTGGAAGAATGAATCTGAGAGTAAGATATTGTTAGTTGAAAGATTTGTGATGACATCATATTTGGAGGAAACATGAATTGTGTAAATAATTTTTTGATGACATGAAGATAGAGTTTGAAATCTCTATGTTTGGAGAGATGAAATTCTTTGTTGTCCTACAAGTATATCAGATGAAGGAAGGCATCTACATTACACAATCAAAATATATCAAGGAAATTCTACTTTTTTTTTGCATGGAAGAATCAAGATTAGTTGCAACCCCTATGACTACTGACATTAAATTTCAAAGAATGATAATTCTAAAGAAGTAAACTAGGCATTGCATAGGTCAATAATGGGAAAATTGTAGTATGTAGTTCATAGAAAACCTGACATTGCATTAGTAGTTGGAATAGTTGCAAGATTTTTTGCTAATCCTTAAGAGAATCACATGATGTTTGTGAAAAGGATACTAAGATTTCTAAAAGGAACAAAGAATTATGGTCTATGGTATAAGAAGAATGAAAAATTTGAGCTGAAAGTTTATACTGATGCACATTGAGCTGTAAATATTGATGAGAGAAAAAGCACTAATGGAGGCACTTTATTTCTTGGAAAGAGATTGATTTAATGGATAAGTAAGAAACAAATTGCATTTCTCAATCCACAAAAGAAGTTGAATATGATGCTGCACCAGTAAATTGTTCTAACATTGTTTGGATCAATCAATTGTTGAAAGGTTAGAAGGAAGAAATTACTAATCCTATAATAATCTATTCTAATAATAAAAGTTCTATAAATAACTCAAAGAATCCTATGATGCATACTAAGAAAAAACATATTGAGATCAAGAAGCATTACTTGAGATAATTGGTTCAAGAAAAAGAAGTGATGCTTGAATGTGTGAACACAAAGGAATATATAGCTGAAATATTTACTAAGGCATTACCTAAGGAAGCACATGAGTAATTGGAAGAAAAGTTAGGGATCATTCCTCTCTCATAAGATAACTAAGGGAATGTGGCATTGCATCAAATGTTATTATCACAATATCATACACATTGATGCAAAAGATCACACTTTAGGATTTTCCTACAGGTATGAAATGATGTAAAGACAAAATCTTAAAGATGAACTTGATGATAAAGGGAGAAAATATACAAGAAAGCTGATGATATTTACAAGAAGAAGATGTGTGAAAATGTACCTGATGTTGCTATGGTGAATGAGATGTCTCTGGAATTTTTGTCAAAGAGGGAGATAATGAATATTGTAGATAATTACTAGACAAGAAGATAATGAAGATTGTAGACAATTACCAGATAGGGAGATAATGAAGATTGTTGTTAATCAAAACATAAAGAAAGAGGGTGATGAAATCTATAGACATAGAAGGAGATGAAGACAGAAGATCATATAAAGAAATTTGAAGACTATTGTTATCACTGAAGTTGACTAGATGAGACTTAGAATGAAAATAAGGATATATGGAAGATCTAGGAGGGAGCAATACAATGCAGTTTCACTTAAGGCATTGTGTTATTTTTTTTGGATTGAATGGTAACTTGAGGGTGTTGCCATCAATGCCAAAGAGGGATATTTGTTGTGGTCTCACAATGCATGCCCCATTTTTCCTCGAACTAGGCTCCTAGTCTAGAGTTTGATACATTTTGGACTTCCCCCAAGAGTCTAAGTCAAACCTTAGTATATAATTGGGTAAGTCTAGGGGATAGAGACTAGAGAAAAAGTGAAGTTTTTTGAGCTTACATGTACTTTAAGGGAACACTAGTGTGCATGCACACAAGTGCATGTGCGTTCAATGTGCGAGTGCACACTGCACCTCCTTCTAGAGATGCACACATGTGCATGTGCATAGGGTGCACACATATGAAGGTGTGCACTTGTGAAGGTATGTACTGAGCCCAAGATCTATATAAGACCCTGGACCCCCTACCTTCTCTTCACTTTACTCCTTGCCCCCTCTAAGAGCACACCTCTACAAACCTAAAAATTGTGCTCCTTCACCAAACATCTCCCCTACACACATTAACAAGAAACAAAGGTTAGCATCACAATGAAGGTGCAAATATGCACACCTCCACACACTAAAAGGAAACCTTTAAAAAAGAACTAAAACCTAAGACACTATAAAAGTGCGCATATGCATACCTCCACAAGGTGTGCATTTGCACAGCTTCCTAACATAAACTAAAATAAAAACCTAACTCAAAATGCACTATAAAGGTACACACATGTGCACCTAAACTAGGTGTACACGTGCATACCTCCACCCTTTTAAGAAAAACTTAACTCCCCCCCAAGTTTCCATATGCAATGCATATGTGCCTAGCTATGCAAATGTGCGCACCTCACCAAGATGCTCACATGTGCAAAAAATCCATTTTAGGTCTTAAAATAATGCACTAGTGCACCTATAAGGGTTTGCTAGGTGTGCTAAAGTGCATGATAGGGTATTGTTTGCGGGGGGGGGGGGGGGTGGACTATTTTCATCATGTTTTAATTGATTATGACCTATTTTGGGGTCAATTAGGGTCTATTTTAGGTCAAGTTTTAAACTCCTAAAGAATGTTTATCTTTATTGTATAGATAAAATGGTGTCCTCATCCTCTTCAATGGTAGAAAACATGGCTCTAAAACTAGTTGCATTTATTTACCAAGTAGCACCAAGGAAATCAAGGTTTTAAGATGGGCACGTTGGGATCAAAGATACATAACTCAGACATATAGACTAGAATGCATTCCTCACAATTTGCAACAAACCTAAAGAGAGGTATGCAATGGTGTCAACACTCATCTAATCAAGCCTTGTTAATGTGACATCACATCCAACATTAGTTTAATCCTTTAAACTGATAATAACCCTTGTGGAACACTATGTGACTAAAGAGAAGGTCATTAAGAGTGTGAAAAGAGAGATAGTCTTGGATCTTTGACCTAAGAACATTGAGAAGGTATTTCACCTTCCTAGGGTGGACCAATATCTATGAATAACATATGATACAACAAAACAATGGTACAAGGATAATCTTAAAGAAGCACAATAAATAGTGCAATCCTCCTTCCTGATTAACATAACACTAGTGGGTCACCAAGTAGGAAAAGTTGACATGAAAAGGGGTTATATGAAGGATGATATTGGGTATGCGATTGTGCTATTGAAAAGAGTTATAGGACTCCTAGTAGCAAGTCACCTTTAGACTTGGATGGTCCACTTCATTGAGACCTTCAGAATGATAAAGATGCTAATTGATTGGGCTACCATCCTAAGTGATAACTTGGATGAGAAAGTAGTAACCATTAAAGCCAACCTATGCTTCTATATGACATCATACATGGTGTATTTGTTGGTGGAAAGAACCAAAGACTACCCAAGACTCTACAAAAAGGGAAGCATGCAAGATGCAAATGCTTGGCACTATGTGGTATATCCAAAATTAGTGGTGAAGAAGCTCCTACTACAAAGTGTGGAATATAGGGTGGTGAATGACAGTTTCATGTTCATAATCATCAGGTTCATTGAAGGTGATTACACCAAAATAATGTTAGTAGAGGCATCAACCAAGATCATAGATGTCAAAACCTACTACATTTAGTTCAAAACCTTCACTTATTGTAGGGTAGCTAGTACTCGACTATGCCCAAAGAAGCTCCCTAGATACCCATCTGATAGGATCATCCTGCTAGAGATTACACACTAACTCACTTCTGCATATGATAGAGTGAGAAGACAAATTAGAAGACATGGGTCTAGCCCATCACAATTGATCCTTTTGAGGCAAAAAAAATCAAGCTATCATCACCTTCAATTCAGAGTGGGATCAATATCCCTTGGAAGAATACAACTCCCCTTGCCCATAATTTGATAACATTGGCACAGTACAGTACCTAGTATAACTTGAGGGTGTTGCCATCAATGCCAAAGAGGGATATTTGTTGTGGTCTAAGAAAATACAGCCCATTTCTCCTAGAAATGGGGAACCCCTAGTAAATTTTTCCAACTAGGCTCTTAGTCTGGAGCTCGGTACATTTTGGACACCCCCAAGAGTCTAGGTCAAACCCCATATGTAATTGGGTAAGTCCAGGGAACAAAGATTGGAGAAAAAAGTAATTTTTTTTGAGCTTAAATGTCCTTTAAGTGCACACATGCCCACAAGAACATGTGCGCTCAGTGTGCACTACACCTCCTTCTAGAGATGCACACATGTGCATGTACATAGGGTGCACACCTGTGGTGGTGTGCACTAAGCCCAAGATCTATATGAACCTAAACCACCTACCTTCTCTTCACTTTACTCCTTACCCCCTCCAAGAGCACACCTCTACACAACTGCAAACTACACTCCTTTGCACACATGCACACCTCCACAAGGTGTTCATGTGTGCACCTTCCTAACATAAACTAAAAGAAAAACCTAATTCAAAAGGCACTATGATGGTGCACACTTGCAGACCTCCACTAAGTCATGTGTGTACCTCTATCCTTTTAAGAAAAAATTAGCTCCCCCAAGTTTCCATGTGTAGTGTGTATCTACCCAACTATGTATATGGGCATGTGTGCACCTCACCGAAGTGCTCATGTTCGTAGGTGCACAATTATACACAAAAGCCATTTCAGGGCTTAAAATAATGCACTAACACACCTATAAGGGTCTACTAGGTGTGTTGAAGTGTATGCAAAGGAATTTTGGGGGGATGGACTATTTTTGTCATGTTTTGATTGATTAGGACCTATTTTGGAGTTAATAGGGTCTATTTTAGGTCAATTTTTAAAATCCTAACTAATGTTTGTCTTTCTTGTGTAGATAAAATGGATCCCTTATCCTCTTCAATGATGGAAAAGATGTCTCCAAAACTAGTTGCATTTATGTACCAAGGGGCACCAAGGAAATCAAGGTTTCAATATCAACATGCCAAGATCAAAGATATAAAACTCAGACATATAGACTAGAATGCGTTCCTCATAATTTGCAACAAACCTAAAGAGAGGTCTACAATGATGTCAACACTCATCTGGTTAGGCCTTGTCAATGTGGCATCACATCCAATATCAGTTCAACCCTCTAAACTGATAATGACCCTCGAGGAACACTACATGACTAAAGAGAAGGTTGTTAAGAGCATGACAAGAGAGATAGGTCTAGATCTTTGACCTAAGAACATTGAGAAGGTATTTTACCTTCCTAGGGTGGACCAATATCTTCAAATAACATATCATAAAAAAGAATGATGGTATAAGGATAATTTGAAAGAAGCACAAGAAATACTGCAACTCTCTTTCCTCATTAAAATAACACTAGTGGGATGCCAAGTAGGAAAAGTTGACATGAAAAGGGGTTATATGAAGGATGCTATTGGGTATGCGATTGTGCTATTCAGAAGAGTTATGGGACTCCTAGTAGTAGGTCTTCTTTAGACCTAGATGGTCTACTTCATTGAGACCATCTAAATGACAAAGATGCCAATTAATTGGGCTACTATCCTAAGTGACAACTTGGATGAGCAACTATTAACTATTAAAGCTAATCCATGCTTCTATATGACATCATACATGGTGTATTATTGGTAGCAAGAACCAAAGACTACCCAAGCCTCTATAGAAAGGGAATCATATAGGGTGCAAATGCTTGGCCTTGTGTGGTATATCCACAATTGGTGAAGAAGCTCCCACTAAAAAGTGTGGAATACAAGGTGGTGAATGAGGTTTCATATTTGCAATCATTAGGTTCATTGAAGGTGATTATGCCAAAAGAATATTAGTAGAGGCATCAACTAGGACAACAAAAATCAACACCTACTACATTTAGTTCAAAATCTTCACCTATCATAGGGTAGCTTGTACTCTACTATCCCCAAAGAAGCTCCCAAGCTACCCATCTGATAGGCTCATCCTGCTGGAGATTGCACACCAACTCACTTTTGCATACAACAGAGTGAGAAGAAAACATAAGAAGACATGGGTCTAGCTCATCACAATTGGTGCTTTTGAGGCAAAAAAAAAGAAAGATATTATCACCTTCAATTTAGAGTGGGATCAATATCCCATAGAAGAATAATACTCCCCTCACCCATACATTGACAACATTGGCATGGTACAGTACCTAGATGGTATAGTACATTACCATGGTACAATACCTAGTACAATACATGTAGATGCATTGGAGGACCATTGGATGAATGCTATAGATGACTACAATGTCTGTATAAGGGACTATTGTAGGATAACTCTATATTTAGCAGAACATGTGCTGAAGATAAAGATCCCTCTCAAGGCTGTGGAAAAGGACATCGAAGATGTCATGGATCCATTATACAACATGGATAAAATCTATGATTAACCTATAATTAATTCTCAAATTAGGAGGGATGAGAATTCATATATAACTCATCAAGATAGATACATAGTCAAGTTGATAGAGGAACGGATCAAGAAGCCATTTAGAATGGATCTAGTTCCTCAAGCTACCCCCCTATATGCCAAAATGAGGCCAATCAAAGGAAAAGATATAAAAGTCATTGTACCAGCCTTCCCTACTCAATCCATAGTAAGGTCAAAAATGGTTCATCAATAGGAGCATGAGGTTGAGTACTTTGGAGATGACAGGAGTATGAAGAGGAAAATAATACCTGCTAGACCCAAGAAGCAAACAACCCAAGCATAGGTGCCTCTACAAGGACAAGTACAACTAGAACAAGTTGAGCTTGAAGCACAAGAGTAGCCACAAGAGAAATAACAACCAAAATAGCTAAATGAAGAACATGTAGAGGTTCAAAGAGTGCCACTAGTATTAACGAAAGAGGAAGAAGCCTCCCCGCAGCTCCAAAAAGGGAAAGAATTGAACCAACTATGGTGGGAACAAAAATAAGGAGACTAAAGAAGAAAAACAATCCATCACCACAAGTGCCTAAGGCCATCCCAAAAGAAAAGGATGAAGAACAGGGGGAGAAAATAGAATTTGTCCCCTTGAGCCAAATAACCCACCTGTCTAAAGTAATAGAGGAAGAGAGGAGAAAAAGCTCCACAGTGATACCTCCATCTCCTCTAAAGGAGCCTATCTAGGTATCAACATCAAAAGATGAGCAACAAAAATGGATAGATGATATGAAGGGTCAAGAAATTGATGTCTTCAACCTCTCTGATTTTGAGTTCATGCTAGTAGGCACTGAGATGGTGGGAAAGAAAATAAGAGATACTCCATTGAGTGAACCCTTAAGAGAGGACTAGAATCAATTGTCATCTCTACCTCAAGGACCTTTGGGTATTCCACAACCACCATCTCAAGATTTGGTAGTCTTCAATAAAGGTTTAGTGACTCCACTTCCTTAGGCTACACAAGAAGAAGAAGTAACCAAGAAAGGGGAGACCTTGTAGCTACATGTCGATGAAGTATCTAAGGAAGGGTAAGTACTTGAAGAGCCTCAACAAACTCCTCAACATACAGAGGCTAGGACCTTAGCTTAACAAGATACAAAGACTCAAACTAAAGATTTTTCTCAATAGGAGAAGACACCAGAGAGGATTGATAAGGTAAAGGAGCCTATAGTAGGACCAACCTCTTTAACCAAGTACATGTCTCCCATGGGCACCACACTGACATGGCTAAAGAGGGAGTTGGACCTAACAACTAAAGAGGGAATGAAGGAATTAGTCAAATAAATCAAGAAACCTAAGCCACTTATGGGTAGTGCGCAACCACTAACCTTCCTAATGAAGAACCTAGATCAAGACTTGCTTTCACATATAGCCATTCCTCCTCTACACGTTGACACTAAAAAAATGAATCCTAAAGACTACCAAATCAAGGAGATCATGCTGGGAAGACCCATAATAGATACAACCAAAGTGATGATCACTACAAGTATGAAAGAGGTGTTCAAGCATATGGACTAGGATGAGTTTGAGTTGATGGCACTTTGGAAGCAAAATGGGCTATTAAGAGGCTATTTGCATAAAATTGTGGCCCAATCAACCTAGAAAGTCTAAAGATTACTCTTGTGGTGATATTAGAGAGAAGAGAAACAAGGGCAACACAGTTAGATCCATTTTTGGAAGCATGTCAGCAATGACATGATAATTTTGATGAGAAAGGTGTACATATAATACATGGTGATTTGAACCTATTGTACCCCATCTAGTTTGGTGTTGTCAAGTTGGTTTCCATAATGAACTAAGATTTTGGGCTAATAGATGAAGTACAGACCTAGACTAAAGACCTATAGGAAATGAAATCAATAAAAGGTCAAAGATATCATATTCTAATGGAAATATATACTATTGAGGAGCTAGACAAGCTCGATGACTAGATTGAGAATATATAAATAGGGAATAAAATTATGGAAGGATTACATGCAGAGATCCAAAGGCTTGAGGATCAAACTCAAGAGAAATTATTGGAAGTGAAAGGGTACTACAACACCAATTGTCTTGAGATTTTTGAAGATGAGGCTAAGACCAAGCTTATTGTGATACAATCAGTGGCCCAAAAATTCCAAGGAACACTCAAGGATGCTTCATTAGATGAAGACATAAGACAAGCATTCAAAACTAAAGAGGTATTGTTGGAGCTGGACACAAAGCTTGAAGATTTTGTGTCAACTTGAATTGAATTTAGTAATTACCACCAATTATTAAAGGATAAATATGGAGATTTGGTGAAGTTTAAGAGAAAACATCCAGACATCATTTTGGTATAAAGGGGAAAAAATCTAGATTCTGGAAATCAAGTTTTGACACTTAGGAAAATTTTGGAAAATTGGAACCTGTCACCAAGGTGCACTTTTCATAGAGGTGCATTGACCATTTTGAAGAAGATGTGGTGCATCGATAGTTAACTGCTAGTTCCTAATTTAGAGCTTCCCATGCACTAGAAACACATTTTGATGACAATTCAATTTCCAAAAATGCCTAGAGAAGGCTGAGCTTCCATTTTTAGAGCTTCTAGATACTTCCAGATCATCTTACAGTTCCATTCTTCTTATATTCTCATTATTTTATTCTTTTGTGTCATGTAAAGGCTCATGCACCTATTAATGAATATAAAAAGGGGTGGAGACCTACTTAGCACCATTAAAGAGTCAGTTTGTATACAATTAGTTTTTTATTATTAGTTTTTAGCATGTGTTTTCATTTTAAGAAGTCTCACTCCTAACACAAAGGGAGGAGATGATTTCTTATAAATACATGCTTGTAATATGTACTCCAGACTATTATTTTAATGCAATAATATATACTATTGATGCTCTCATTCTAAGTGTAGTTATTCTTGCTAGTGTGTGTTATTTTTGTGAGTGCATGTTCATGAATAATAATGGAACCAATGGTTTTATTATATTATTATGATTGTGCGGCCTTTTAGTTTTGGTGTTTTCCTCATATTAATTAACTTTTTTGATTTAACAAATTGGAGAAAATATTACCTATTATTTTTGCATATTATCTTGTCTCGCATGATCACACTTTTTGTGGCCTTACGATTTGATGAAACATGAAACATCTTTCGGTTATATTGAGTTCCCATAAACAATTGCATCAATGGAATTGAGGAAACATTTCTCCTATTTTCATTGGTTTCCTACTTGATCTTCTTGACAATTTAATTCACAAACATGTTGTTACCATGGTTTATGTCCATTAGGAATTTCTCTTTCAAGTTATTTCCTTTAATCTCTCATTACCTTATCTTTTTTTATTTTATTTTCTAACACTTGCTAAAAATAGGAATTCATATAGTTGCATCAAAAAATAGCATTCATCATAAAATAGAAAATACCCAAAATATATTTCTTTTGTGGTTACATTTTCAATCAGCAACAAATCAAACAAGCTTATCCAAAATTATTCAGAACCAACAAATGCCTCCTTGTGAACATACACACTTATCTTCATTTGAGTGGATTTTAGTAGATCACAAGATTGTTGGGAACCTTGGAGTTGATCCTTGATTAGATTTTCAAGAGAGGAGTTTGAAATGATTCCCACCATTTAGCATCATGCAAAACAACAACTCAATAGAAGTGGTGCTAGAAGGAGGGCCTATAAACCATTTGGATAAGGAAAATAACTTGCTATTTTGAAATTTTATAGTTTTTAGAAGTTCAATTTTTTTTTCCTCTGAAATTGTTAGAAGGTACATAGGTACACTATTTTGAAAGAGTGCACTTCGATAGAGGTGTGCTTTTCTAGGATTGATGTAAATTGGAAGATCTTGATCCCCCTTCTCCATTTTAGTGAGCTTTAAGATCTTCACCAAGGGTAGTGATAAAGGATTACCAAGAATTCTACCACTTCCATCTCAAATTTCATAACTTCTTTAGTTCTACCTCTGAATCAACCTCCACTTATCATTCTACTAAATCCTCCACCAATGGCCTTCTTTGATAACATAGTAGATTCACCAATTAACTTGTAAGGTGTACTTAATGACCTTCCCAAGAATCTTGAGAAATTTTGCCCAAGGTTCATCTATGGAGAAGCATGAACAACTAAGGACCATATCAAGGTATTCAATGAAATATACTATTGCAAACAGGTTGAAGAAAAGAATGTGATCATCCATTTATTCCCATACTCATTGAAAGAAGATGCCTTTAATTGGTACATGAATTTCCCCCAGGATATATCTAGAATTGGGCCACCTTTGAAAAGTTTTTCCTTGAGCAATTTAAAACATTACTGAACTCAACTGTGATACATCATCATTTTATATCAATTGAGAGGGATCCAATAGAAACCATTTCACATTTCAATCATCAATTTCATATGGGTTACCACAAGTTGGAGACACCTTACACCATACTAGTTAAAGCTACAATCTAGATATATTTAAATGCTATGGATGGACCATCTCATGACTATTTTCCTAAAAAGACTCCTTGCAATAGACATTGATACATTGGAAAATGTTTTCTTAGAAGCAATCAACTTTACTAAATAAGCCAATCCTAATTAAGAAGGATTGATGGTCCCAACTCAAGCTACTTCAATAATACTTGTTGGAATTATTTAGAATAACTAAGAGGGGGGGAGGGGGTATTGAATTAGTTATCCAAGGTCCAGATGTACAGATTAAACTTTTCACAGTTTAGTGAACCCATAAAATATTTATCATCATGTATGCATCCATAAGATTATGCAATCACTTAAAACTTGCAGTCTACTGTCAAATAAATTTATAGAAATGTAAACATGAAACATAATAGATCCAATAACACACTTGACACAATGATTTGCATCGAAACCCAATTTGGGGAAAACTACCAATAACATGCTACTCTTTCTCACTCTTTTGAAGTGATACCTTGTGAAAGGCCAACCCTTTTAAAGGTCACAATGGACATTGTTAAATGTGACCTAGTTAAAGGATTTCAATCACCTTATTAGGAGTGAGCCATGTTAGAGGACTTTAGACCATTTACTTGGAATGTCACTTGGTTAAAGGATTTACAAATGACTATTAGGTCAACCTTAATCCAAAGGATTTACCCTAAATTAATACAATTATTAGAGAGTAATAGTAAGGCTTGATTTAATAACAACTTACAAATATATTTGTAGATTATATATCTATGTTTTAGTCCTCCATTCTACTTGGCTTTCACACACTTCAGCTCTGATAGCTTGTTCACCCTTCAAGCATCCATACCATTAAGCTTTCTTGCTTAACTTGCCAATGCAGACTCTTTACTTAGGTCACTGAATGAAGTAATACCCTAAACTCCTTGTCTTCCTTAGGTTCTCACATATGACAGCCTTTTCTTCTAACCAACCATCTCTATAAATAGGGAATTAAGATATTTTTCCATTCATTCTCCATCATCCAATTCAAGGTTAGGAAAGATTAGGTAGGATTGAATGAATCTACCCTTATTTTATTTCATTCCCTTTTTATAAACTTCTCCTTTAATCCTCTTTGAATTTGCCTCAAAACAATTTAACATGAATTCTATGCCACCAAATCATCAATCTTATCTTATACATGGTTCACACAATCTAAGAAAACAAACTTGTTGGCTAAGATCCATCAAATTCACAATCATTTTAATAATGCTGACACTTGGCATTAACTGGCTTTTGATGCTCAGAACATACTACATTTCTTGGTATCCTTTGCAAAATCACTCAACATGAACTAAAGTTTATTGGTGCTTGACGTCAACTAAACTTTACTTGGCATCAATTGTTTTACTCAGCATATACTAAAATAGACTTTTACTCAGCTCCAACTAATTTTCTACTCGGCTTGCACTAATTTTTCTTGACACCTACTATCCACTCGATCAAGTTTGGTAGACAAACTTTGTTTATCTTGTTCTTCTAAACTTTCTAAGTGCAACCAACCTTTGCAATCTTAAGTAGATTATCAATGTGCTACGATATCATTGTCTTAGCTAATTCTTGTACTCCTTTTCATATCATAACTCAACCTTTCCTCTAGGTGCTATTGTTACATCATTTGATCAAATCCTCTTCATCAATCAAATAAGTGATAGTAGTTAAATCAATTTAAGTAGTTATCTTACCAAAAAATAGCAGGTTTGACATTAGTTACTAAACAATGATTGAAACACATTTATCATACTTGTATCAATCTGTTTTCAATAATCTCCCTCTTTGGCATTGATAGCAAACCAAACTAACTTGGTTTAAATAGTAAGACTAACAAAATTCCAAACAAAAAATAATTCCTTGTATTGAAATCTCTCCCCCTATTAGCAACTTTCAACAGATAATCAACTCATCCTTATGACTCCCTCTGAATTAGTTCTTATATCTCCTTCTAAATTATCTTCCTCTTACTAGGTAGATGTAATCAGTAGATACACTTTCTTTCTTAGTAGTCAAAATTTCTCCCTCAACTGTGTTGTAGGATTTCTCCCTCTTTGTTCAGTTCCTTTATGTGCTATTAACAATGTCTATCTTCAATATCTCTTCTAATCAGTTATTATCTCCCTCTTTGATAACAATGCAAAAGACTTGTTATCTTAATATATAGATATGAAATTCTTTAGTTTCTCCCTTTGTCACGTTGCTTGTGACTGATTTGGAGTTTCAGTTCTTTAATTACTTTAGGCAACTCCTAAAGTAAGATCTACTGCATCAATTTGTAACATATGTCAATCAACTTGTTTGATATAGGGCACTCCTCTTGTTTCTTAGATAGCCTTTGATAGGGCTATCACCCCTAGTTTACCTCTTAGATACTCATGAGCATCCTTAGGTAATGCCTTTGTGAAGATATCAACAATTTTCTCTTTTGTGTTAACATATTCCATTTTCACCTCTTTATCTTGAACTAATTCTCTCAAGTAATAATACTTGATTGCAATGTGCTTAGTCTTTATGTGAATCACATGATTCTTTGATATATTTATAGCACTTGTATTATCATGATAAAGTATCACTATTTCAATGATCTCTTCCTTCATTCTTTAGAGTAGGTGTTTGATCCATATAATTTCTGTATAATTTACTACAATAAAAACATATTCATCTTTGATAGTAGATTGAGAAGAGCAGTTCTCTTTCTTGCTAGTCCATGTAACCAACCTCTTGCCTAAGAAAAATGCTCCTCCATTGGTGCTCTTTTCTATCATCAATATTTCCAGCCCAATCAACATCAATATAGGCTCTTAATTCAAATTTCTCATTTTTCTTGTAGTATAGACTATATTCCTTTGTTCCTTTTAGATATATCATTATTCTCTTTATAGCCATCAAATGATTCTCCTTGGGATTAGCAGAGAATCTTACAACTATCCTTACAAGTAAAGCAATGTTAGGTCTATTGTGTACTACATATTATAATTTCCAATCATAGACTTGCATAATGTTTGATTCACTTTAGTTGAATCATCATTTTTTGACAATTTATGTCTTGTCACCATAGGTGTACTTACTAGCTTAGAATCTTCCAATTCAAAATTTTTTAGTATCTCCTTAACATACTTTGCTTGAGTGGTGTACATATACCATATTTCATCTGGTGTACTTGTAAACCCACAAAGAACTTGATCTCTCCAAACATAGACATCTCAAATTCTTGCTTCATCTTGATGTCCAAATATGATATCATCAACAAAAAATTTAGATAACAAAATACCTTTTCCTTTCTCTGTCTTCAAGTATATATTGCTGTTATCATTAGTCCTTTAAAATCCAATTTTCATAAGATAATTATGAAGTCTCTCATACCATGCTCTTGGTGCTTGCTTCAAACCATATAAAGCCTTGTGTAATCTACATACCATGTTTTTATTGTTAACATCAACAAATCCTTCTAGTTGTTCTATATAAAATTCTTCCTCTAATATACCATTTATAAATGTAGATTTAACATCCATTTGATAAACTTTGAAACTTTTGTATGCAGAATAAGCAAGCAAAGTTCTTACTCTTTCTAATCTAGCAACATGGGCAAATATTTCTCCATAGTCAATTCCTTCTTCTCGTGGATATCTTTTATAGATTAATCTTTCCTTATTCCTTGTGACTTCACCATTTTCATCTAATTTGTTTATGTATACCCACTTGGTGCCAATCACATTTTTGTCTTCTAGTCTAGGAACTAGAGTCTATGTTTTGTTTTTCTCAATTTGTTCAATCTCTTCTTCCATAGATTTACTCTAGTCCACATCTTCTAAGACATCTTTCACTATTTTGGGTTCTTTCATGCTCAAAAAACATGTATCATTTCTCAACTTGTTTCTTGTCATTGGTCTATCATCTTTATCTCCAATTATTTGTACAACAGGATGATGTCTCTTGATATATTTAGACAATCTTGGTTCAATTCTAGTTTTTACATTTGGTCTTTCAACTTCTAAATCACAATGTACTTATCTCCTTTGCAGCTTTGTACTTCAATTGGTCCACACAAGTCAGTATGAACAATCTCTAGTATTCCTTTAGAGATATGAGTTTTACTCTTAAAACTTGACTTTGTCATCTTGCCTAACTAAAATTGTTTGCACATTATATTGTGATATAGGAGCATATTGGATGTAAAAGCAATCTTGCGTCACCAAAAAATATTTTCTTTTTAGTCTTTTCTATTTTAATAAGGACTAGTAGATAGGGTGGTTACTATTTGTGAGAACTTTCTATTTTTAGTAAGTTTGTCATATGAGCTTAGAATGTTCTCATTTTCCACATGAAGGTTCATTTTAGAGTTGACAGCCTACCATAAAATCTCATTGCTCCAACTTAAGTATCAGAGAAGTTTTTGCAAATTTTTGGTGAAAAAATTTGTAGAAAAATCTTTAGGCTCACTATCGGAGGCCTTAGAGTTCCTAGATGAGGTCTGAAAACTCAACAGAAGGGCACATGCATAATTTTAAGCCTGTAGATCACGAGCTGGTGTTTCCAAAAAGTGGTTATAATAGCCAACCAGAGTAATGGTTAATGAGTTATGGCCTTTCAAAGTTGGGCTACCCAAAATATCTAAAATAATTGTCAAAGATGTATTTGGTTGACTCTATATGTATTGTTAAAGTCTATTGGCCCTAGGTATTAAGTTTCAATGTCTAGGACCTTCCTAGGTGGCATAAAATTGCCTATTTAAGAAAGGCTCGAGCATTGTCTAGAATAGCTCGGGGTGATAGTTCACAACTTGTCTTGCATATTACTGTAATGAAGGCACCTATGTGGGTTAGCATCTTATACTTGTGAATTCTGTAATTTTGCATTTGTAGTGCAAATAAGAAGTCCATATTTTGTTCTTGCATTTTCTATTGTTTCTTGTTTCTGTTACAAGTTTATGGTTTTAAGGGGAGCACCCTTCATCATATTGTAAGACTTTTTCAACTGGGCAAACCTCTACCTTTTCTCATGTTACTGTTACTAACCAAGTTATCAAAATTAACATGACTTAACCTCTTGTGCCATAGCTACACATCATCAAATTTTACAACTAAACTACTAGCATACTCTATATTAAGGTAGAATAGATTACTTCTAGTTTAATCACCCTTTCCAATCAATTTTTCATCAGTACCATATATCTTAGCAATCTTGTTTTCAAACTCAACCTTATGTCTTGAATTATTCAGTTGTGACACACTCAACAGATTATAGTTAAGTCCTTCCACATATAAGCATTGTCACATTAAATCTTTTTTGTAAGTTTGATAGAACCTTTTCCTTTTATCAAATGTGTGCATCATTACCAAATCTTACACTATTTCCATCATAAAAATTCAATGTAATGAACTTACTTTTATCTCTAGTCATGTGATGCAAACACCCACTGTTAATGATCCATCTGCCATTCTTTTTCATACAAGACACAAGTGCAATTGCCTCATCTTCATCAAATTCAACCTTCATTGCAACATACACCACTTCATCATCATATTCATTAGATTCATCTCTTTTTTCTTCTTCAACAATATAGTAAGACTTCTTGCCTTTCTCTTTGTAATCTTTGCTATCTTCATCTCTTCTATTTTTCTACTTGTCACCACCTTTGTAGTTCTTCTTCTCTGGAAATCTAGTAGAAATATAACCAACCTCATTACAATTGAAAAAAATGATAGGTAATTTACCTTTAAAATTTCCTTTACTTTTGTGAAATCTCCTTGCTAGTAGTGCTTCAAGTTGATCTACATCCTCTTCATCTGTATCACTATCATTGGACACATATTTTGTATTTTTCTTCTTCACATTAGGTTCTTTCAAAGACAACTTAGCTTTTTAAGTAGATTCAATAGTTCCATGTTTGTAATTATCAAAATTAGATAGCTCAAAAGCAGTCAGTCTACCTATGAGACCTTCAAGAGTTAGAATATTACTTGGTACACATCTTAGTTCTTGTATAATAAAAAATCTAATAGCATATATATGTAGCAATATTTTAAAAAAATTGCTTAGTACTATATCATCATCTATTGTAGTAGTAGCTCCTCTTATTGCATTAACAAAATCTTTTATCCTAGAGAAATATTGAGCAATATTCTCACCTTCTTGCATTCTCATATCATTAGACTTACCTCTAAGACTTTCAACCTTGGCTCTTAGAACATTCTTGTCTCCTCCATAGATGGTGTGTAGAGCATCCCACATTTTTTTTACATTGTCAAGACTTTTGATATCATCAAACTTAGCATATCTTAGGGTAGAGGGAATCTTCAACATTTCTTAGTTGCATTCTTTCTTCTTTTTTAGATCCTCAACAGTTAGGGCTCCAGTAGGATCAACATGCTAAAAAATAATGGTGGATTGTGCATGATCTCTGAATCCTCCAAGGTGTAGCTTCATCATGCTTTTCCATGTAGGAAATTTATCTCTATTAAGCTTTGGTACCTCTCTTTTTGACATCTTGATTTTTGTGCTTCTAGTACCTTTAAACTAGTCCTCTTAAGCAACTATGCTTTGATACCAATTGTTAGAATTGTTTAGAATATCTGGGGGGGTGAATCAGTTATCCAAGGTCCACATGTACAAATAGAGATTTTCATAGTTTAGTGAACCCATAAAACATTTATCATCATGCATGCATCCATAATATTATGCAATCAATTAAAACTTATAGGTTACTATCAAATCAATTTGCAGAAATGTAAACATGAAACATAACAGATTCAATAAAAGACTTGACATAATGATTTACATAGAAACCCAATTTGGGAAAACCACCATTAACATGCTACTCTTTCTCACTCTTTTGAAGTGATGCCCTATGAAAGTCCAACCTTGTTAAAGGTTACAATGAACACTGTTAAATGTGATCCAGTTAAAGGATTTCAATCATGCTGTTAGGAGTGAGGCCATTCACTTGGAGTGTCACTCAGTTAAAGGATTTACAAATAAATATTAGGTTAACCTTAATCCAAAGGATTTACCCTAGAATAATACAATTATTAGAGAGTAACAGTAAGGCTTGATCTGATAATAACTTACAACTCTATTTGAAGATTATAGATCTCTATTTTATTCTTCCATTTTGCTTGGCTTTCACACACTTTAGCTCTAATAGCTTGTTAACCCTTCAAGCATCCATACCATTAAGCTTTCTTTCTTAACTCCAATGCAAAATCTTTACTTAGGTCATTGAATGAAGCAATACCCTAGACTCCTTGTCTTCCTTGGGTTTTCACATTTGAAAACATTTGCTTCTGACCAACCATCCCTATAAATAGAGAATTAAGATATTTTTTCGTTCATTCAACATCGTCCAATTCAGGGTTAGGATAGATTAGGTAGGATTCAATGAATCTACCCCTTATTTTATTTCATTCCCTTTCTAGAAAATTCTCCTTCAATCCTCTTTGAATTTTTCTTAAAATAGTTTACCATGAATTTTGTGCCATTGGCTCATCAATCTTATCTTCCACATGATTCACACAATCCAAGAAAACAAACTTGTTAGCTCAAATCCATTGAATTCATGATCTTTCTAATAATGCTAACACTAGACATTGACTTGCTTTTGATGCTCAACACATACTACATTGATTGACATCCTCTCTAAAATCACTTGGCATGAACTAAAGTTTACTAGTGCTCGATATCAACTAAACTTTACTTAGCATCAACTATTTTACTCAAAATACACTAAAATAGACTTTTACTTAGCTCCAACTAATTTTTTACTAAGGTTGTACTAACTTTTCTTGGCATCTATTGTCCACTTGGTCAAGCTTGGTAGACAAACTTTTTTTATCTTGTTCTTTTGAACTTACTCAGTGCAACCAAACTTTGCAACCTTCAGTAGATTATCAATGCACTATGATATCACTGTCTTAGCTGATTCTTCTACTCCTTTTCATATCATAACTCATCCTTTCCTCTAGGTACTATTGTTACATCATTTGATCAAATCCTCTTCATCAATAAAATAAGTGATAGTACTTAAATTATATAAGCTATTGTCTTAGTAGAAAATAAAAAGTTTGACATCAATGACAAAACAATGATTGCAACACATTTATCATACTTGTATCAATATGATTTCAACAATACCAACATATCCTATGGGAGCACAAGTGATGCCTAGTAAATTTATTTGAATGAATCTAATTCCACTACAATAGACATTGGTTGTACTAGTTCCAACCATAAATTATCCAAGATATGAACCTCCAAAAGCTACTTTCTTTGAGAAGAAGGAAAACATATCTGCAGCAGCAGAAAATAATGTTGCATATGAGATTGGTTGAATGAAGAAGACCATGTCTCAAATTACCAATGAATTAACCCATTTGAGGTTGTCACAAGGGAAAAATAATAAATTTTAGAGAATATATGAAAACCCTTGCAATAATAATTATGGTCAAAATTACAAAAATAATTTTATTGGAATTAACAATTCAGGAATTAGCAATAGAGGGAACAATTTCAATCCTCCAAATTGCAACAATAGTTTCCAAAGACAAAATTGAGAATGGAACACCTATCCAAAAAATGAAAGCATCCCTATAGATTAAATAAACAATGATTAGTTTGAAGAGATCAATCAATATGATAGTAATCAAAATATACCGAATGATGATGACTCATATTTCAATAGAAACCAAGAATTGAACCAATTCACAAGGCAATAATAATGAGCCCCCTATGCAGCTCAATACTATGTTGCTAGAATCTTATGATTCTCCATAGATTCAAGGATGGGAGAACAAGTCAATGAATAATTTACTTTTCCATTCATTCAAGAATCAGATCCTCAACTAGAAGAGATTGCTGCTTTTCAAAAATGATAATCAAAATACTTATAATTTGTGGAACCAAAGGAAACCCATGACTAATGGGATTGCTCTTGTTTTGCAACTAAAACCCCTAGATCCAAGGGCTAATAATAATCCAATACCTACTAGAGCACCCTATGTTGGAAAACAAAATTAAAACCAAGGAAATGTGCTTACAATCCTCAAAAATATTGCTTGATCAAGTAAAAAGTATAGTATAGTGGAAGATTTAAAAAGAATGAAGGCCAATATATCCTTGTTTGACAAGCTACAAAATTGTCCTAATCAAAGGGAAGCACTGATAAAGACTCTTGATCATATAAAGGCAATGCCTAGTGAGGCTCCTCAATAGACAATATCAAAACAAGTCAACACTTCTGAGGCTATGCTAACCATGTATAAAGACAAGGCCAAAGTTCCTCCTTTCTTTCTCCACATCAAAGTATTTGGAAGAAACCTACACAATTGTCTCATTGATTCAAGAGCCTCTTGTAATGTCATGCCACTTTCAATAGCTCAAAGCTTGGGAGTTACTCCTCAACCTACAAATTGAATAGTGATTCAACTTAACAAGATGAAAGTAAAAGTTATTGGAGTATTTAAAGATGTTCAAATATAGTTGACTATAGACCACTAAATCCAAGACATCATAGATATACATGTGGTGGAGATTCTAGAACATACAAATTGTTGCCGAGTAGGTAATAGACAAAATGCTTAAGAGCATGGTTCTCAACTAATTTTAGTCAACTATGGTTACCTTGGAAATTACTAAATAATCAGATCAAGACTGATGCTAAGCCAAAATTGAAGACGATGATCACATAATAAAATGCATTAAATGAGGTAGCATTTTTTCAAGCCAATTTAGGTTCCTACTATTAGAGTAAATAATTATTATTTATGCTTTTACTTAAGTTTACTTAGGCATTTATTTATTAGTTGTAGTTTAGGAGTTGTTGACAACATGGGAGTTTGTTCCTATTTAAAGTAATACTTATCCTCTCACCTTGATCGAGGATATCCCACCTTTTGTGGATGTATGCTTGGTTGTCATTCTTATCTCCTAGCACTTTCTAGCACTTTCTAAGCTTGTTATATAAGCTTCTTAGAGGCCTTTATATTTGGGTTCTCCTATTATAATTTCATATCTTTCTTCTCAATATTGTATAGCAATACATTTTTCATTGTTTGCAATATATTATCTATTAGTCTATTTAGTTTCTTCAAGCTCCACCCTTCCTTCTTTGGTTTCTCTTCACTAGGTTATTTGCATGAGATCTTTTGTTTTGGGTTGTGCTATCTTTTATATTAGCTTTTTTCTCTTTCTGATCATTTTCGATATCATTTGTACGCATCTTTATGCAAACACACTAAGATGAAGTGCCACTCTTGCATTTTGGGTTCATGAATATTATTTTGAGACAATTGTACTAGCACTATATTATAAAGCACCATGAGGGGATAGTTGTTGTCATTTTTGTGCCCTCTTCCTTTGTCAAGTGAGTCTCCCTTCCATGACATTAGCCCCATGAATGTGTCAGTGACACTTGCCTTTATAGGTGTTTTTACCTCTTCCTCTCTCTTGTTGTTCTTGGTTCTTTTTGTAGAGAATTTTGGTCCATTTTCTTAGTTGCCTATCACCTCACCCCATCTGCATTAAGGGGGGGTTATTCTATTGTTTCTAATGCTTCATTGGTTTGATGGTTCATTAGTGTGTGTTGGATACAATTATTTAATTGTGTGTTGTATTTGATGTTACAAAAATGTCATATCAGTTATCATACAAAGTCTATCAAGCTTAGTTGGTTAGCAAAGAAAATTACAGAGTCTATTGAGCTCAGTTGGTTAGCAAAGTAAATTACAGAGTCTACCGAGCGTTCCTAAAAGTTACTTTGTGAGAAAAATTTCTACCAAGCTCACTTAGGTGTTGAAGGTTTTTGTGGCAGAAGTCAATTTCTATCGAGCTCACAAGGTCAGCAAAGGAAAGTCAGTGCTTATCGAGTTCACTCAGTCTCCAAAGGATTTTGCAAAATTCGTAGTGTTCATTGAGCTTTAGTTGGTTAACATTGGAAATCATTTTGAAAGTAGTGTCTACCAAGAAAGGTCGGCCAATGAAGGATTTCATTGTTTTGAGAAATAAAATTTAATTGTTTCATGTAATTATTGTAGCCGACTGATGTAATGATAATTCATAATTCTAACTTGTAAATGAGCCAACTGGACAATTTGTATGGTATAAATAAAAGGTCAAGTTGTGAATTCTAAAATTTAATGAGTGAGCATGCAAGTGTGTTGTTTGTGTGAAAAGGAAAGTGTGAGTGAATTTTGAAGAAGGATCAGATATCCTTGAGGAGGAGCAAAGTTGTATTCAACAGAGAGGATCTAGTGAAGCATATTATAGATCTATATCAGAAATTCAATTGTATCTCATTTAGGTCAATTCATTGTTACTTTCTGACCATTGTAGCAGTGATTTCTAAATCTCTTAACAGAGTTGGTTTAACAACCATTTTTTAAATCCTCTAACAAGGTGAATAGTTCTACTGAATTTTTCTAAAGTCTTCTAACAAGGCCACTCCTAGTAGGGTGATTAAATCCTCTAACAAGGTCACACCTAATAGTGTGTTTTGTAACCTTTAACAAGGTTGGCTCCTAACAGGGCTCACTTCAGAAGATTGAAAATCAATAGCTAGTTATTTGATGGTTTTTCCCATATTGGGTTTCCATGTTAAATCTGGTGTCTCTTGTGTTCTTGTTATTTTCTTTTATGCATGCATGTTAATAACTGTGAATGCTTAAAACACACACACTATATCTACTGAGTTATAACATTTTTTGTGTGGCTACCGAGTGACAGTAGTAACTAATTTTATAAGACATCTAAGGGATCTGTGGATTTGTTTTTATGGTAATTGATTCCCCCCCTCTCAGTTACTCCATCTATATTTCCAACAATTGGTATCAGAGATTTTGGTTCTTGTAGGAAGCATTTCAAGGATCTAAGCTAAAGATCAGGATGTCTTACAAGAGGGAAATTCCAAGGCTTAATAGGGATAAATTTTTAGCATGGTAAGGTCTCATGAGACTCCATCTGCCTTCCATTAGAGATACAAGATTGAAATATGTTGATGAAGCATATGTAACTCCTTTTGGTACACTATCTATCAATAACATGACTGAGAAGAAGATTCATAACTGTAATCACCTAAAAATGGTCATCTAGACTATTAGCCCCCTTTTCAACATTTTGGCTAAATTAATTTAATCACTTACCTAAGCCAAATTGCTAATAATCAATTTATTTGATTATAACCTATAGTTTGAGTATGCTATCCTAACTTTATTATTTGATTAAAAGAACATGTCCCCTTTTAATTAAATAAAAGACCCCATTCTTCTAACCCACTTAAAGTGCACACATAAAGTCCTTTTTCTATTTTGCAATTAAAAGAAAAGGCTTTGTGACTTTTGTCTTATATGACAAGTCAACTTATATTCTATTGGTTGACTTGTGTGTGCACATGGATCACTCCTCTTTTTGAATTCTACCGTTGATCATCCACCATCTTCATCTTGATCTCTACCGTCCATACATCTTTAAAAGGGAGAGAGCTTTCCCCCTCAATGGATCCTCATTTTGAATATTGTTATGCTGCAGGTTTTTTAACAGATTTCTTTGGAGCTTTGTGGAGAACTTCTATTTCTTGTTTACATTCTCTCATCCATGGCATCATGGCATTCTAGCTTAGCTTAGCTTTCCCTTTTACATGTAGCTTAATCTCACATAGCTTAATAACAGTATTGTAACACTCTCATACATGTTTTAGCATAGTTCCACTTTGCATCTCATTCTAGCTTAATCTTCATTTGTATTGCATTCTTGAGGAACTCCTTGGGACATTTGCATTCTTGCATCTTGTCTTTGGAACCTCTCATTGCATGGTTTACTAGCAAGAAGAGTATCTCTAAGGCTCATCTGAGAGCCTTCTTATTCTTGAAATATACTCTCTTGCACTCTATGGATAGGGAGCTCTAAGCCGGCATCCAAGCATTCCAAACTCATGGAATCGTTTGGATAGAAGGGTTTAGAGTGTGACACTTTCGAGTGTACATTTTTGGCGCCCACCGTGGGGCTTGAATCAAGTTTTCAGCTCCATTTGCTTTTATTTTTCATCTCTAGTTTTTTACAGTAGCATATTGGATCTAATCAAATGCTTTTGTAGAATTATCACTTTGGTTTTAAGGCCAACTCATATGTAGATTGGTTTGAAAGCTAAAACTTAGTTGGTTTAAAGATTTGATCATATCTTTTAAACTGCTTGGAGGTTGGTTCTGAAATTTTTTTGGTAGGTTGGATATGTGCTCAAAATGTCTCAGTCCAATGTTTAGAGAATTTTGACGTGATTTTAGAGAGTTATTAGTTTTTCTTTATTTTTCATAAAAAACTATTTCTGGTTGCAAATCAGCGAATTTTTTAAACAAACTTATATTTTAAAAAAGGGTTTTCAATTCTAATGGGGGTTCTTTCTTTGTGTTTTGAATTTTGAGGTTGTATTAAGGATCAAAAACTCAATTTGATAAATTTGGCCTATTTTGACAAAATCGATCTTTAGAGCACAAATGAAGAGATTTTTTTAAATTTCTTACATTTTTGGAAAGCTCTTTGATTTTTAATAGGGGTCTCTTCTTTTCATTTTTATTTTTGGATACGAAATCATAGCAAAAAAGTCCAATCTTATTGACTAGGTCAAAATCAAAGAGTAAAAATGAGAGTATTTGTGATTAACTTGCACTTTCTTTGCATGCACTTGGTTGGAAGATAAATTGGATTTTTGAGGCAAATCACCAATTTTTATTGTAGATTTTTATGTTATTTCATACTAAATTTTGGTGCTAACAAGTTGTGATTACAGGCTGCCATCCTTATGAAAAAAATTGAAACATTGCATAAAAAGAACGCATGTCAAAGCTTTAAATGCGCAAGGGCTACTAACATTGTTTGCTGGGCTGCCCAAAGCACAAAAACCCAAAATTTTTTGCTTTTTTGTTTTCATGTACGAAATATACTAGTTTTTTTATTTTTAGGCACATTAAAACTTACAATTGAGATCTTTTGGTGATAGGAGAGTATGCTCTTCACCCTTGTGGTGAATCAGAAATCTTGACTTACCATTTGGTTTCAAAAGTAAGAGGCAACTGAATCTTCTTGACGTGTTTGGGAGAAAATTATTGGAATAGGAGAGTATGTTCTTCACCCTTGTGGTGAATCAAAAATTTTGACTTCTAAAAGTTGATCCACTCTTTGTGCAGTTTAGAATCCTTTAGAGGGCCTGCTCTCGGACAACCTGAGAGGAACGACCCAAGTGGGGACAAGCAGATTACCCAGCTCTTCCAACCCACTATAAAATCAAGGCTCTCAAGGACACAAAACCTTGGTAGACATATTGTTTGTCTTCACCTAGTGTGATCGCTTATGGGATTTTGACCATAAGGAAATCACTAGGCAAGAATGCTTAAGGTACTCTTGTGATCGCGAGATCGATTACTCATCGCAAGGTGAGGTGTCCCATAATTGGGAGCAAGAGGAACACTATGAACGGAAGCCCTATCTAAACACCCTAAGTTAGTAACTACCTTTTTTAGCTGCTCAACTTCTTGGTGCAAGGATCGATCCTAGTGGACTACCTGGATCACCCCAAGATTTTACACTCACCATCTGTGTTCCTTTGGTTATGCTTATGGCATTTCCATGACAAAGACAATATCTCTTGTGGGCAACCACTTGGTGTGAGGCAAAGGAGCATCAAGCGTGGGCCAAGTTGTTGAGTAATGAACCATGACATTTAGGTAGATATTGCTTGATGTGTTCTCGAATGTGCTAGACCTGTGGAAATCTTTGGAACATACATATGATGATAGTTATATGGCTTTCTTTTAAGACATCACATATGCTTGTATCATGCAAGGTTGCTTTGTCCCTTGCTTGAGTTTTTGAAGAATACTCCATGTGTCACTATCTTGCTTGGAAAGAAATTATTTTTGAACATCAAACTTGCTATGCTATTAACTATTATCAAACTTTGTCAACCAAGTCAAAACATCAAATGCAAACATTTTCTTGTGTTGCTTGCTAAGGGGAGTCTCATCAATTGATTTTTATTTTCTATGTCTCTAATTCTTGAACATGCTTAAAGTGACTCTTTGGTCTTAGTGCTCTTGGTCTTTTTGTCTTCATGGTCTATGCATGCTTGCTAGTTATCCTTTTGTTAAAATGGTTACCTTGATTTCTTGACTAACTCTTGGGTTGGAGAATTGTTCACTTGTCAACCCGCTTGCTCTATCTATTTGGCTATTTGGGCATCTTGCCTAGCTATTGACTTGGGTCATTCATGTTGTAAGTTTCTTGGAAATATTGTTTGACAAGTCGCCTTAATCTCTCTCTACTATCTTGGCAAGTGAACACTCTACCTCCTATAGTTTCAACATCAAGTTATCTTCTAGGCTCTTTTATGCTTGGATTTGCATCTAAAACTATGGGATCTAAACCTTGTGCTACCAAACTTCAACCAAATCTAGATGATCATGATATCCTCCATGTCAGTAAAGAGTTTCAAGATCTATATGCACAATACAAAGAACTAGAAGAGACAAATGATCTTTCTTACCTTCATCTCTCTAAGTGCATGATAGAAATGAAGTCTAAATTTGAGAAAAGGTTAGAGGAGAAGATTGCATCATTACATGAATCTTCCTTAAAGTCTTTACATGCATGTAAGTCACCTTCTTTGAGGTCATCCTCTTCTTCTAGGTCTACATGCTCTACTTCAAGACATCAAATGTCTTCATCTTCTAGATCTAAAGACCTCTTTAGAGAACAAGCAAGTGATACCTCCTTTGAGGCTATGCTAAAATTTCATGATGGACCTATCTTTGACCAAGCTAATGATGAAGACATGGATGCATACCATTCACTTAAGAAACAACAAGAAGATCCTAGACATACTTCTAATAGAACTTTTGCTCCCTTGGAAGATTCTTATGATGACACTTTGCAAAAACTTCTTGGCAATAAGATCATCATGTTACCTAAGTCTAGCTCATATGGAAACCCATTCTTGGATATCTATTGTGCTTATCATCAACATAATCAGCAAAGTACTTCAGATTGCATTGAGCTAAAACATAAAATCCAAGATCTTATTGAAAATGGGATTATTGATACCTCTAATGACTCATGTGATGAGGATAATTTTCTTGAGAAAGATCATATTAATGAACCTATGTCTAGTGATGGTTTCCTTGATACCTCCACTTCTTCCAACACTCGTGCATCTCCCAACACTTCAAATCTTTCCAAATTGCCTCCAACAAACAAAAAACCTAGTGCTTTCCATATGCAATATGCGTACCCTCAAGGGCTACCTCTAAAAGAAACTCAAGCTAACCTTCACTTGGTTGCAAACCTTTTCCATGCTACTAATCCTAAACATCCTCAACCTTCATGCACTACTATGCCTAATCCAAGGACTATTCCATTCACTCTTCATTCTCCCTTGTCCTTAGAAGTGGCTCCATGTCAAGAGGACTCTAAAAAAGAAAAAGCTATAAATGTCAAGAAAGATCAAGATCAAGCACCCAATGTTCATCTCTTTCAAGATTTTTCCATTCCATATCCTATATCCTATCCACCTCCTAAGTATGATGAAGATATCACTTCCACTATCTCCCTTGAGCTTACTGAAAATTATGAGAAAAGTTCTCTTCCTATGCTATCCAAAGCTACTTGTCAAGATCAAAGTGTCCCCTCGTGTTCTACTTCTCTATATCCACTTCAGAATTTTACTCAAGCTTCATGTTCTCCTATTAAAAATGTTGCTCCTATCAATGGTACTTATGAGTCTATTGATGGCTTTGACCATGTTGCTCATTCTAAAGATGTTGATATCCCTTTTCACTATCCATTTGCATCTCCTAAGTCTATCCTTGGTCCTTATCCATCAAAGCTAAAGCCTTCAAACCTTCCATCTATATTGGGACCTTATGTTCCATCATCTCCTACATTTTCTAGTCCTAGCTCTCCCATCATACCTCAAGATCAACAAAGATGCTCATCCTTGATGAATTTTCACCCATCTATACATCTAAACCAGTCATATCAGCCTTATTCATCCACAAATCCCAAGTCCTTTGGAAGTGAGAATAAACATAAGAATCCATTGAAAAATGAAGATCACTATGTCCCATCTAATCGACATGTGAATGCTAAGAAGGAGAATGCGCAAAAGAGACTACAAAGGTTCACTATTAAAAAAGCTAAATCAAAGAAAATATGGATTCCTAAACCCATTATTGAAGAAATGTGTTTTGAAGTATCCAAAAGAAAATCTAAAGCTATATGGATTCCCAAGTCTCTTTTGAAAGACTTGAATTTTGAAAATACTTCAAAGTTGACATTCAAGCTTCCAAAGGCTTCCATTCCATCTTCTTCCAAAAATCTTTCTAAAATTATTCCAAAGCCTTCCACTCCACTTTTTTCCAAATCTCTTCTACCACCTCATACATCTGAACCTCAAGCTACTTCATCCATGATTCCTCCATCATTCCAATACCCTTGAAGGTGTGTGTAAATGTTGATCTTGTACAATATTTCAACCACCCTCATGAAATCCTCTAAAGCTTACACTAACATTCTATACATGAACTATTATCCTCCATATACTCTTCCTACTACCATTTCTCTTTCATCACCGTATCAACATTTTTGAGAATACCTTTCTATGGTCTTGGCTTATCATGACTTATCTTTTCTATAGGAGCATTATCTACATTCAAATAGCTTCAGCTCTTTCTAAAAATTCAAAAAAAGAAGAAGAAGAAAAAATAGAAAAAATTAAAAAATGAAAATGTGCCTTAGTGAAAACCACATCTTGTGGCACCTTGGTAGCAAAAGTAAAGAGAAATAAATTTATCCTATGGTGAAAACTACTTCTTGTGGCACCTTAGATAAGTACCATGATGAAAACTTGGCAAACAGGCATCATGCATAATTCTTCCATCATCCATCTATCCCTTCTTCTCTCTTTGATCTTGACAATGTTGAGCTATCTTTGCATATTGGCTATCTTATCCACCATATTTTCTATTGTGCTTTCCCATTCACTCATAGCCTCTATCTTGAGCTTTATTCTTATTGCTCTATCCCATTGCTATACTATCTAGTTGACCCCATGATCTTGATCATAATAAATAAAACATGGTTCTCATAGGTCTCTTGACATGGCTACTCTTTTGGACTACACACTTCATTCTATCTCACTTGTTGTCTTCATTTCTTATCCTACATGCTATCTTTCTCATTACTTCAATTGCTTATCCAAAACATGCTTCATATGACTATTTCACCTCTTTCCCTAGTTTGGGTACTCTTGAGGAGTCAGTCCTTGAGGATCACTTTCACTTGCTTCACATTCCTTTCTTATGCATCTTTGTCTATCCACAAACTTTCTGCTCCATCATGTCCTACACCTTGCTAGACATTGGGGGAAAATAATGTGATCTTGGTTGAGAACTAGTAATCTCTAAATTATTCTAAAAAATCCAAAAAATCATATATGATCTTGAAAAAAATCTTAAAAATTAGAAAATGTCCTGAAAAAAAGATCTTCTTAGTGAAAACCTAGCAATAGGCACTTTGATGTATCACCAAAAAAATAAAAAATACAAAAATACAAAATTTTTTGGAAAAAGTCCTGAAAAAATCTGTCAAGTGGTGAAAACCTGGAAACAGGTGCTACTTGAGACCCTTGCACCTTTGTCTATCAGTCTCAATCACCTATTTTGCTACACATTTCTTAGCTTGGAATTGTTTCTTGTCCTCGTCTTGGGGGCACAACTGCTTATCCTATTGGGGTATTCTTGTGCATTAGGGTTTCTTGGACAACTCACAAAATGGTGTTTCTCAACACTTCCCCCACTTTGACATCAAGTGTTTTTCAACACTTTTCAGATAGTTTACCTACAGTTTTCAATGTCGTAATATTTCTCACTATCAGAATCAAGTCTTGAAGAAATGACCAAGTGACTTGCACACACACACTTTAACACTTAAACGACTGAGCTATGCTAATATTTATCTACTTTGTGTGCTATCTATGGTGATTTCTTTGCCATGTGTTCCCTTCCTAATAGTCTTTTGAGGATGTCATTGACTAGAAGACTGGGGGCATGGGGCATGTCTTCTTGATTTCTGCTTGTGGGTATACTTTGTTTGTCTATAGTGTTGTAAGCATTCGTGCTTGTCCTATTCAACACTTTGACTTATAAATGTATCATCCTTGACTATTGTGCAAGACCTCACTCAGGGTTATCTTGGTGCTTATGCCTTGGTACAAGTATGATCTTACTAAATTAAACTTAGGGAATCTAATCATGTAGTTATCTTGACTTACATGTCTCTGATGCTTAGATTGGATTTCCACATACCTATCTGATATCGATCATATTCATATCCTCATAGTTATACTAGTGATGGTTGTATGATCTCATGATGTCCCTAATAAATGCTCAATGATGAAATTAAGAGTCTAAATGTTATGCACTTCTTGCTAGTAAACCACTTTGCATATTAGCTTGCATTTTAGGTTCATTTTCTAGCTTAGTCTTGCATTCTTGCATATGGGGAGAGCTCTCTTTCTTCATCTTTTTGTGGACATATCAGCTAACTCCTTTCATATATTTCTTTACTTTCTTCTTGTTCATGTCTTTTCACCTTCTTAATCTTTTGCTTCATCTCTTTTCTATCTTGTCATCACATTATATAAAGTTTTGACCTCTTAAATAATTTTGACATCCTAGATTCATTTTCGGGATCGAAATCCAAATTCGAGTTCATCTTGATGGTCAAAATTGTCTTTTAAAATTCCACTTTCTTCTAAGCAGTTAGCTGACCTTTTGAGGTCTAATCTCTAAATCATCACTGGGGCATCTTCATTTCTTCATGTCTTCATCATTTCTATGCTTCATATCTCCTTCTATTCAGCTTTTCACATTATAATAATCCCTATACTAGTTTTGACCTAATTTTTATGCTATATTCGTCGAAGTCAACTCTAGTCAAATTGGGGCATTTTATCAATTTCTTATAGTCATTCTTGGGTTCTAATCATCTATCTGTCATCTTGGACATTGCTTTGTTCTAATTTTCTCATGTCTAGCCAATTTCTACATCCCCTTACCTCATTTCAATTTCGATCCCAAGGGGGCAGAAATACTCTATCATTGATTACTACAACCATCTATTTCTTAGGAACATTTGTTTGATCTTCTCACTTGTTCTTGATCTATCTATTTTGCTAAGTGTTAGCATTCTTCTTGAATTCTAACATAATCTCTTCCTAATGTTCAGTACTACCGCTATCAGGCTGTGCATTCAGGACTTGCTATCTATTTTTGCATTTCATTCTTTGGAATCAGATATTTATATCTATCATCGCCTACTTGGCTTTGATTTTCTTTGACATAATGTGTTCCCAGATTGATCATGCATTAGTCAAAGAGGGGCAAATGTAATCACCTAAAAATGGTCATCTAGACTATTAGCCCCCTTTTCAACATTTTGGCTAAATTAATTTAATCACTTACCTAAGCCAAATTGCTAATAATCAATTTATTTGATTATAACCTATAGTTTGAGTATGCTATCCTAACTTCATTATTTGATTAAATGAACATGTCCCCTTTTAATTAAATAAAAGACCCCATTCTTCTAACCCACTTAAAGTGCACACATAAAGTCCTTTTTCTATTTTGCAATTAAAAGAAAAGGCTTTGTGACTTTTGTCTTATATGACAAGTCAACTTATATTCTATTGGTTGACTTGTGTGTGCACATGGATCACTCCACTTTTTGAATTCCACCGTTGATCATCCACCATCTTCATCTTGATCTCTACTGTCCATACATATTTAAAAGGGAGAGAGCTTTCCCCCTCAATGGATCCTCATTTTGAATATTGTTATGCTGCAGGTTTTTTAACAGATTTCTTTGGAGCTTTATGGAGAACTTCTATTTCTTGTCTACATTCTCTCATCCATGGAATCATGGCATTATAGCTTAGCTTAGCTTTCCTTTTTACATGTAGCTTAATCTCACATAGCTTAATAACAGTATTGTAACACTCTCATACATGTTTTAGCATAGTTCCACTTTGCATCTCATTCTAGCTTAATCTTCATTTGTATTGCATTCTTGAGGAACTCCTTGGGACATTTGCATTCTTGCATCTTGTCTTTGGAACCTCCCATTGCATGGTTTACTAGCAAGAATAGTATCTCTAAGGCTCATCTGAGAGCCTTCTTATTCTTGAAATATACTCTCTTGCACTCCATGGATAGGGAGCTCTAAGCCGGCATCCAAGCATTCCAAACTCATGGAATCGTTTGGATAGAAGGGTTTAGAGTGTGACACTTTCGAGTGTACATTTTTAAAAGGGAGAGAGCTTTCTCCCTCAATCCATCCTCATTTGAATATTGTCATGCTACAAGTTTTCTAATAGGTTTCTTGAGCGCTTTGTGGAGAACTTCTCATTTCTTGTCTCATTCTCTCATTCCATCATATTAGCATAAGATCACATGGCATTCTTAGCATAGTTGCATTTTAGTTTAACTTTGATTTCTTGCAATAATCTCACATATGTTAAATATTTGGTTTTGTAACAATCTCATACATGCTTAGTATAGCTCCATTATCATCTTAGCTTAGTTTCCATACTTGCATTGCATTCTTGAGGGATTCCTTGAGGATATTTGCACTCTTGCTCTTGTCTCAAAGAACCTCCCGTTGCATGGTTTACTAGCAAGAAGTAAATTTCTAAGGCTTGGCTGAGAGCCTTCATGCTGAAATACTAACTCCTTGCACTCCATGGATAGGGAGCTCTAAGCCGACATCCAAGCATTCCAACTCATGGAATTGTTTGGATAGAATGGTTTAGAGTGCGGCACAATAAAGTGTACAATAACAACATGATGATAGATATTGCATCAGCCCTAAGCTATGGAGAATTTGATGATATCAAGGACTACAAAACTACCTTTGAAATGTGGAACAAGTTGAAGGAAATCTATGGAGGTGATGATAATGTGAGGAGAGCCAAAGTAGAAAGTCTAAGAGGACAATTTGATCAGATAAAGGTGAGAGAGGATGAGAACATTGGCAAGTATGTTGAAAGAGTCAAAGCAAGCGTTAGTGCAATCAAGGCTTCTAGAGGAGATATCAAGGAGGAAATAGTTGTAAGTAAAGTTCTTAGATCATTGCTTCCCATTTATGCAATTAGAGTTTTTTCAATTCAAGAAAGAAGATGTGAGGCAAATCATAAGATAAATTTAGAGGCCATAGTAAGAAGATTGACTACATTTTAGCTAGATAACTGTGAAAACTATGTTCCAGCTTCTAAGAACATTGAATCAACATTTGAAGCCAAGCTTTCACTCAAAGAAAAGGGCAAGAAGATAAAGGATTCTCAGTCAGAAAGTGAAGAAGAATTATAACAAAGTTCTGACAGTGATCTTGAGGTGGTTGAACCTTTGCTTGCAAAAAAATATTCTAGAGGAAAAGAAAAATACAAAGGTAAAGTTCCTTTAATTTGTTTTTCATGTGAAGAAATTGGTCATATTGCTGCTAGGTGCCCAAACAAGCAAAAAAAGGATGAGAAGAAAGGTCACAAGTGTAATGACAAGAAAGACTTCAAATCATTCAAAGAAAAAGGTAAGAAAACATGTTTCATGGCTAAGGATTCTAAGGATTTTGACAATAGTGAAGATGAAATTGTTTACATTGCTATAAAAGATGAATTTGATAATGATGAGGAAGATAAGATGGCATTTATCTCTCATGGGAGCAAAAATGATACATGGATAATAGATAGTGGTTGTTCACATCACATGATTGGTGACAAAACTAAGTTTGAACATTTTGAAGAGTATGATGGTGGTAGTGTAAGGTTTGGTAATAATGAACCTTGTTTCATAAAAGGAAGAGGAAGAATCTCACTAACCAAAGAGCTTGTATGTGATAATTCCTATTGGGTTGAAGGACTAAAACACAATCTATTGAGTGTGGCATAGCTACTCAATAATGGATTTAAGGTGGAATTCATGCATGAAAAAGCAAGATTGCTGGATGACAAAGGAAAATTGATTGGATCAGGCATATAGAAAAAAGGTAACTTGTTCTATCTTGAACTTGGTGAATGTTCATGTTTTATTGCTCAAGTTGAAGAAAGTTGGTTATGGCATAGAAGGTTATGTCATGTGAATTTTGATAACCTGGTGAAAATAAGTAAATTCAAGAAAGTAAGAGACATTCCTAGTATAAAGAAACCTGATGTTGGTCTATGCAAGAATTTTCAGATTGGTAAGATGGGAAAAACTAGCTTCAAAAGTAAAAACTATCAGTCTGAAGAAGTTTTTGAAATTGTGCATACTGATTTGTGTGGACCTAGTGGAATTGAGAGTTATACTAGAGAAAATTTCTTCATTCTTTTTGTTGATGATCACTCTAGAATGATGACTGTCATGCATTTGAGAGAGAAATTAGAAGCATTTGAGAAGTTCAAATGGTATTTGGCCAAAGTAGAAAAAGAAATAGGGAAAAGATTGAAATGTTTGAGATTAGATAGAGTTGGTGAATTCATCTCCCTTGAATTCAATAACTTTTGCATTGAAAGAGGAATCAAAAGATAGGTATCAGACCTTGGTATTCTTGAGCAGAATAGAATAGCTAAAAGGAGGAATAGAGCTATCATGGACTATGCAAGAACTGTAATGATTGAAAAGAACATTACTATCAAATACTGGAAGGAAGCTATTAGCACAACAGTTCATACCTTGAACCGAGTACAGTTGAAGAAAGACTCATTCAAAACCCCCAATGAGTTATGGTATGGCTATAAATCCAATGTAAGTTACCTAAAAGTATTTGGAAGTAAATGTTATATTTTGAAAGAATCTAGAAAAGGAAAATTTTATGTGAAGGGTGATGAAAGAATATTTTTGGGATATTCTTGAAAAAGTAAGGCATATAGATGTTTGAATTTGTCTACTCACAAAGTCATAGAGAGTGCACATGTGAAAGTTGATGATTTTGTAGAAAGGACTAAAGAAGAAAGCAAAAAGGAACTAGAAGATTATAGGAGATTTGTTTTCATTGAACCTGATGTAGTGCTAGATACATCTATCAACTAGGAAACTTCTACTCCCGAGTCTTATGTCATCAAGTTGCAAGAAATTCAAACCAAGTTGCAGGAACCTGAGTCACATTTAGATGCTACTGAGCCAATGCCTACCAAGTCTAAAGGACTTGGGCAATAGTCAGATCAACTAGAGCCAGAAGTTGAAATTCAAAATGAAGATAGTGGAACTCAATCAAAAGGCAAGGAACCTGTATTAGCCAAGTATGTCATAAGACATCATGCACTAGATTAGATTATTGGAGACAAATTTGAAGGTACCATGACAAGAAGTAAGCTAAAAGGTACTTGTTTACTTGCTGATTTTGAACCTAAAAATGTCAAAGATGCATTAGAAAATGAAAGTTGGATTGAGGCTATGAATGAAGAGATAGAGCAAATAGAGAAGAAAAAAATATGGACTCTTGTACCTAGGCCTAAAGATAAAAATGTGATTGGAACTAAGTGGGTATTTAGCAATAAGTTGAATGAGGATGGTAAGGTATCAAGAAAAAAAGCTAGACTGGTATGTAAAGGCTACTCTCAAGAAGGAATAGACTATGGAGAGACTTTTGCTCCTATTGCAAGATTGGAAGGTGTCAGGAGCTTACTTACATATGCTACATACAAAAGATTAAAGGTATATCAGATGGATATTAAATTTGCATTTATCAATGGTATTTTGGATGAAGAAGTCTACATTGAGAAACTTGAAGGTTTTGTTGATCCAGACAAGAAGGAAATGGTCTACAAATTACACAAAGCATTGTATGGTCTGAAACAAGCCCCTAAAGCATGATATGAAAGATTGCATAACTATCTTATTCAGATTGGCTTTTAGAGAACTAATGATAATATTAGCTTGTATATCAAGGAAGGACTAGATAACAAGATTGTTTTGGCAAAAATATTTGTGGATGATACCTTGTTTCAGGGAATGATGATCTATGCAAAAAATTTTCAGAGAAAATGAACAAGTAATTTGAGATGTCAATGTTTGGTGAGATTAAATTCTTTTTTGGTCTTCAAATTTAGCAAAGCAAGAATGATATCTACATCACTCAATCTAAATAAATCAAGTAGATATTCAAAAAGTTTGGTATGGAAGATTGTAAACCAGTTAGGACTCCTATGTGTACTAGACTAAAGCTTACCAAGGATAATGAATCAGAAGAGGTAGATCAAACCTTATATAGATCAATGATTGGAAAGTTGTAGTATGTAGTTCATACAAGGCTTGATATTGCTCTTGTAGTTGGAATTGTAGCAAGATTTTCAGCAAAACCAAGAGAAAATCACATGATGGCAATCAAAAGGATCATGAGATACTTGAAAGGCACTAAAGATTATGGATTGTGGTACAAATTTGGAGGTAATCTAGATTTGAAAGTGTTTAATGATGCAGATTGGGTAGGAAACATTGATGATAGAAAGAGTACAAGTGGAGGAGCATTCTTCCTTGGAAAGAGGTTGGTTTCTTGGACAAGTAAAAAGAAAAATTGTACATCTAAATCTATAGAAAAAGCAAAGTATGTTGCTACAGCAATGAATTGTTCCAATATTGTTTGGTTTAAATAGTTATTGGAAGGCATGAAGGTGGAGATCAAAGAACTCATTGTTATTTTTTGTGACAATACAAGTGCAATCAACATATCTAAAAATATAGTGATGCATTCAAAAACCAAGAACATTGTAATAAAGTATCACTTTGTTAGAGAATTGGTGTAGGATAAGGAGATCAGACTGGAATATGTCCATACAAAAGAACAAATTGTTGACATATTCACCAAGCCATTACCTAAGGATGCATTCATGTATCTAAGAGGTAAGTCATGGGTCATTCCCCTCTCTAAAACTCATTAAAATGAAGCTTTAGTGATCCATAATAGGTACCAAGTTGAAGATCTATTAGTTGATGCAGCATAGTCATGAAAACATTGCATATGAATTAGTACTTAAGGTACATTGTTACTCATTTGGTATGTGTTGTCTTTGGCATGTGTTGTCAAAGAGGGAGAGTGTACTATCATTTCTTTCAAAAATTTGAATTTGTTTGTGGAGAGTTTGATGTTTGAAAAGAAACTATGTAATTCCTTCATAGAGGGAGATTATTGTATTAGAAGAGTGTATGGCATAAAATCTAAGAGGGAGAAACGTTTTGTTAGTAAAAGACTTGTTCTCAAATTTTATCTGCTATGACATGTTGTGTTGCCATCAATGTTGAAGAGGGAGATTATTGGATACAATTGTTCAATTGTGTATTGTCTTTGATGTTACCAAAATGTCATATCAATTATTAGAAAGTCTACCGAGCTTAGTTGGTCAACAAAGAAAATTATAGAGTCTATCGAGCTTAGTTAGTCAGCAAAGAAAATTACAAAGTCTATCGAGCGTTCTTGAAAGTTACTCTATGGAAATAGTTTCTATCGAGCTCACTCGATTGTCAAAGGTTTCTGTGGCAGAAGTAAGTTTCTACCAAGCTCACAAGGTCAGTGAAGGAAAGTCAGTGTTTATTGAGTTCACTCGGTCTTGAAAGGATTTTTTAGAATTCATAGCGTTCATCAAGCTTCAGTTGGTTAACACTGAAAATCATTTTTGGAGCAGTATCTACCGAGCAAGGTTGACCAATGAAGGATTTCATTATTTTTGGAAATAAAGTTTAATTGTTTCATGTAATTATTGTAGTTGATTGATGTAATGATTATTGGTAATTATAACTTGTAAATGAGGCAACTTGACAATTTGTATGGTATAAATAAAAGGTCAAGTTGTCAATTCTAAAATGTAATGAGCAAGCATGCAAGTGTGTTGTTTGTGTGAAGAGGAAAGTGTGAGAAAATTTTGAAGAAGGATCAGATATCCTTGAGGAGTAGCAAAGTTGTATTTGATTAGAGAGGATCTAGTGAAACATAATAGAGATCTTTATCAACAATTCAGTTGCATCTCATTCAAGTCAATTCATTTTTACTTTCTCACCATTGTAGCAGTGATTTCTAAATCTCTTAATAGATTTGGTTTAATAGCCATTTTGTAAATCCTCTAACAAGGTGGATAGTTCTATTGAATTGTTCTAAAGTCCTCTAGCAAGGCCACTCCTATCAGGGTGATTAAATCCTCTAACAAGGTCACACCTAATAGTGTGTTTTGTAACCTTTAACAAGGTTGGCTCCTAATAGGGCTCACTTTAGAAGAGTGAAAATTAGTAGCTAGTTATGGTGGTTTTTCCCATATTGAGTTTCCATGTTAAATCTAGTGTCTCTTGTGTTCATGTTATTTTCTTTTATGCATGCATGTTAATAATCATGAATGCTTAAAACACACACTACATATATTGAGTTACAACATTTTTTTGTGTGGCTACCAAGTGACAACAGTAACTAGTTTTATAAGAAATCTAAGGGATATGTAGATTTTTATTTGTGGTAACTAATTCACCCCCCCCTCAGTTACTCCATCTATATTTTCAACAGTGTGAGCTATGTATTTAGTATTTGATCCTATATACTAGGTGATTGTAGTGGCTAGCTACCTATGCATTTTGGTGAGATGGATCATCTACCATATAGACAATCTTCGATTCATGCCTCTATTTCTATGGAGGTTCTACATATTAGCAATTTTTTTTGGACAGAGTTTGTGGCTTCTTCATGCTTTAGTGATGCTCTTCATGATCTTTTCTTTGTTCCTATTTTCTGAGACATTCCTCTAGTTGGAGGCTTCGTTAGTCCTTCACTAGGTTTTCACTTACCTCTTTTTGGGGGAAGGTTTTTCCCATTAGGTTTTCTCTCTTTCCCCATTTTTAGAGGTTGCATTTCTTTGCATTGTACATGGGTACCTAACATGGCCTAGTTGCCAGGACCCATTCTGCATTTCATCTTAGCTATTGTAAGCTTAAGTGCATTCCCCTAAGTTGCACTTAAGGGGGGTGTTAGAGTAAATAATTATTATTTATGCTTTTACTTAAGTTTACTTTGGTTAATGCATTATTTATTAGTTTTAGTTTAGGAGTTGTTGAAAACATGAGAGTTTGTTCCTATTTAAAGTCATACTTATCCTCTCACCTTGATCAAGGATATCCCACCTTCATCAACTTCTACATGTACAAGGTGAATGGTTGTTAAATAACTTCAGCCAAGAGACTAGATAGTCTAAATAAAGAATCCATGATCCCTGCCCCAAAAGAGGAGGTTGTGACTTAGTTCATAAACAACATAGTTTCAAACTTACAATGCTTAGGTGAAGAAGCATACCCAAATGTTTTTCTTCTTCTAGGATTTGCAAGCTGCATAAAGTAATTCATTTATAATTTGAGTTCTCACATTTCCAAGAATAAATCAATCAGGTACTATCTCAGATAATGCAATTAAAAAATGACCAAACTCTGAGGGAAATACAAGAGGAAATATCAAGTTCCATGTACATATCTGAAGTCATGAACAAAGTTGAAGAGGAAAAAGAAGATTTTAATGCATCATATAGTAACACCTCTTCAGATGGTGGGGGTTTATCTTGTCCTCCATTAGGGATGATCAATGTGCTAAGGAGAAGACATTTTGTAATAGGTCATGGTTGGACCTTGGTAGTTGTTCATCCTAAGACAAAATTTTATAAATAAAAAAATTGATTGGGGAATTCAAGATCAACAAGAAAAATGGGCAACCCTAATATCAAAGGTAAACAATAGCAACTTGCCAAGTCCACCACATGAAAGATTACAATGGATCCTGAAGAAGCAGTTCTCTAATGTTCAATTAAAAGAAAAGATTAAAAAAAAAACACAAGTCAAAAATTCCCAAACAATAACCAATTTGGACACTTAGGTTTGATGGCTCTAAATGAAAATTAGGAGTTGGTGTAGGTATTGAATTAATTAATCCCAAGGGTAGGTATTTAATGTAGTATATCACTTACAATTTAGTTGCACTAATAATTTTGCAAAGTGTGAAGCCTTGATTCATGGACTTCTTTTCACATTAGAGAAAGACATCAAAGCTCTCATAATTGAAGAAGACTCTTAGTTGGTCATTAGATAGGTGAAATTAATTTATTCTTGCAATGATAGAAGATTACTTGTGTATTGGAAAAGAGTTTGGGACTTATTGGAAGATTTTTAGGCCTTGAACATAAGGTCCATTCTGAGAAAGAAGAACATGGTATCCAATGCCCTTGTCATTTCAATAAGTGCATTGAAACTTTTTGAAAGAAAAAAACTAAAGAGGTTTTCAAAAGAATTGGTGGCTGCCCTATCTATTCCAAACAACATTAAAAACTTCCAAGTCTTCCAAGATGACCAAAATATTCTTGAGTTCATTATGTGCAATGGCCTTTTCAAAGGAAAGTAGATTGATGATACTCCAGATGAAAAACTTGAGGATGATGAGCTTGAAGATGAAGATGGGATTATGAATTTTAAGACCAATACTATTCCTAAGGGGATGGTAGAGTTAGAACATATCTTTGACCAAGATGAATCAACACATAGTAAAAAAAGTGTTGAAGAAAAGGGGATTGAAGGATGTGATTCATATAATCTACATATAGAAGAAGATCCTACGTTATTAAGAATTAACAAGGCATGTAACCCTTAAGAATGATAAAGCATGCTTCAATTGCTTATGGAATACAAAGATGTCATAGCATGAAGTTATGAAGAACTCAATAAATATAATCTTGAAATCATCACTCATGACATTCCATTGAAGCCTAATGCCAAACCTTTTCATCATTGATAGAGACCAGTGAAATTCATAATTGAGCCTTTGATAATAAAACAAGTCTAAAAGTTACTTAATGCAAAAATTATCTTCCCAAACCAAAATTCTAAATGGGTTGCTAACTTGGTTCTAGTAAGGAAAAAGACTAAAGAAATTTGCCTCTGTGTGGATTTTTGAAATTTGAACCTAGCTTCCTAGAAGGATAACTACCCTTTTCCCTTGCTTGATGAAGTATTACAAATTGTGAATGGGTCTAAAATGATGTGTTTTCAAGATGGATATTCCAAATACAACCAAGTGATGGTAGATGAAGAAGATACATTAAAGACTGCACTTACAACAAAATGGGGAACCTTTGCATACTAAAGGATGCCTTTTGGATTGATGAACATAGGAGCCAAATTCCAAAGAGTGGTGGATGAAGCATTCAAAGGTTTGATAAAAAAATGTATAGTTATCTATATGGATGACCTAACCATATTTTCAAAAGATTAGAGTACTCATATTGCTTATTTAAGACAAGTATTCGACTGATGCCGAAGGTATGGCATATTTCTCAATCCTAAAAAGTGTTCAATTGGGGTCACAAAAAGGAAACATTATTGGTCATATTATTTGTGAAGTTGGGATATCCATTGATCCTAAAAGGATAAAATAAATTCTTAATTTTTCACCTCCTTATAGTCATAATGAGCTGAAATCTTTCTTTGGAAAGATTAATTTTGTTCATAAATTCATTAGTGGATTTGCTAAGATAGTATGCCCCCTCAATGACTTGCGCAAAAAGGGAGAAAAAAATGAATGGGTTCCTAAAATAAATAAATCTTTTGAAGGCATTAAAGTAGCTATATCGATGGCTCCCATATTGGTAAGTCTATATTAGAATTTTCCTTTCAAAATCTACTCCTTTGCTTTAGATCATTCATGTGCCGGGATTGTCATTCAAAAGAAAGACAAAGAGGATGAAAGAGCTATTGCATTTATGAGTTTTCCACTAAAGAACACTAAATTAAACTATTCTAATCTTGAAAAATATTCCTTCACTCTAATAAAGGTAGTCAAGAAATTTTGTTATTACATACTCAAGAGCAAGGAATATGCAATAGTGTCAGATCCAACCATCAAAACATTACTAATGCATAATAAGTTAGGTGAAAGATGAGGAAAATGGATGGCTATATTACAAGAGTTCAATTTAGAGATTCAACCAATGAAGCTGGTTAGAGGACAATGACTAACTAAGATGATAGTTGATAATGAGATTGGTGCTTACAATGAAATTAGATTTGATGAAAAAATTAGCACCGACAATCAAAAAAAAATCATAGTATCTCAAGTGGATATTGATGAAGGAATAATCATAGATGTATGGTACCAAGATAATGTCTATTATCTTTTGCAAAATCAATACCCTAACTAGATAAATAGTTCCCAATGCAAAGGACTCAAGATTAGATGTGAATCCTATATGCTTCAAGATAGAAAACTTTATAAAAGAAACTACGAGGGAATTTATTTGAAGTGTTTGGGCTAAAACTCACAAGATTTTGAGATCAGGTTACTTTTGGCCTACCATCTTCAAGGATAAATTTAAACATGTATGTTCTTGCCACATTTGTTAGACAAGTGCTAATAGAAAGAAATATCCAGCTATGCCACTGCAATCATTATTTGAGTTATGCCCTTTTTCCAAGTAGGAGCTAGAATTTATTGGACCAATAAACCCACCATCATCTAGAGGACATATGTTCATCCTCATAGCTACAAACTATTGCACACACTAGACATAAGCTAAAACTTTTTGAAACTATACAACAAAAGTGGTTACTGATTTCTTGGAAGAACACAATGTCACAAGATTTGGGATGCCATTCTTTCTTGTATGAGATAATGGGTCATCCTTTGCATCAATATTCCTTACTCAATGGGAATTAGACAATTATATTATAATCAAGTTCTCATATAATTACTATCCCCAAGGGAATGGTGTGGCTAAATCCACCAACAAGAACTTGATCACAATGATTAAAAAATTACTAAAGGAGAACCCAAAGGATTGATGCACGCAGCTGAAATATGAATTATAGATGGATAGAGTTAGGATTAAAAATGCTTTGGAGACACCTCCATATTTACTCATCTATAGAAAAGAACCAATTTTCCCACTCAATCTTAGGATTCTAGTTTTGAAATTCATGAGAGGGTATGTTGAGGATGCATATAGAATCTAGATTAGATTAATGAATCTCTTGGAATTGGATGAGAAATAAACAACAAATTTAGAGCATATGGTGAAACATCAGGTTGTCATCAAATGGTGGTTCAAGAAGTGGGCCATAATCAAATATTTTAGAATATCCAACCTTGTTCTCTTATGGGACAAGGTGAAAGAAAAGACGGGTAGTCACACTAAGTTTCAACACTTATAGATTGGTCCTTATCAAATTGTAAAGATTTTGGGAGAAAATACTTTTAGGCTAAGAGCTATACAAGGGGATTGGTTCCATTGCAAGTCAATGACTAGTTTATGAAACATTACTTTGAGGCCTAGAAGTAGAAAATATTTCAAAAAATAAATTAATTTTTAAAAAACTTTCTGCAAGTGTATTTACTTATGCATGTGTGTTTGCTTTAAAAGTTGTTTCTGTCTTGTCTTGTCAATTTGAGGGTTAGGTGCAATTAATGATTTTTCTAATGCATCCAATAGATCAATATTTTTGGTTTCAATTTTAAGGAAGATATATTTATTTTTCAAAGCATTTAGATGATTTTGTTCTTGTACCAACTGAAAAATAGATATGGCTTACAGTTCTACAGGACCTTTAGTCTTAAAATTAGAGTTGCAGATGGATAGCTCTCAACACTATGCAAATTTAAGGATTGACTATCTTGGTGATTTTTGAATCTAGGTTGATAGTAGCAAGGGGTTATGCAAACTTGTCAGTTTAGATAAAGGGTCTCTTCAAAGAACTAGTAAGATCATTTTTTGGTGTGAGAGTTTCCCAAAAGTTCATTAAAAGAGGAATGCAAGGGTTATCAAACTAAAAAGTAAATTTGGGAAATGACACCAATGCCTTGGCTACATAGTCTAAGCATGGTTAGGGTACAAAAGAAAGAAAAAGAATTATAAATGATGTTAAAATAAAGATTCTAGAAAATCCAAAAGGTAATTAGACAAAGGGGATATGCACTCCAAAATTGCTATCCACTTCTATACAAAATACTTCAAGGAAGAATTAAGTGGAAACATATGAGCTCCACAAAGAAAATCAAAAGAGATTACCAAGGACCCAAAATGAAAAATTGATAAATCTTCAAGAGCCCTTAGAATGGATTCTCTCATCTAGTTAGATAGTGATTGATAAATAGGGTTTACAAGGATTCCTATTGAATGAAGCAATGGGGAAAAATATTTATCCAAGTTGCTAGATACTCATGATAGACTACACCTTGAAATGTCAAAGGAAATGAATACACTCAGTACACATTTGTTGGAAATAGAGATGGAGTAACTGAGAGGGGAGGGGTGAATCAGTTACCACAAAAATAAATCCACAGATCTTTAGATGTCTTAAAATATAGTTGCTGCTGATACTCGGTAACCATACAAATAAATGCTGAAACTTGATAGTTGTTCTATTAATTTATTTAGCATTTAAAGTGATTAAAATGCATGTATAAAAGAAATAACATGAACACAAGAGACACCAGATTTAATGTGGAAACCCAATTTGGGAAAAACCACCAAGTAACTAGTTACCAATTTTCACTCTTCTGAAGTGAGCCCTGTTAGGAGCCAACCCTGTTAAAGGTTACAAAACACACTATTAGGTGTGACCCTGTTAGAGGATTTAATCACCCTGTAAGGAGTGGCCTTGTTGGAGGTCTTAAGAACAATTCAACTGAATTGTCACCTTGTTAGAGGATTTAGAAAATGGCTGTTAAACCAACTCTATTAAGAGATTTGAATCACTGTTACAATGATTAGAAAGCAACAATGAAGTGATCTAAAATATATGCAATTTATATTTTCTGAATACAGATCTCTGTTCTACTTCACTAGATCCTCATTGATCGAATAAAACTTTGTAGCTCCTTAAGGATATCTAATCCTTTCACAAAATTCACTCATATCTTCAATATTCACTTATTCCATTCATACATTCATACATCCGCATGCTTATGCATCCACATTTTTCATTTTTTTGAATTCACAACTTGACCTTTCATATATACCTTGCAGATTGTCAAGTCAGCTCAATTACAAGTTACAACAATTGAAAATATTAAATTAGTTGGCTGCAAACATTGCACAAAAAAATTAAACTTAATTATTTAGAATAATAAAATTCTTTGCTACCTGACCCAGCTCGGTGACCGCTGCTCTAGAATGGTTTCCCTAGTGTTAACCAAGTGAAGCTTGGCAAACACTACAAACCTTGCAACTTCCTTTGGAGATTGAGTTAACTCGGTAAACACTGACCTTCCTTCGCTTACTGAGTGAGCTCGGTAAAAGCTAACTTTTTCTTCAATGATCGAGTGAACTTGGTAGATATTGACTTTCCCTTTGTTAACCTTGGGAGATCAATTAACATTAACTTTTTGCTACAAAATCCTTTGATGCTCGAGTGAGCTCGGTAAGAGCTAACTTATTGTGTAATGTTCAGGAACGCTCGGTAGTCACTATAAATTGTTTTGCTAACCATCTAAGCTCAGTAGACTCTGTCTAATGGCTGCTATGAAATTTGTGTAACATCAAAGACAATACACAATTAATAATTGTATCGAACAACATTGAGCTTAAAGATTTTAGATTATGAATTTTTGACTATCAAGGAACTTGAAAGCTACATGAAGTGTTCAAAATCTAGTTGTGGCTTGACACATGTTAGAAGAATGCTTGCTGATGAAGAAATGCCTTTGTCATTTTTTCCCTTTTGTTGGGGCTATTTTCTGTGGTCTTACAATGCACGCCCCATTTCTCTTAGAAATAGGGACCCCCTAGTAAATTTTTCCAAACCAAGCTCCTAGTCTAGAGTTGGTACATTTTGGACTCCCCCAAGATTCTAAGTTAAACCCCAGTATTTAATTGGGTAAGTATAGGGGATAGAGGCTGGAGAAGACCCATGATAGACACAACCAAAGTGATGATCACTATGGGTATGAAAGAGGTGTTTAGGCATATGGTCTAGGATGAGTCTAAGTTGATAGCACCATGGAATAAAAATAAGTTATTATGAGGCTATCTACATGAAATTGTAGGCCCAATCGACCTAAAAAATCTAAAGATTACTCTTGCAATGACATTAGAGAGAAAAGGAATAGGGGTAACATAATTAGATCAATTTTTGGAAGCATCTCAATAATGACATGAAAATTTTAAGGAGAAAGGTGTACAAATAATGCAAGGTAATTTTAACATGTTGCACCACATCCAGTCTAGTACTAAGAAGTTGATTTCCATAGTGAACCAAGATTTTTAACTATTGGATGAAGTACATACCTAGGTTAAAGAGCTACATGTAATGCAATCAATAAAGGGTCAAAGGTATCATATGCTAATGGAAGTATATACTGCTGAGGAGCTAGACAAGCTTGATGACTAGATTGAGAAGATATCAATAGGGAATAAGATTATGGAAGGATCACATGCAGAGATTTAGGGGCTTAAGGATTAGACTCAAGAGCAAGTTTTGGAAGTAGAAAGGTACTAGAATGTCGCTTTCCTTGAGATTTTTGAATATGAGGACAAGACCAAGCTTATTATGATGCAATCAGTGGTCTAATGATTCTAAGGAACATTTGAGGATGCTTCATTAGATGAAGACATAAGATAAGCATTCAAGATCGAAGAGGTATTGTTGGAGCTAGACACAAAGCTTGAAGATTTTGCGGTAACTCAGATTAAAGTTAGTAATTACCAAAAATTAGTAAAGGATAAATATGGAGCTTTGGATTTTCTAGAGGCTACCCAAGTGGCAAAAATAATAGAGAAGTTTAAGAGAAAACATCCATACATCATTTTGGCATAAAGGGCCAGATGTTGGAAATCAAGTTTTGACACTTAGGAAATGTAATGCCCCGCCAAGGGATCCAAAGAATTATCCTAGAATTTCACTAAGTTTAGAAACAATTTTTTTTTCCCATAGAAGTAAACATCACATATAACTTATGCACAATAACAGAAGCAATAGCATTGTCCATCTGAAATTAAACATAACATAAATAACAGATTACATTCTTTAAGATCCCTTAACGTTGAATCACATACATGAATTCATCTACCACAAAATCCACATGAAATAATAATGATACATCCAATATACAAATGTCCTTTCTAAATTACATTCCAGAGTGCACAATCATCCTCTGTACATGTCACAGGGTATGATAGGCACAAAGAATATACATATATATAATATGGTACATCATCCTATTCTAATCCATAATACATCAAAGTAGAGATAATCACATGATACAACATCATAGAGAACATATACATCCATCATAAAGATCAAACATAATAAACTAAGTGCACGGTTCCTCCCAACCATCAATAGCATCATTAGACCATCGTGGATCCTAGCCATCCCTCCGTGCATAAAATTCCAAATCATCGAAGAGATCATCGGTATTACATAGTAGGAATGTCACTGCTAATAAATACAACATCATATGTAGAAAGTAATCTAACATGCAAATAAAAGCATAAGATAACATCATCTAACATATGCTAATCATCAATGAAAAAGGATACATATCCACCATCATCATGAAGGACGCATCAACCACGATGTCTCAATGAATCTCAAAATGATAAGAGTGGAAAATACACTACCACCCGATCGCGTGGTACCAAAGTGGTCCACTCCCACCGTGCTAAGGAGATAATCTCAAGTCCTAAACAAGCTATCAAAATCACATAGCACAAATCTCCATAAGTCCAGGAATCCTAAAAGTATACTAACTCAAAGGTTCCAATCACAAAACTGACATCTAATTCTCAAAGGCACACAATGACATGTAGGAACCTACTATGCAAGCGGGAAAGTATCATCGCATTTATCACGTACAAGTTACCCTGGCAGTTAGCTAAACTCCATGGGTCCATACTGATTTCATGCAGCCATTAGTATCCTCTCATACTGACAAGGCATACTACGGAATGCAAGGTCACAACCATGCATCTCACTACTCCCATCCTAGCCTGTACAAGCACTCAAGGCATGGGCGAGAACAAAAAACTTATCTTTTTAGGTTCATTCAGTTAGTATTAGGTGTGAATGTTATCACTTATTAATCCAACTTACAATGAGTTACCCTGGTAGCCTCTTAGGGCCCCGGCCCCCATTGCAAACCACTTCCCGTCACTACATGCAGATATCCTACCCTAATGCTCATGGACTCATAAATCTCAAAATCACAAAAGATAATCCATAATAAAATATTCAAATATGTATAAAAGCATCAAATCTCCATGAGCAAACATTCATAGAAAATCATGAACACAACAGCTCTCTATTGGCAACTGAAGTATCATTGATAATCAAATATCCAATGGTTCTCAATAACCAAAATATATCTCAATCAAACTGATCGAAGAATCCAAAAATGGTTGAGTCAAACATGTCACAACATGACATAATCAAGAATAAATCCACATCTCAGTCCCATCATGGCAACTAGAAAATAACCAAGGATAACTGATCGATGACCAAAAATAATGGTTAGGTCAAGAGTCTCATACACAAGAATCTCAACTATAACAATCAGTAATCACATCCAATACATAGAGCATTCCATCACAAACCATGGTTGGGTTTATAAAGATCAAGATTAAAATATCATCATGACATCACAATCACATAACCCCCAAGCCTCTAGTAGACGTCCTATACTGGTCAACACTAGTCAACCCAAAACCCAAAACCCAAAACAATAGCATAAAGAATACACAATGTAAACACATGTTTTGGTTTTGCTAAGTTTTCAAATTTGAATTTAAAAGTCTCAGTTTATGTTTTTCCAAATTATATTAAGTGGAGAAATTTCACATTTTTCCTAACCCATGTATTTGTTTGGTAGATAAGAGTTTCTCCCCAAAACTATTAGACTCAATTTTCTAATTGATCTAATAATATTTTGTTTATATAAAATTGTTTGAAAACTGACACTCTCAATGAATCAAAACTTCGATTATATATTCTAATAACTAATCTTAATTAAACTAAGTTTAATTAAATTAATTATTAATATCTCTTCATAATTGACAAGCTCAATATCAATATTTTAAATCATTAAAAGAGTGATCCATTAATTTAGAACTTTATAATATTCATTTATAATTATATATATATATATACATAAATAAATAAATAAATAAATAAATAAATAAATAAATAAATAAATATATATATATATATAATAACATTTAATAATTAATGATATTGCAACAAAATCGAGATTCTCATATGAAATAACGTTGCAAATAAACTTTATATGATTTAAAACCAAACTCAAATCGCAATGTGATTTTCAAATCGCACGGCCCAATACATCCGCACTACAGGTACACTGCAGATCGCAGGTACACTGCGGTCTCGCAGGCCTGCATTGGGTGGGTTATATAATACCCGCCCAACATCATATATATATATAAAACATGATTTTCAATAATTTTTTTTTATAAAAACGTTCCCATGCGATATGAAATACTATTAACATGAAACTCTATCGCGATTTGACATTCGATTATTATATAAATAAATACATATATATGTATATATATATGGGTATATATATGTATATATATGTGTGTGTGTATATATATATATATATACACACACACAAAGTTTATCACCATCACAACACATACATATATATGTATATAATGATATATATGTATATGTGTATGCAGATTCAAGAATATACATAGTTTACTTAGAAATTCTAATTTTTAGAAATTTCTTTTAAATCTTTGATCTTCAAATTTATCCAATAAATAATCTAATGGGTTTGGCTATGAATTTAAACTCTAGCCCCATTTTCTTTCAGATCTATACATATAAAGATTTCCACATAAATTCAATTGCCCATATTGAGAATGCATACAATAAAAATATGAAATTCCTCAGAAGACATATGGAAGACACAAAGAAGACAGGGAATGCAAGATGCGGAAATAGCATAAGTAAAATCACAAGAATCTACCCGAATTCTGATGCTAATTCGCTCTTCCTCAAAAAACCCACAGAGCAAGCTCCCTTCTTCAGAATTCTCGAATCCTCCAATGCTCCAATTGCACTCCAAATGCTATGTCTAAGCTTCTAGGGATACCTGAATATAAAGAGCTCTCAGGAAACCTCTAGAATGCTTCTAGAAAGAGTTGGAAGGTGTCACCAACTAAGCATGGGTCTTTTCCAACCTTCAAGATGAGCCTTAGGGTTGTAGACACCATGTGCTTAATTAATGCACAAACCCTCGTGTTGTTGACACTTGAGAAATAGAGAAGTGCGTTAACTCCCATGCAAGCTTATAACTCCAATCCACTTTTTATGTAATTTCTATTTAAATATTTATAACTTTCATTTTAACTTTTATAACTATTATTATTATTATTTATTTATTACTTTATTATTATTTTATTATTATTATTAATTTTAATTTCTAATTTTCTTTTATTTAATTCATTTTCCTCAATAATTCACATTTAATTAATTACAATCAAAATATCAAATAACATGATATTTTATATTAATTTTCTCAAATAATTAATTTATTAATTAAATCCATTTATTAAGACTTAATTAATAGAAAATTCACCATAGACCTCCAAGATAAAATATGAAAACCCATCATAGAACAAATCATACAAAATCAGTCTAAAGGGTTAAAAATCATGAAATATGTCATCTGACACATTCGGTGGGTACTCAACTCTGATACTTGTCCTAACTCACTAGGACAAATGGTTTAAGGGTTTGGGATTTGGACTTGAGAATTTATCTCCCTTCTCTTATCATTGAGATAGTATAATAGGGTACGCTCATCCTGACAATTCAGGAAAGTTGATACCCATACCTGCAACCTGCAGAAAAACTATGCATGTACATACAATAGATATAATGCTAAGCTAAACAAAAAATGGCAGGAAGTGGTGCATTGTGTAGATCCTGACTAAGCAGGTGACTACGACTCCCTTCCTTAACCACATCAGAAATGCCATACAATAAGAAAACACGCACACCATACACATGCAAGTATGGGGTAAGTATCCATAATGAAACACATAAGATAATATACCATCTAACTAATCATCATTAATAACTAAAAATAGTATAATGATCATCATACATACATGAAATGTAAAGTCTAAATGATCTCATCATATATCAATTGAATCCATATCATAATATCTGATAGTGTCAAAACAATACCACTAAACCATCAACATAAAACTAGTCCAGCAAAGTCTGATGATAATAATAGCATCAATGTCCAGAAAAGATGTGAACGAGGGTAGGCACTACAAGAAAATTTTGGATTTTTGGAGCTTGTCCCCAATGTGCATAGGTGCAGTTTTCATAGAAGTACACTGACAGTTAATTGATAGTTCCTAATTTAGAGCTTTCCATGCACTAGAAATGCATTTTGACAATAGTTCAACTTCCTAAATTCCTAAAGAAGGTCATGCTACCATTTTCAGAGCTTCCAAATCATCTTACAATTGCATTCTTCTTATATTCTCATTCTTTTGTTATTTTGTGTGATGTAAAGGCTCATGCACCTATTAATGAATATAAATAGGGGTGGAGACCTACTTAGAACCATTTAGAGAGTCAGTTTGTATATAATTAGATTTGTTTTATTAGTTTTTAGCATGCATTTTCATTTTAAGAAGTCTCACTCCTAACACAAAGGGAGGAGATGATTTCTTATAAAATATATGGATGTAATATGTACTCTAGGCCCTTATTTTGATGTAATAATATATGCTATTGGTGCTCTCATTCTGAGTGTAGTTATTCTTGCCAATGTGTGTTATTTTTGTGATTGCATGTTCATGAATAATAATGGAGCCAATGGTTTTATTGAATTCTTATGATTGTGAAACCTTTTAGTTCTAGTGTTTGAATTATGTTAACAAATTCCTTTGACATTATAGATTGGAGAAAAGATCACCTATTGTTCTTGCACAACATCTTGTCTTTCATGAGCACACTTTTTGTGGGCTTGTGGTTTGATGAAACATGAAACATCTTTCAATTATTATTAAGTTTCCACTGATGATTGTATCGGTGGTATTGAGAAAGTGCTACTCCTATTTTTATTGGTTTCACACCCAATCTTTTTGACAATTTAATTTGCAAACATGTTTTTACCGTGGTTTCAGTCAGTTAGGAATTTCCCTTTCAAGTTATTTTCTTTAATCTTTCATTACCTTATCTTTGTCATTTTCTTTTCTAACACTTGGTTAAAATAGGAATTCATATGGTTGCATTGAAAAATTGCATTCATCATAAAATAGAAAATACCAAAAATATATTTCTTTTGTGGTTACTTTTTCAAATAGAAACAAATCAAACAAGCTTATCCAAAATTATTCATAATTAGAAAATGCCTCCTCATGAAAATGCACATTTATATTCAATTGAGTAGATTCTAGTAGGTCACACGATTTCTCAAAACCTTGGAGTTGATCCTTGATTAGCTTTTCAAGAGAGGAGTTCGAAAGGATTCTTGTTGTTTAGCATCATGCAAAATGACAACTCAATAATATTGTTGGATTTAAAATTTTTTAGAGCTTAGTTAGAAAACTTGTTATATTGTCATTGATGTCAAACCTACTAGAGAGAGATTCACTAATAGTGTAAAGTGTCATATCATTTGATTGATGAAGAGGATTTGAAGAGAAGAGATCATGAGATGACCTAGTGAATGGTTGAGATGAAATATGTATGTGAGATGGAATTATAATGGTCACTTGATATGTTAGTACTTGACAAGATAATTTATTGTTTAATCATTATGAAGTGAATGTGATAGTTGTATGAAGCTTAGAGTTGAAACAAGTCATTACAATAAGCTTGATCAAGTATCAGTATTGTATGGTCAATGAAGGAATTGAAGTAGAAGATTAAGGAACTTAAGCATTTCCGAGTATAGCACTATTTCCTAAGCATCTATATTGGCTGAGTGATATAGATTTTTGAGTGATAGTATCAATCAAGTGATAAAATGAAGAATAAGTAGAGGAACATAGTGATGACCGAGTGACAACAAAATAATATTTTGTGAAAGAGTTAAGATTTTTAACCAACAAAGTTGAAATATTATAATAAGAAAAATATGTTGATGATAAGGATTGATGAGCTATATTATTTAATACAAGGAAATGATTAGTTGAGAGATCAAAATCTAAGATTTGAAAAGGTGTTTCTAGAAGTGTTGAGAAGAGAAGAAGCAAAATAAGGTGGACAAATTCATTGAATGTATTGGATATGATCGTAAACCCTAAGATCTATGACTGTAGGGCGAGGGCCCTAGCTTGGTTGGCTAAATCTTCCCTATTGTAGGGGGTTGGTCATGGGTTCTAGTCTCCCCCATTCTCGTGGTACCTGTGGGCATTTCGCACCAGCGCTATCGGTCATGTTAAAAAGTTTACTAGGCGCACTGCAGTTTATAGGGGGGCCGTGTTGCACCGATTCCTGTAGTCTAAAAAAAAAAAAAAAAAAAGATCTACGACTGTGATTAAGAAAAAAAAGATCAAAGCTACCTATTTAAGGAGGTATCTAATATGTTATTTTTTATTGTTGGACTGGAAACTTATGAAGACAAGTGGCAGATAGAATTTCAAGGAGAAGAGTGAAGTTTGTAAGGTGAAGGATTATTTGAAGAAGTTGCCAAGTAGATTCAAGATGATGAGAGTGATGGAGTCCAGTCAATGAGCCAGAGTTGAGCCAAAGATATATATGAATTTACAAAGTGAGTTGTATGTTATCATATCAAAACTTTGCTATTACTTTCTAACCATTGTGGTAGTTGTAAAATACTTTTGATAAGTTTGACCTAACAATCATTTAAGATCCCTTAATGAAGGTGACATTCTAATGGAATGTTATTAAGTACTCTAACAAGGCCTAAATCTTTTAACAAGATCATACCTAATAGTGCATTTTGTAACCCTTTACAGGGTTGGCTCCTAAAAAAGCTCACTTTATAAAAGCAAAAATATGGTAGCATGTTACTAGAAAATTTTCCCAAATTGGATTTCCACATTATATCCTAGTGTCAAACATTTTGTGGATTTTTTTTATGTGTTTATGCAAGTTATTATTTTCAAATTTAAGTTTATTGTTGACTGTGATAAGTTTTTGCAAGTTGACACATGTAGAACAAAGAGTTATAAGGGAATCAATAAGTTGGATTATAGTGAATAGTTTTAATGAGTGAGTTATTGGGTTAAGTTTGTTGAAGTTTCAATATTTTTATTTATACATTCAAACTTGGGGACAACTGATTCACCCCCCCTTCTCAGTTATTCCAAATATTCTAATAGTTATTTGTGCAGTCCCTCACTAATGATGCAATTGAGTGGTATAGAGGATTACCTAATAATTCCATTTCAAGTTGGCATGAATTTGTGAAGTTATTCATTGACCAGTTTGGAGATTATAGTGATACATCTTTTTCATCTATGAATTGACTAACATAAAAAAGAACTCAAATGAATTAGTAGTAGAATTTAATAAAAGATTTAACAAATTTTTGACTAGGATGCCAAGAGATATCTGACCCATAGACCCTTTCTTGATAAAATTTTAGTTGAGGTCTTTTGATAGCAAAAATCACTATGAGATGAGATCTCATAGGACCACTAGTAAGATTGGAAAAAAGAGAAGATCCTAAGTATTTCAATCCCAAATCTCCAAAATAAAAGAATGATGAGGATAATATTGATAAACTATTTAAAATGATCAAGGATTTATAGATTAAAAAAAATAAAAAGTGAGTCCTTCAAACCTAACATAAATGACAAACCCTAAAAATATAGATTATAAGATATGCCATACAATGCCAATTGGAAAGATGGAAAACCTGTAAGGAACAATGAAACTCTTGGTCCTTTGAAAAAAAATAATAACTACATTGAAAATGATCCTTGGTGTGAAATTTGCAAGTTGCCACATACTCATGATCAATTGTTGATTTCTCATAGTGTTTTGGAAGAAGGGGAAAGGGAAGAGCAATAAACTACCAACACCTTGTCATCAAAATGACTTTGGGGAGATGATGAATATATCCCTAATGTTTACATGATGAGAAAAAGACAAAATAATTCACAACAAATCTTCTCTGATGAAGATAAAGACCAAAGATAAGAAAATCAAATGAAGAGGAAAGAAGAGCCTACACCATTACAACTGTTGAACAAACTAGAGGTAGTTATAAATTAAGAAACATGACTATAAATCTTGAGAATGGGAAGTCACAAAGAAAAAATAATAGTAGGCCATAGATTGATTTGCATAGAGATGATAATGAGAAGGTGGTACCAAGCCAACAATAAGAAAATGGGACTCAATCTATGAAAATAATGAGTAAGAAAATAATAAATGCTAACTCATTTATTTCAAATGATTTGTCCCAAATAAAAATTCTAGTTCTATTCTTTGAAATTGTTAAGATCCCCTAATATGGAGAAGAAGTCCTAAATCTTCTATCTAAAGAAAACAAAGAGGATACCATAAGAGAGACGAAGGCTAATGATGCAACATTTATTTATCTAGGGATCAATGTAAATGAGAATTCACCATATTTAGACCCCTTTTATCTGAATTTGTTAATCAATAATAAAATGTTGAGAAATTGCATTATAGAATCAAAATCTGCATTGAATATAATTCTGTCGATGTCATGAAAGAAAACGATTTAAATTTTGGCACTCCTTATAGAAAGTGTTATGAAATGGATAAATGATATGTACTAGTAGTAGGAATCATGAAAGGCATTGAATTCAAGCTTCCCTCATGTCCTAATATAATATACATAACAGGTGTTGTTGTAGTAGAAATACATACATATTATGGGATGTTGCTTTCAAGACAATGGTCCAAATTGGTGGGTAGGCACATTCAGTTGGATTTATCATATGCAATGATCCCTATAAATTGAATATGTGTCAGAATTGATAGGGAACCAAGATTCACATGCCTAGTGGAGAGCTTTTAATCCTAATTATGGAGTTAACATTCATCAAAATGATATGGAGAGATTCAAGGTAAACTTGAGTAAACCAACCCAATATATTGATGAACTCAAAGAAGTCTATCTAGGGAACAAACTCCTTTCCATGATGAATAGTTTCTCTGGGTAAAACCAAGTTAAAGCAAGAGAATCAAAACAATATAAGACTTCTTTTACTACTCCATACTGAACATATGTGTATGCAAGAATACCCTTTGGTTTTAGCAATGTAGGGGCTACCTTTTAGAGAGCTATGTATTTTACTTTTGGAGGTATAATTGATCACATTCTTGTCATGTATTAGAATGATCTCACTACTTGCTTGAAGAAGGCACAAAATATTTGTAAATATCTAGAGAATATTTTCAAATATCCCTTGAGTACTGGGCATCCTTAAATCTAAAGAAATGTCAATTTAGAGTCATAGAGGGGAAACTTCTTGGTCATATTGTGTCTAAATATGGGCTAAGATGTATCTTGAGAGGGTAGAAACAATTGACAATATTAAAGTCCCTAAAAATGTCAAGGCTATTTAGGTATTTGTTGGGAAAATTAACTTTGTGAGGAGATTTGTTTAAAATTTTGTAGAGATAGTCAAACCTATTTCCAAAATGCTAAAGGAAGGAGCTAAAATGATTTATGATGATGAAACATTACAAGTTTTCTATGATATAAAGAAGGCAATAAAGGAGGAAATGGAATTAAAGGCCCTTGGTTTTAAGAAATCTTTTAAAACCTTTTCCTTTGCTTCATAACATTGTATAGTTGTTGTCATGTTGGAAAAGAACGAAGAAGGACATGAACAACCCATTGCATTCTTTAGTAAAAGTTTGAAAAGTTCTAAATTAAATTATGATATCAATGAGAAAAAATCTTATGCATTAGTAAAGGCTATAAAATCTTTTAGGGCATATTTAGATGGTGTTGAAGTAATGTCATATGTAGCAAATGTTGTTGTTAAAGATATCTTCATGAAGACAAAAAATACTGAAAGGAGATGTAGATGGATCAATCAAATTCAAGAATTTAACATCAATATCCAAATTAAAATATTGGTAAGAGGTCAAGGTTTGGATAAATTAAAGGTTGATGCTGATTTGGAGGCACTACAAGTAATCAAAGTAAATTTAGAAAATATTATTGTTAGTATTGAGCACTACCCTTAGTATAAGGAGGTTGTTTAATATTTAAGATATAAGAAATGTCAAGATGATCTAGATGAGAATCAAAAGTGGACTATAAAATTGCAAGCATAAAAATATATATTTTAGTGTAGGATACCTTTATTGGAGAAATAAAGATAGATTATTACTATTCTGTTTGGACACATATGAGGCAGAAGTTACCTTGACGAAGTTTCATGTAGGACTTTGTTGAGGTCACTTTTTAGCTAAGGCCACAACCCATAAAATACTGAGTACATGATATTATTGGACATATATATTTTGAGATTCCCATGCCTATGCTAGGAAATGTGAAGTATTTCAAAAATTATCTAGAAAGCCAAAGCATAATGAGCCCTCCCTTTGAGAACCTTGTAATCTTAGGAGCCATTTTAGATGTAGGGTATTGATTTCATATGAGAAATTTCAAATAAGTCAAGTGGAGGAAACTGTTGGATCCTTGTGTTTACTAATTATTTCACCAAATGGGTAGAAGCCGTACCCACAAAAAAATTAACTAGCAAGGTTGCAATCAAATTTTTGATGGAAAATATTATGACTAGATTTGGAGTTTCTCACAAGCTTATCATGGATAATGGCATGTGTTTTAGATTAGATGAATTTTTTTAATTCTACAAAAAATATGGTATAACAACCTTATATTTTTCTCCATATAATCCTCAAGAAAATGGTCAAGAAAAATTAAGTAAGAAGAACCTATTAAGAATTATCAAGAGAATGCTTGAAAATAAAAAAAAGATCTTGGGATACTAAATTGAATCTGGTAGTATGGGCTAGCCAAATTATAGTAAAGAATTCCATAGGTTATTCCCCTTCCAATCTTGTTTATGGAAAGGAAGCTATATTAGAAATAGATAATACTGAGAGGGAGGTGGGGGTGGGGGGTGAATCAGTATTCTACAAACATTTGCCCACAACTAAATATTGTCAAGTACATTATAACTTGCATATGCAAGTAAACCAATGATGCTGAATAGTAAATATAAAAATACACATTGATAACTCATAACACCATTATTTGTTAACTAGGGAAACCTTGGCTAAGGGAAAACCCTAGTGGGGATGATACCCACTAGATGATCCTTTAAACAAAACAATCCTATTAAGGATATTGACCCTGTTAAGAGTCTATGAAATACATATAGTGTCTTGAGTCTTTATTAGAAGCCTCAACCCTACTAGGACTTGTTTCAACCCTATAAGGACTTGGTAGATCAAATACAATGTATGCAAGAAGAGAACACTGCCCTAACATGCATTTATACAATAAAATTCTTCACAAGAATAGATATACATACAATACTTTCTAACTACTATAATTCACAGTTCCTCTGATCATATATTAGATAAAGTTTGCATATCATCTCATTGAACTCACATTTATCACAAATATCACATGGATCACACATATCTCACATACTTATCTTCACAAGATAAGATCTATTTTTATACCTTGTATATTAGTAAATATCTACTTAGCCAACCTTCATGTCTTCACACACTTGACACAATATAAAATAACTTATGGATTAACATCCACAAATTTGGATCATCATGAATTTGTAATTATTTTGTTACCAAAATAATTCCTCAAGTCATGCAAATCAGCTCTCTGCTATGCTCTATCAAATATCCATATTGGTATTTCAATCATAACTCACATCATACAATTCATACATATATGCACATTGACATACTTCATCATGAAACTGTCATTAAGCTTTCCTCAACTACATATAAGCTAACTCTCAGTGATTCATCCATATACATCACATCTGTCTCTGTGTTGTTGCATATTGTCTAATTTTCTAACTCTAAATGCATAAATGAAATGCTAAATATATGTTTCCATAAATGAAAACTATTAAGATATCTATTTGACCATATTTCCAACAATACCTCCCTTTGGAATTGATGGAAACATTTGGAAAAATTGATAAGTCCCAAAATGATGTCATTCATAACAAAAACAAATAAAATAACCACACAAAATTGCCTTTAAAACATAAGAATTTTATTCATGTTTTGATGGATCATTACCTTCCTTATCACTCCTTTACATTGATACATAAGTATACTCCCCCTTATATATACAATTTTCCTTTACATATTACTCCCCTTTCGACATCAATGGTAAAGGTGTCAAAAATTGTATCCAAAAACTGGGCGGGGATTGCTGATCAACTTGTTATTCTAGAAAAAACAATTTGCATAAATAAGTTTTAGCCTATCCACTTCATTTTTCTAGTTCTCTTTCACTATATCACATATAGTAAGTAGTGCACATAATGCATAGGATTCCACTTCAATTGCACTCAAGTTAGTATGGAAAAACTTGTCATAGGAAGTCTTTGTCGAAAGAAATTCCTCCAGCTACCTCTGCAAAATGTCAATTTTTGGAGATAAGGCTTCCCTAAGACTAGAGAACCTTTTTGCTAGCTTGTCCTTATTTGATTCCAAGCTGCTGATCATATTATGGATCTTTTCCACTTATGTTCCACATTCTTCAATAATGGTCTCTGGGAGCTTTACTTTTGTAGTGAGTATTTTAAGTTCACTCATCTTACCCTTTATCTGGCTATCAAAGTCTATTAGGTACTTATAAGACATCGTACATTGTTCATACAATTTCTTACCTTCATTAATTTGTTTCCTAAGTTCCTTGATGCTTACATCTAGTGTCTTCAAATCATTTCTTACATTTGTGCACACTGTGTCAAATAATGCTGCATCATGCTTAGCTTGTGCTTTTGCTGAGGCTACCTTAGCTAAAGTTGTGAATTCCTCATCAAAGGTCTTCACCAATTCCTTGGCCTTAGACTACAAGTCTAGAATGACTACAATTGTGGTAACTATCTTTTGCATTCAGTCAAAGACTTTAGTTAGTGTCTTCTCCAAAGATTTTACTAATTTATTCTTCTCAAATATTTTGCTCAATGAGCTTATTAATCCCTTCTGATCATCATCATCATCATATGAAATTATTACTATTATTGTTGCTGCTACTACCATAGGAGTTTCAACTGGAGTGGATGTAACTACAATCTTCTTTTCTTCCTTGACCTTCTTCTTTTCTTTTTTCAATTTCTTGACTGCTTCTTTGGCATTCTTCCTTCGCTCTTCATCTTTGTTCTTCTTCCTTTCATCTTCCTCTTTCTTTTTCTTTTCTTCTCTTTCTTTCTCTCCTCTTCTTCTTTCTTATTCCTTACCTCTTCCTCTTTTTTTGTTTTGTTTTCTTCTTCTTGTAGCTTTTTCTTCTCATCCTTCATCTTTTCTTCTTTTTCCACTTCTCAGCCTCTTCATTATTTTTCTCTTCTTCATCATCACTAGAGCTGGTATATGCTATGGCATTGCCAACAATCGTTTGGCCAAATGCTACAAAAGGATTCTCCTTTGCATCCATAGTTATATGTGTACTTTCCACCTACATGGATTAAGTACCCATGACAATGTGTAGGGGTGAGAGTGCCTGCTGTGTCTCCTTTGCTTCTTCCTCATCACTAGAAGGTGTACATGCTTGTACATATGCCAAACTCTCAACTTTGGGCTATGCACTCACCTCTGCTATTGAGGTCATGAATTTTACAATTGCCTCCTCTATTTCCTTCTTAACATCCTCATAGTTACCTCTCTTCAGAATAATTACTCTTCTTTTCTTCCTCAACAAGGGTTCAATACCCTTCAAAATTATGTTTGATTCCTCCTTAGAGCTAACTTCACATAGTTTATTTGTCATTTTAATCCTTAAATTGAGATCTTCTTCCAACACTCTCTTCTTTCTATTTAACAACCTATTAAGTAGATCTTCTAGAATCTTACTTTGTATACTATCAAACCTCTTAATCTGTAATATCATATTTCTTACTATGGCATGCTCTAACTACCTTCTATCCATATTATTGTACAAACTATAATACTTGTTCAATTGTACAAAATTGTCATCATTAATAATTTTCATGTTAAGGTTTTCTACCTTTGGCTGCCATGTTCTCTTTCCTTGCTGGATTTTTGCCTTCCTATGCTACTTGCTCCATTGGCCTATCTTTAGCTTCATCCTTAGATTCTTCAGAATCACTGACATGCAGTGTCTTTCTTCTCTTTCCTAGCCCACTGGTGGACTTCTTGACCCTTTTCTTGGTGGATGATGTAGATTCTTTCTTAACCTTCTCTAGTCTCTCTAATTTCCTTTGCACAATAGGTTTTTCTACCTCTAACTACCTTCTAGGCTGATCACTCTTTGTCCTTGTTGGTTGCACTTGCACAACTACTGCATATGGTGCAATGGGGGCTGCACACATGGTTGGAAAATAGTTACACCTTCTAAAGGCCCTTCAACAAGAATATGAGTTGCTACTAGCACTTCAGACTTCCCACTTGTCTTCATCTCTAGTGCAATTCCCTTCACCTCATTTAACTCTTCTCAGGCCATGCATGATTCCTTAAGGATGAAAACAATTATTTTCTCCACTTTATTTTTTCTTTCCTTCTAGTGTAGTTTAGAATGAACTATTCTCATCTTCTCATCATAGGTTCTCCATCTAGGGCACTCATTTTCCCTCTTAGATTGAAGTATGATATATGTATGCCCTTCTATAATCTCTATGCTAATCTCATATCCCATGGGTTCTACGAACTTAACCCTTGGTTCCACTGCTTCCATTCATATGTTATCTACCTCTACCATGAAGCATAAATTGTCCTTGTACTTCTCTACCATGGAGGGAGGTATTCTATACCTCTAGTTCATTTCAGTATGGAAAATCTTCATCATTCTATCAATATCATCATCTCTGACATTCTCCAACTTTGATTTGTAGCATTGAGTCACCATTTTTGTTGTGCACTCATTGCTATCCTAATTTTTCACTCCTAGGAACTTCCTTGTTGCATAAAAGAATAAATGAGTTCATAAGGACTCAAATTTGAAGACTACACTCTTTGTCTTCTTCACTTTTGCAATGTTATCTACAATATGATAATCTCACCCAAATTTACTTTTCTTCCCTAAATTTCCATTACATAAGCTACATGTAGAAATCTAGCTAGTACTAAGTTAACCCTTGAACCATGGTTAAACTTGTACCCTAATATCTTACTCAACAATTTCACTCATTTGTCCTGGATTGAATCTACCTTCATGTTCCTTCCATCAAATCTTGTATTTAGATTTGTCTTAACCATGTTCCTTACATTCTTCTCATTTACGAGATTTCATCCCTCTTTACTCAATCTAGTGACCTTGTGAATTAGGTCATTATCAATTTCAACTTGCACATCACCTAACCAAAACATATCATCATGTACCCTAATTAGAATGATTTGAGTCCAATAATTATTGTCAAACTCCATATAAAATATATACTTTATCAAATTCAATTCACTCAGGTACGCATACTCTGACTTCAAGTATAGGTCAGTGTTACACATAGTCCCTAAGTCCTCATGTATATCTTCATCACTTATGCTCTCAATTTTACAATGTATATAGCTTTTGATGTCTTCAACATGAAGCACATTCTCCAAAAATTGCAAAAATACCCCTAATAGGTCATCCATAAGTGAAACAAATGGATGTTTCTTGAATACATATTGTGACCTTTCATTCACATTATAAACTATCTGACTAGCCATTACAATTCAACTGTATGTACTAAAAAAATAAGTTTTAGCTCCATTCAATATCTTAAAATCATGTTTTAGGGCTTCTTAAACTTTTCAGTTCAAATGCCTTTCTTTTCACTTTACTTTAATGTCAAATCACTCTTCAATTCTCTCAAAACACTTCACATGAACAAATAGTACACACAATCTTGTTCATGATCCTTAAATTATTTCAAATTAGACTATGCATTAAATGTGTGTCTACCACAAATTCAAATATTATCTCTGTCACCAGTAGAATTGTTTTCTAAATTCTCACTTACTACAATCATATCTAGATTTTCACATTTGACCATAGCTTCCTCTCTATTTCCTCTGTCACCAACTGATGCTCTGTCTCTTCTAAAATTTATTATTTTAGGTAGGACGAGTCACAAACATTCTATGACTTCAATGTCTCATAAGGTGCATCAAAATATTGTTCCTCAAAATCTATGTAAGAACTTTCTAGATCCTTAGCTATCACAAATTCCTCTTTGAATTCATCAACATGTTCCTTGACTGCTTCTTTTTGACTATTATCACTACCATTCCCATTACTTTTGTCATTTATGTTGTTGTTCCTTCTGTAATTAGGATTCCTATTGAAATTTCTTCTATCCATTCTACAATATCTTGCCATGTGTCTAAAGTTATGACATAATTGACATACAGGTGCATTTATTCTCTGATTGGTTCAATTCTAACTTTCAGGTGCTCTACAATTTCTTGCAATGTGTCCAGGCTTGTTATACTTATAACACACAAACTAGTTCTTTTCTCCATTAGGTCTCTCTCCATAATTGGAACTACTTTATGATCTCCCTCTTTTATTACTTGTAGGGTTAGTGTTCCTAAACATTCTACTATTTTCATTATTACCATCAAACTTAGGTTTCTTACAATCTACTACTTTATGTCCATAACCATGACAATTATAACAATAGTAGTAATAGGTTTAAAAGATTTACATGTGCAATATCTTTTCATATGACAACCTTTGTTGCATATGAAACATCTACCTCTAAATTCATGTTTTACTTCCTTGTGTGGTTCATCTTGGTTAAGTTTATGAACTTGCTCTATTTTCTTAGGTTCATCATGTCTTGCTGAAAAATCAACTAATTTAATCTCTTTTGATACTTTAGTAGTTATGCTTGATTCTACTTTACTTAGATAAGATTCTTTAGGGGAATCAATATCTGGATCTAGTTCTCTTATGATTTCAATTTTCTTTGCTGATTTCTCTCCAATAAGAAATCTAGGTCCTGTCTTATCATAAGGTCTTTGGTGATATATTTGTTCATCAATATTCTCACCACTAGAATAAAGTTTCTCTAACTGTTGCTTAGCTTGTGTCAATTCTCCTTTCAAAATGATATTGTACTTTTCTAATTCTACATGCTCAACCTTGATGGTATCTAATTTAGATGTTACTTGACTTAACCGAGATGTAAGGTCAACATTCTCAGTTTTTAGTTTAGGTTCACTCTTACTACCATCTTTCTCAAGACTCAACCTAACTACAACAATTTTCAATTCATGTTTCAAGATCTCATTTTCTTTCTTGATATTTCCTACTTCATCATTGTCACTAGTCTGTGCAATTGATTCCTTGCCAGATTTCAAATCATCAATCTTGTCTTCTAGTTTACCAATGTAGACGTTTGCATCTTCATATCTATCTTTTAGGCTATCTCTATCTTCTGTAAGAAGTTCAACCTATTCAAGAGTTTCTTCAAGGTTTTTATTCAAATGTTCCATATCTATATGGATCTTACTCAAGATGTTAAACTTCTTTAGAGTAACTATGATCTAATACCAATTGTTAGAAATAGACAATACTGAGAGGCGAGTGGGGGGGCGGGGGTAGGGTGGGTGAATTAGTATTCTAAAAAAATTTGCCCATGAATAAATATTGTTAATTACTTTATAAATTGCACATGCAAGTAAACTAACAATGCTGAATAGTAAATATAACCATACACATAGAGAACTCATAACACCATTATTTTATAACTAGGAAAACTATGACCAAGGGAAAATCTTGGTGGGGATGATACACATTAGATGATCCACTAAACAAAAGAATCCTATTAAGGATATTGACCCTATTAGGAGTCTATGAAGTACATATAGTATCTCAAGTCCTTGTTAGAAGACTCAACCTTTTTAGGAGTTGGCAGATCAAATACAATGTATGGAAGAAGATCCCACTCCCCTAATATCCATTTATACAATAAAGTTCTTCACAAGAATAGATATACATACAACAATTTCTGACTACTGTAATTCACACTTGCTCTAATCATACATTAGATAAAGTTCACATATCATCTCATTGACTTCACATTAACCAAAAATATCACATGGATCATACATATGTTGTACACTTATCTTCGCAAGATAAGATCTTTACTTATACCTTATATATTAGTAAATCTATGCTTAGTTGGCCTTCATGTCTTCACACACTTGACATAATATAAAATAACTTATGGATTAACATCCAAAAATTCATCTCAACATGACTTAGTAATTATTTTGTTACAAAAATAATTCCTTAAGTCATACAACTCAATTCTCTGCTATGCTCTATTCTACTCTATCAAATGCCCATACTGGTATTTCAATCATAACTCATGTCGTACAGTCCATACACATCTATGCATTGGTACATGTCATCATGATGCTATCATTGAGATTTCCTCAATTGCACATAAGCTAGCTCTCAATGATTCATCCATCCACATCACATCTATCTCTGTGCTGCTATAAACTATCTAACACTTAGACAATTTTCTAACTCTAAATGCATAAATGAAATGCTGAATATATGTTGCCATACATGATAAATCTCAAGATATCTATCTGAACATATTTCCAACAAGGTATACTTCCTATGAAAAATTTATTGTCAAAATATAATTTTATGACAAAAGAACAACTTGAAGATATTGACTTCAAGGGGGAAAGAATTAAGGCATTGGTTGTGTTGGATGAAACTAGGAGATCAACATTGGGACATACTATTGAAAAAAAAAAATAGATCCAATACCATCATGACAAAAGGTCAACTAAGAGGTCATAAAATTGGAGATTGGGTACTTAAATGGAATGTCAAGGATCAAGGTAAAGGAAAACATGAAAAATTTGATGCCTTGTGGCTTGGACCATTTGATATTTTTGACATGGCAGGAGAAAACTCTTATTTCTTATAGGAGACAAATGGAAGTATTTAGGAATTCCCTATGCATGTACAGTTCATCAAACCCTTTTTCTCCTAAGTTTAAATAGAATTTTCCATTTAGTATTATTATATAGTTGTTTTCCCCAGTATTATATTCCTTTTACCAAAGATAGCTAGATTCTCATCATATTTTGAAGTAAAATGTGTCTGCAGAAAGAGCCACTAGTGGAACCTTAAACTTGTGGTGAAAAGTGGTAATAAAGATTAATTTTCACTATTGCAAAAGGAAATGTATGAAAAGGTTTAAAAATTAAAAAAAAATCAGGATTTCATAGGCATTATATAGAAAATTGTACAAAATAGAGAAATTTTGCCAAATCCCAAGAAGGAAGTTTAACATGGTTTGAAAATGTGATTTATCACTATTTTAGAGTAGGTTGCCTATGTGCTATGCAAACTCATGATTTTGGGTGAAAAGTACAAGAGGGATAGAAAAATAGAATTTTTTGAAACTTCACAAGGGATGTTGATATGATCATGTGAATTGGCAATTTTTGAGGTTTTCGGAAGCATGCAAAGGGTACAACGCAAAATGATAGAATTTTGCCAAATCACAGGAGTCCTTTAAAAGGTACCTCAAAATGAAGAAAAGAGTTTGTAGTGCATCAATGAACATCACAATGTTGAGGGAGCCAAATAAGAACACAAAAAGGAAAAATAAGCATTATCTTGAGAAATACATAGAAAATTTTACAAAAAATTTAAATGGAAAAGACATATATGTTGTACTTATGGAACCAAACATGTGTGGAATCTCATCAATGGAATTTTTGAGTTAATGGGTTATTAAATACCAATATTTTATTAAGGCCGCATTGCAAGATGAACATACAAGAAAAGTTTTAGTGTGTATTCTTTGATAAATTATTCAAATTGTAGGATTTTTGATTATGGGAGCAAAATGGAATTGCTAATACAAGAGCATCTAGTAGGAAAAAAGCACAAGGAAGTGACACAACCTAATATCTCCACTAAAGAAGATGATAAGTTGAACATCATTAATAGTATATACCAAGCTACATGGGATATAGGAAGAACTATGCCAATTATGCAAGTGATTGTCATGAACTTGAACTAGAAGCGGACATGGCTGCAATTGCACAGATGTTGATAGAATGGGAATAATAGTTTGGTGAATGTGCATACATAAATGGTATGATTGATATGTTTCATGAGCTTCACCCCTAAAGATTGCGATGATATTCTTTTTGTTAAAACTATAAATATTATGAATGTTTGTAATTAAACAAATTTGAAAAGGTTTGAAGCTTTGTCACACCTCTCCGTTTACTATAAAGAGAGGTACCAGGAACCTAAAAATGATCATCATATCTTATACAAATTGATTATTATACGACATACTCTGAACAAACCAAGACATATGACATAATCAAATAATTAGTGCAAGTTTTGAGTAGATATTGCAATTATCCATCGCTCTATTGTACTCTTTTTGAAGTTTAATAAAAACTCTATTTCTTTCAAGAATTGCACATTATTATCTTCCATTTATATTTAATATATTTTCCTCTTATATTTCCATTTCCATTGATAGATTAAAATTCAACACATTCCTTTGATAATTAAAATTCATAGGCACTGTGTTTTTTATTTAATTGGGCTTTTGATATTGAATTTAAAAATAATTGAACTAGGATTTTTATCAAATTCTCTATTTAGTGATTAATGGTAAGTGCACATCATCTCTAAATGATTTTGATTATCTTGAAGTCCATCTTAAATTAATTCTATTCTGCCCAAGTAGAGTAAGGAATTGGTCTAATTTAATTTCAATAAAGTATATTATCAATTGAAGTTGCTAGAGTTCTTTGTCACACTCAAGTGCTCTACAATTTCTAAAACATATATTTATTCAAAACACTTAAAAACATTCAATCAAGTATTCAAAAAGTATTGTGTTTTCCAATTTTAATTTAACTTCAAGAATAACTTGTTATCTGATGAGCATCAAGCAATAAAAGTGACATAAGCTATATCAAACAATTTCCATTAGGTTTATCCATCTAGGTTAGCAAATCTTGAAGTGAAGAGGATTTGATATCTAAGAATCAATCCTAGTCATTGGCCAAATTGTGTCAAATTAACCAACATTTAGGATCCAACAAGATCCAAGTTTCTATTGTGCAGAGTCACTATCCCATCACTCCAACTTTCAATGAAGATCTAAGTAATTTTCTTGTCTAAAACTTTCATCTTCTCAAGGAATTTGGTAATGTCTCCCTTCTGAAGGATTTTACAAACTCTCTTTTTCTTCTTTCACTTATAGGTTCTTGACTCAACATAATTCAAGTATCCACCCATTTTTATATGAATGATATTATATATAGTGTCTATAACTAAAATGTGCAACTTCATAGATATATGAACCCAAAAATCTTGATAAACAATAATTGCATTCACAAGGAGATGCATTTTGATCACATGATTACTCAAGGGCATCATATTACCATAAGTTGTCATCTCCATCAAAATTAGTGATGATCCTATTTCTAAGGTTAATATTTTCCCCATTAATAATATTTATTAAAATATCACTCATGTTGGCCGTACCTTGCCAAGTAATGATTTCATCACTATTAGTTTCAATATTGCTTAGTTTATCAGCAAAAAAGTAGTTTCTCTAAAATCACGAGTGATGTGAAAGTTAGTAAAAATTTGAGTCAAAAATTAAATTTTATCAATTATGTGTTTTATGTCTTGCAAAACATGATTTTCACCTTTTATGCAATCAACCACATTCTTGGAATCTCCCACCATCTAGACTTTTTCACATCTCTCCATTTTAGCAATTTGAATAGTATGGAGAAATACCATGGCTTCCATTATAGGGAAAGTTTAGATGCTTATAGGGACCACAATTGCACATAGACTATTAGCCATTTAATTTATCACAATCTTGCCATAACTAGCTTTTCCTTGGTTTCCCTTCACAACTCCTTCAAAGTTCTCTTTGACCCAATTAGTAGGTGGAGAATTCTAGACCAAGTTCTCTCTTTTCTAATTTCTTTTATTGTTAATTTTAGAGATCTCCCAATATCTTTAGATTTATAATTTTTTCTTTTTTCTAATCTTTGGGATGCAAAAAGTCCTGTTGTATATTTTCATTAATATTTGGGATAATCCTTTCTCTAGTCACTTTAGGTTACGTATTATGATTTCTAAAAATCTGATTATTTCATTCTTTCCATACACACAAAATAGTGTGAGGTGCTATGAATTTCCATATGTCTCTACCCCCTTGTGTTGAATAAAGCTTCTCCATTGTTTAAAAAAGTCTTGAATAAAGATAGACATCACCAATTCAAGATTCAACATAGTGAAGAGGATCAATCATATCTATTGAGTATAGTCACATCCAAGTAGGAGGTGAGTGGTAGTTTCAACTTATTTTTCACATAAGTAGTACCTATTAGGAAGAATAAACTATTTTTCCACCAGATTTTTAGTAGTTAGAATTTTATTTTGAAGAAATAATAAGTAAAACATATTTATTTTAGGAATTAGTTTTTTTAGCCCAAGTATTGGCCCAATTTTTTTTTGTGGAGTTTTTAAAAATCTCTAAGAAAATAGAAGAGATGGAATACCTTCCATTGGGGTTTAATTCCTAGATCATTTTATCTTAGATTCCTAGTCTTATGAACTAGGAGTTGATATTAAGGTCTTCAAGATCCAATTTTGGATTGATAATTTTATTTGTAGCCAATCGTCATCCTTCAAATAATAACTAACATCAACATCGATGAGATCAATGCACCTATCCATGTGATGAGTAGGATAAAGATACTCCATTAAAGGTTTATCTAGTAACTACTTTTCTTTCCATAATTTAATCTTTCTACCATTCCCAAGGATCTACTTACATCCAATTCTCACAATAGATTTGGACTTTTGAATGTTCTAGACTTGAGAAACATTTATCGAGATTTAGACTCAAGAAAAGAATCCAAATTTGGATAATTAGATAGATACTTCTTTTTGATAATGAAATTCCACTCTTATTCCTCTTTGTAAATACTCTATATTTTTTTTCACAAGGAGGGCCCTATTGGTCAATCTATTTGATATAGTCCATAGGCCTCCTTGATTTTTTGGCTTACAAACATTTTCCCATTGAACCAAGGGAAAATGATTCTTAATGTCAACCCCTAACCAAATAAAAATTCTCAAAATTTTCTCAATAACATCAACATACTTTGTAGGGATCATAAACAAGATAAGAGCATAGATGGATATATTTTGAAGGGTCAACTTGAGAAGTTGCATCTTTCCATCTTTGTAGATAAGGGCTTATTTCTATCCAATTAGTTTAGAATTAAATCTTTTAATGAGTTTATTCCAAAAGGAGTATGTAAATTAGACCTTAGAGGAAGACCAAGATAGGTGGTAGGGAACAAATCAATTCTGCATTCCAAGATTCTAGACATTCTCATTAGTATTAGATCAAGTTTTTTTTAATGAAGAAGATAAAACTTTTAGTCCAATTTATAAGTTGCCTAGTAGTATAAGAGTACTTAGTTAAAGCTTCCATGAACATTCTAGCTTATCGAGTAGTGGAGCATCCATTAGTATCATATCATCCAAAAATTTCTCATGAGAGAAAGTTTTTGAGCTAGAGGAGGGTTGAAGCCCCTTGATTTTACCTTCCTAGACAAATTTTCCTATGAACCTCCCTAGAGACTCAAGCATGATAGAAAACAATATAAGAGAAATGGGGTCTCCTTGTCTTAGACCTCAGGTAGGTTTGAGAAGTTTAGAAGAAGCTCCATTGATTAGAATAACTACACTAAAGAAGGAGATAAGTTTCCAAATCATATTTACAACAAAGGTTATAGAACTTTGTATAAGAAATTCCAATCAACTTTGTTATAGGATTTGGAGAGGTCTAATTTCATGATAAAGCCCTCTTTTTCTGAGACATCTAGAGAATGGAAAAATCCATTTTGTTGTTCTGAGATAATACTTAGAATAATAGATTAAAAATTAGTGGTAATAACCTTACAAATTATTTTATAGAGAGAATTACATAGGCTTACTAGTCTGAACCCATCTACATTATCAACACCTAGAATTTTAGGAATTAGGGCAATGAAGGTAAAGTTGATCTCTTTTAGTAAGGATTGGTAACCAAAGAATTATTTCACCACATTGGAAACATCATAGGATATCATGTGCCAAAATTTATGGAAGAAAAAAATGGGAAAACAATTAGGACAAAGTGAATTTTCCCCTTCAAATAAAAAACAAGCATTTTTGATCTCTTTCATGAAGGGACAAAACTTATAATTTTACTATAGTTGACATAAATACTAGTTGGAGTGGAAGAAAAATAGGTCTTCATGATGAATATAATTGATATTCAAATCCACCTTATGAAAGTTTGAGAAGTACCTTACTATCTCATTTTTCATATCTTGGTCCTTGTCCACTTTCCTCGAGAATGTCTTTAAGGATCTGTTGGCTACCTTATGTTTGAGAATTTTCATGTGAAAGAAATTGGTATTTATGTCCCCAACTTCCAACCATAGGGATCTCAATATCTAAATCCAAAAATATTCCTCTTTACAAGTGATATTACTATAGTTAGCCAGGATCTTATTTTCATACTTCATAAGCTATTTTGAGAAACCATTCTCTTTAGTTTGATCTTGAATTATTTTAAATTTAACAATGGTTTTAGACTTTTCTTTAAAGACATCCCCAAAAACCTCTTTGTTACATTTGTAAATATCAACTTTAACATTTCCAAGTTTTTCAGTTACCTTGTACATAGTTGGTCCTTCTACTCGAACATTCTACCATTCATAGATTTTGGATTCCAACTCTAGATGAGCTAGCCACATTCCTTCAAACTTGAACAAATGTTTAACTTTACCAAATAGGGGATCAATGTTGAGGAAAGGGGTCAGTGGTTTGAGCCAATGCAAGGAAAGGAAGAAATATTGAAAGAATAAAAATAAATCCATTCAAGAGAGATGATGGCTCTATCGAGTCTAACTTAAATTTGATCCTTTCGAAATCTCTTATTAGACCAAATGAATTAAGGATCTTGAAGGTCCACATAAAGAAGAGCTTTCTTGTTAAAAAAATCAATGAGGTTAAGTCAAAAATAAATTTGAGAAATAGAACCTCCTAATTTTTCAAAATCTTGTAAAGGGGTATTGAAATCTCCCATCAACACCCAACTCTTATTTGGAAATAGAGTTCTAGTACTCTTAATTTTATTTTGAAAGACTTTTCTACCATTCTTAGCATAGGAAGAATAGATTTTAGTGGCTACCCAATAAAATTTATCTTTAATATGATTAAAATTCACAACTATAATGTTGTTACTAGTAAAAATAAGCCTACCTTCTATATGTCTAGTTTCAAAAAGTAACAATACCTCTAGAACTTCTTCTAAGTCACTCTCAATCCCATAGTTTTTTAAGGTTTTCATTTTTTCAAATTTCTCTTTGGACATTTTAGTCTCTTGAATCATCATTGTATTAGACTTGTGATCACACACCAAATTTATTAGAACATATTGTTTGTGAGGACTATTTAATCCTCTAATATTCCATGATATTATCTCCATTATTTTGTTTTTCCTTTCTAAACATTCCTCTTGGATGGCCATTTTTTTCCCATCTATTATATTCTATTTTTTTTCTAAATCCCTCTACTTCCTTGTAGAAAATCTAATTGTTCTAGGTTTTTGAAAGCCGACACATGCTTTCATTTATCTTATTGTGATCCCTCCCTAAAAAGGTGGTGATTCAAAATCATCTCCTTTTCTACCCATTGACCTTTTTCATCTAATTTTCTTGTATGTGATAGTTTTCATTCTCCTACTATTGCTTTCTATAGATTTTGGTCTTCCTCTAAGAAAACAAGTTGGGCTTCTATGTTGTTTTGCTGAGCTTTAATATGATCTTCATACTCTTTATTCTGTTTGTGCTCTTGACTACCATTATCCTCTTGCAAGGGACTAATGACCATAGTCTTCAAGTTTCCTTCCTCAATGGTTTTTTGTGTTAGGTTTTGTTATTCCCATATATTTTCATATTGCCAATTAGCATAAAAAATCTAAGTGACAAAAATCATAGTAACCGAGTTACTGTATTGACCTAGTGATGAAAGAGGAGATGGATGACTATTATAGTTATACCTAAGCTTAGTACTTATCAAGTGTTCATATACTTAATGAGCATATGACATGACTAAGTTAGAAGACATAACCAAGCAAGATAGTGTATACCAAGCAAAGAGACTAGCAAGCTACACTTTTATAACTAAGTAGAGGTTATATTGAGCAACAAGATGAGGAACAAAGTATTCATTGATAAATACATAGTCTACATAAAAGTTTGAAATGACAAAAAATTTGATGAGACAAGCTCATACCAAGTGGAAAAATGGTTTATAAAATTGGAGCTAATGATTTGAAAATATTTCTTGAAAAATGTAAATTGGTTATTTGATGATTTCAAGGTAAGGAATGGCAATGAAGATAAAGAATGAAAAAGAGAGACATGATGGATTATCCTAGATTTTTGATTTCAATTAGAGTTGTATTTTATAAATTTCTCAAACTTGAATTAGGTCATAGGTTAAAAGGGAAAAAAAATTGTAAAAGGAACTATATATTTTTTGGTTGATGGTTGGTGTTGATTATCAAGGTTGTTGTGTTGCAAAATTGTTATTGTTGTGTTCAAAGAAGTATAGAAGTGAGAAAAGACATCAAAAGTCAAAGAAAAGTACAAAGGATATCATAGGACATAGGTTAGAGATAAATAATAATTTTGATAAATTGAAAATCAATCATAGAAGGTGATATATCAATGAGAAGAAGGATCTAATTGAGCAAAGTAAGTTTCTATTTAAGAGATCTTTTTTTTGTACTTTCTAATCACTGTAGTATTTTCTAAATTATTGTAAAAGGTGGACCTAATAGTCTTTAATGTAAATCTCTTAACTAAGTGCACACTTAAAGATTCTTGTAAAATCCTTGAGAAAGGTAGATCCCATCAAATCTAATTGTGTACTCCTAATAGAGAAAGTCACCAGAAGTGACAAAACATACTAGCCCTAACAAGGCACCTTCTTATTGTAGTAGTGATGGATTTGTGGGTACTATCCCCATCATAATTTTCCCTCTGACCAAGGGTTTCTACATGACCAAATGAGTGTATTATGTGTTATGTTTTATGTTATGATTTTATGGTTGATGGATGTTAAATTAGTGATGTTACTATAATTTACAAGCATTATGGAAAATTTTTAGTTATCATTGAGTGAAAAATAAAGAAGGAGAATAGTGATTTTTTTTTAAGAGTAAAATTTTTGAGGATACTAATTCACCTTGCTCTCAACATCCTACCTTTCCTAATATTCCAATAGTTGGTATTGGAGCTTAGTTCTCATTTTTAAGGTTATATCACCTGAGAATAGAGATCTAAGTCATGGAAAGGTATAGGCTTGATAGGACTATTGAGAATCAAATACTAGAGATAAGGATGGCTATGAGAAATAGCAATAAGTTTAAAGACACATTAAAATAGTCATTATAAAGGAGGAAGGAAATTTCCTAGAAAATAGAAAATCTAAAGAGATGGTAGGTGTTTTGGGCTGGAATGTGGTTGTGGGGATTGTCAAGGGTTTTGTAGGGAATATTGTAGGTTGGAATTCAGCTGTAGGGATTGTTGAGTGTTATGTAGGGAATGTGGGTTTATATTCTAGTAATGGATCAAATAGAAATCTAGAGTAGGAAGAAGACAAAGTCTTGGTGGGTTTTGTTTCAAGAAGGCATGGGGGTTCTGACTTTTATCAATCTAATCCTTTGACTGATATCCTTGCCCCAATAAGGGACCCACTTGAGAAAATTTTAGAAGGGGGGTCTTCCTCTATGGTTTATAAGGAATCTAAAGGGGGCCCTTCCTCTATGGTTTGTAAGGAATCTAAAGGATCTTGTGATGAGGAGCAGAAGAAGGAGAAGGATGAAGTTAGTCAAATAAAGTGGTCTTCTCTATTTGGGAGAAGACTAGGAGGCAAGTCAACCTTTCCTCCCGTTACTTCAAAATCATGTTGGAAAAAAAGTGAGTTTCAAATTTTTTTCTTGGACAAGATAGTTGATTATTGTATTTCTTCTATGGAGTTAACCCTAGTTGGAAAATTTTTGGGGGCTCATCTAGATATTGAAACCTTAAGAAATATGATTAAAAGGATATGGGTCCTCTAAGGTCAACTTGACATTGCTTTAATGTATAAAGGTTTTTTGTCCTTTTTATTTACTTGTAAGGAGGATATGAATATAGCTTTATGTGGTGGATGATGGTTATTTGGAAATAGTTCCTTATTGATTAAGAAATGGGAACCAAATATGTACCTCATATGTGTTCTTTCTCACTACTCTTATGTGGGTAAGACTCCTAGGTATCCCACTTGAGTTTGGCATGAAGATATTTTTAAGGGGATAGTTGAGTCCTTTAGAGAGCTCATTTCCATTGATAATATGACTACCTATAGATCTAAACTATTGTTTGCTAGGATCTATGTTAAAGTAACGCACCTAAAGGACTTTCCTCAAAAGGTGGAAATTAAATCAAAATTGGGAAGATGGTCACAAGAGGTTTTTTTTGAAGACCTTCCTAATGCATGTTTTGTTTGCAAAAAAATGGGTCACTAGGCTAAAAAATTATCCTTTGAAACTTAAAAATAAGACAAAGGTGGAAATTGTGGAAGAGAAGGTTCAAAAAAGAGTTTGGAAACCTAAAGTTTTAACTAGAGAATTTGTTTTGAAGGGTCACCAAATTGAAGATACCCTTAAATATCAATCGAATGATAGGGAGGAGAAGTTGGAATATGAAGGTAAGAATGATGAGGTCATACCTTTATCCTCTTGTTAGGATATTGAGGAATCATGAAGAATACATAACCTGATGGTCATTTATCAAAATTATGTTGAGGATATAAATGAAGTGGATGGAATTAGGGATTTTGAGGAAGGATAAATCTTAGTGGAAAGGATTGGACAAATGGAAGATTTATTGAATAACTTTGTGGAGGATTCTCTAGATGGAGGAAATGTCCCTCTATTAGAACCTCTTCTTGAAGAGATGTCCTTGAATTTGCTCAAACCTTCTTCTAACCAAATGGAATAGAAAGTAGGTAAGGAAGATTTTAAACAAAAACTGAGATAAAGAAAAAAGGCAGAAAAGAAAATGACACCTCTTATGCCTTCAAAAGTAGCTACTTGAAGAAATAAATTGGAAATAGGATGTCTAAAATTGTAACGGGATGTTGGAACCTCGGAGAAATCTGGTAGAAAGAAATCCTAAAATAAGAGAGAAATAAAAAGCTTGTAGAATATTGCTAATGGGAAGCAAGTGACTATTCTAGACTTTACCCCTAAAAAGAAATGAAAATCATTACCTAGAATGTAAGGGGGATGAATAGAATCCATAAATTAGATATAGTTATAAATTTTGTTAGGGATCAAAAACCTGACATTGTGGTGATGTAGGAGATGATGACGGAGTAAGGTAAAGCTAAAATTTTGAAATCTTTTAATAACTATGGTCTTATGGTGAGTAGCTTTGAAGGAGCATAAGGATGAACTCTAATCATTTGGAAGAATTCTATATTTTTTAGAACCTTGATGGATGCCAATAAGAAATTTATTTCGGTCAAGATACATAATTAATCTTAGGGTAACTACTAGTATGTAGTTAAAATATATGCTCGTAAGAACAAAATTGCTAGAAAAAAGTTTTTGGATTCTCCATATAAGCTTAAGAGTTTAGACTATAATGGTAAATGGTTAATGTTGGGGGATTTTAATGTCCCTCTCTATGAACATGAAAAAAAAGGAGGAAATACTAGTCAATTGGAAGGTAGATTTGATCTCATGGATTTCATTAATAATGAAGGATTAATGGATATAAAACTCCAAGCTATTGACTTTACTTGGAGAAATAAAAGAGTTGGAAATGACTGTAATCAAGCTTGCCTAGATAGAGTCCTTATTTCTCGAGATGGGACTTATGACTATGTTTGTTCACTTTTTGCTATTGAGAAGATTTCCTCCAACCACTTTCCACTCTAATTTTGAATCTTTATTCTACTACCACTGGGAAATTGATTAATTGAGATAAGAGCTCTTTATTTTTTTATATTAATACTCCTATTCTTAGATAAAGGAAAATTGCTAACATTTTAGGGTGTTTTATAGTTTCCTTTCCAAGAAATTATCTTGGTCTCCCTATGGGTATTAGTCCTTCTGAATCCTTTTGGGAGGATGTAGTGAAGAAATTCCACAAAACATTAGCTAGTACGAAAGGTAATATGTCAAATCAAGGTGGTAAAGTCACTATACTTAAGGCTAGTCTCCAAAGTCTCCCTACTTATGCACTTAACCTATTCAAAATTTTGGAAAAATTTGTAAATGTATTTGATAAAATTCAAAGAAATTTCTTGTGGTCTAGAACTGAATAAATGAAGAGAATGACTCTAATAGCTTGGGAAAAGGTTTAAACCTAATATGGAAGGAGGTTTGGGTATCAGATCTATTAGAAGTATGAATAAAGCTTTTTTGGCTAAACAAGGATGGAGAGTGTACCATGATGATAAAGAATGGAGCTCTATCTAGAGACATAACTACCTTTATAATGCTCCTTCTATTTCTAACTTTATGTCTACCCTATTATCTTTAGTTCCTCCACTATTTGAGGAGTTGTTCAAGGGTCTAAACATATTCTAAATAATGGTTGTAAGTGAAATGTTGGGGATGGAAGAAAGGTTATATTTTGGGAAGATGAAAGGCTTTTGGATCATCCTTTGTTTGAGGATTTTGATGACATTTCTCCTATATAAAATATGAAAATAGGTTAATGGAGAGTTTGTGGGGAACTATTGGACTAACAATGGATGGGTTAACATTGTCAAGTTTTGTCAAAGTTTTTCAAGTATTCAATTTCCCCTTAATTCTTGTAGCCTTTATCCTAACAAGGAAGATACTATGATTTGGGGGATTGAACCTTGTGGTTATTTAAATTTTTCTTCTATAATTATATTTGTGGAGAAGGTTAGTCCCCCTCTATGGGCTAGAACTTGGATCAAGGGTCTTATCCCAAGAATTAATATCTTCTATTGGACTATGCTTCAAAATAAAATTTTAACTCTAGATAATCTTTAAAAATGAGGTATTAATCTATTGAAAATATGTTCCTTATGTAAGATGGATAATGAAGACACAAATCACCTTTTTTTGAATTGTAATTATAGCTAGAATGTTTGGAGTTCCATCCTTCAATATTGAGTATTTGGTGTGTTCAACCTAGTAATATTGATGAATGTTTTTAGAATTGGAAATGTCTCGTCAGAGGAATTGAAATTTGTTTTCTTTGGAATATTTCTCTTCCCCATCTTTGTTGGGGTCTTTGAAAAGAAAGGAACAACAAAATATTTAGAAATAAAGAAACTATTGAATGGGTGGTGGGTCAAAATATTATTAGGGCTATCAAAGAGAACTTTATATCTCAGAATAAAAATAGTGATGATGTGCATATAAGAAATCCAATGAATATGATAGGAACTAGTTCAAAACATAATGATCAGAGACAGGGTGTTATATGGAAATCTCCTCCTTCAGTTTGGTTGAAAGCTAATTTTGATGGTTCTGCTAAAGGGAACCCTAGAAGAGATGGGTGTGGTGGAGTCTTGAGATACCATAATTGGAGAGTAGTTGATGCTGTGGCTGTAATCACCTAAAAATGGTCATCTAGACTATTAGCCCACTTTTCAACATTTTGGCTAAATTAATTTAATCATTTACCTAGACCAAATTGCTAATAATCAATTTATTTGATTATAACCTATAGTTTGACTATGCTATCCTAATTTCATTATTTGATTAAAAGAACATGTCCCCTTTTAATTAAATAAAAGACCCCATTCTTCTAAACCACTTAAAGTGCACACATAAAGTCCTTTTTCTATTTTACAATTAAAAGAAAAGGCTTGTGAGACTTTTTGTCTTATGTGACAAGTCAACTTATATTCTATTGGTTGACTTGTGTGTGCACATGGATCACTCCTATTTTTGAATTCAACCATTGATCATCCACCATCTTCATCTTGATCTCCACCGTCCATATGACTTTAAAAGGGAGAGAGCTTTCCCCCTCAAAGGATCAATCCATCTTTTGAATATTGTTATGCTGCAGGTTTTCTAACAGGTTTCTTTGGAGCTTTGTGAAGAACTTCTATTTCTTGTCTACATTCTCTTATACCATAGTATTTTAGCTTAGATTCATGTTGCATGTTAGTTTAGCTTCTATTTTGCAATAATTTATCTCACATAGCTTAATATTTGGATTGTAACACTCTCATACATGTTTTAGCATAGCTCCACTTTGCATCTCATTCTAGCTTAATTTTCATTTGCATTGCATTCTTGAGGAACTCCTTGGGACATTTGCATTCTTGCATCTTGTCTTTGGAACCTCCCATTGCATGGTTTACTAGCAAGAAGAGTATCTCTAAGGCTCATCTGAGAGCCCTTGAACTTGAAATACACTCTCTTGTACTCCGTGGATAGGGAGCTCTAAGCCGGCATCCAAGCATTTTGAACTCATAGAATCGTTTGGATAGAAGGGTTTAGAGTGAGACACTTTCGAGTGTACATTTTTGGCGCCCACCGTGGGGCTTGAATCAAATTTCCAGCTCCATTTGTTTTCATTTCTTATCTTTGGTTTTTTACAGCAGCATATTGGATCTAATTAAGTGCTCTTGTAGGATTATCACTTTGATTTTAAAGCCAACCCATAAGTAGATTGGTTTGAAGGCCAAAAATCTAGTTGGTTTAAAGATTTGATCGTATCTTTTAAACCACTTGGATTTTGATTCTAAAATTTCTTTTGTAGGTTGGGTATTTATCCAAAATGTTTCAGTCCAATTTTTAGATCATTTTGACATGATTTGCGAAAGTTATGATATTTTCTTTTTTTTCATAAAAAGTTGTTTCTAGTCGCACATCAGCATATTTTTTAGAAAAACTTACATTTTAAAAAAGGGTTTTCAATTCTAATTGGGGTTCTTTCTTTGTGTTTTGAATTTTGAGGTTGTATTAAGGATACAAAACTTGATTTGATAAATTTGGCTTGTTTTGACAAAATCAATCTCTAGAGTGCAAATGAAGAGATTTTTTTAAATTTCTTGCATTTTTGGAAAGCTCTCTGATTTTTAATAGGGGTCTCTTCTTTTTATTTTTATTTTTGGATACAAAATCATAGCAAACAAGTCCAATCTTGTTGACTAGGTCAAAATCAAAGAGTAAAAATGAGAGCATTTGTGATTAACTTGCACTTTCTTTGCATGCACTTGGTTGGAAGATAAATTGGATTTTTGAGGAAACTCACCACTTTTTATTTCAGATTTTTATGTTATTTCACACTAACTTTTGGTGTTAACAAGTTGTGATTACAGGTTGCCATCCTTATGAAAAAAAATTTGAAACATTGCATAAAAAGAATGCATGTCAAAGCTTCAAATGCGCAAGGGCTACTAATGATTGTTTGCAGGGCTGCCCAATGCATAAAAACCAAATTTTTCTTGTTCTTTACTTTTACATGTGTGGCACATACTAGTTGTTTATTTTTAGGCACATTAAAACTTACAATTGGGATCTTTTGGTGATAGGAGAGTATGCTCTTCACCTTTGTGGTGAATCAAAAATCTTGACTTACCATTTGGTTTCAAGAGTAAGAGGAAAATAAATCTTCTTGGAATTTTTTGGAGAAAACAATTGGAATAGGAGAGTATGCTCTTCACCCTTGTGGTAAATCAGAAATCTTGACTTCCAAAAGTTAATCCACTCTTTGTGTAGTTTAGAATCCTTTAGAGGGCCTGCTCTCGGACAATCTGAAAGGAACGACCCAAGTGGGGACAAGCAGATTACCCAGCTCTTCCAAACCACTATAAACTCAAGGCTATCAAAGACACAAAACCTTGGTAGACATAGTGTTTGTCTTCGCCTAGTGTGATCGCTTATGAGATTTTGACCATAGGGAGATCACTAGGCAAGAATACTTAAGGTACTCTTGTGATCGTGAGATCGGTTACTCATCACAAGGTGAGGTGTCCCATAATTGGGAGCAAGAGGAACACTATGAACAGAAGCCCGATCTAAAAACCCCAAGTTAGTAACTACCCTTTTTAGCCACTCAACTTCTTGGTGGAAAGATCGATCCTAGTGGACTACCTGGATCACCCCAAGATTTACACTCACCATATGTGTTCCCTTGGTTGTGCTTATGGCACTTCCATGACAAAGCCAATATCTCTTGTGGGAAATGACTTGGTGTGAGGCAAAGGAGCATCAAGCATGGGCCAAGTTGTTGAGTAATGAAAGATGTCCTTTAGGTAGATATTGCTTGATGTGTTCTCGAATGTGCTAGACCTGTGGAAATCTTTGGAACATACACATGATGATAGTTCTAGAGATTTCTTTTAAGACCTCACATATGCTTGTTTGCTTTGTCCCTTGCTTGATTGTTTGAAGACTACTCCATGTGTCACTATCTTGCTTGGAAAGAATTTTTTTTGAACATCAAACTTGCTATGCTATCAACTATTATTAAACTTTGTCAACCAAGTCAAAACATCAAGTGCAAACATTTTCTTGTGTTGCTTTCTAAGGGGAGTCTCATCATTAGATTTTTATTTTCTATGTCTCTAGTTCTTGAACATGCTTAAAGTGACTCTTTGGTCTTAGTGCTCATGGTCTTCCTATATTCATGGTCTATGTTTGCTTTCTAGTTATCTTTTTTCTGAAATGGTTACCTTGATTTCTTGACAACACTCTTGGGTTGGGAAAGTTGTTCACTTGTCACCCTGCTTGCTCTATTTATTTGGCTATTTGGGCATCTTGCCTAGCTATTGACTTGAGTCATTCATGTCATAAGTTTCTTGGACATATTGTTTGACAAGTCACTTTAATCTCTCTCTAATATCTTGGCAAGTGAACACTCTACCTCCTATAGTTTCAACATCAAGTTATCTTCTAGACTATTTTATGCTTGGCTTTGCATCTAAAAATATGGGATCTAAGCCTTGTGCTACCAAAATTCAACCAAATCTAGACGATCATGATATCCTCCATGTCACTAAAGAGTTTCAAGATCTATATGCACAATACAAAGAACTAGAAGAGACAAATGATCTTTCTTACCTTCATCTCTCTAAGTGCATGACAGAAATGAAGTCTAAACTTGAGAAAAGGTTAGAGGAGAAGATTGCATCATTACATGAATCTTCCTTAAGGTCTTTACATGCATGTGAGTCACCTTCTTTGAGGTCATCCTCTTCTTCTAGGTCTACATGCTCTACTTCAAGACATCAAATGTCTTCATCTTCTAGATCTAAAGACCTCTTTAGAGAACAAGCATGTGATACCTCCTTTGAGCCTATGCTAAAATTTCATGATGGACCTATCTTTTACCAAGCTAATGATGAAGACATGGATGCATACCATTCACTTGAGAAACAACAAAAAGACTCTAGACATACTTCTAATAGAACTTTTGCTCCCTTGGAAGATTCTTATGATGACACTTTGCAAAAACTTCTTGGCAATAAGATCATCATGTTACCTAAGTCTAGCTCATATGGAAACCCATTCTTGGATATCTATTATGCTTATCATCAACATAATGAACATGCTACTTCTGTTTGTATAGAGCTTAAACATAAAATCCAAGATCTCATTGATGATGAGATTGTTTATCTTGGAACCTCTAGTGACTCATGTGTTGAGGATACTTTTCTTGAGAAAGATCATATTAATGAACCTATGTCTAGTGATGGTTTCCTTGATACCTCCACTTCTTCCAACACTCATGCATCTCCCAACACTTCAAAGCTTTTCAACATGCCTCCATCAAACAAAAAACCTAGTGTGTTCCATATGTAATATGTGTACCCTTAAGGGCTACCTCTAAAAGAAACTCAAGCTAACCTTCACTTGGTTGCAAACCTTTTCCATGCTACCAATCCTAAACATCCTCAACTTTCATGCACTACTATGCCTAATCCAAGCACTTCTCCATTCACTCTTTATTCTCCCTTGTCCTTAGAAGTGGCTCCATGTCAAGAGGGCTCTCAAAAAGAAAAAGCTATAAATTTCAAGAAAGATCAAGATCAAGCACCCTTTCATCTCTTTCAAGATTTTTCCCCTCCATATCCTATATCTTGTCCACCTCTTGAGTATGATGAAGATAGCACTTCCATTATCTCCCTTGAGCTTACTGAAAATTATGAAAAAAGTTCTCTTCATATGCTATCCAAAGCTACTTGTCAAGATCAAAGCATCACCTCATGTTCTACTTCTCCACATCCACTTCAAAATTGTGCTTAAGCTTCAAGTGCTCCTATTAAAAATGTTTCTCCTATCAAAGCTACGCATGAGTGTATTGATTTCTTTGACCATGTTGCTCACTCTAAAGATGTTGATATCTCTTTTCACTATCCATTTGCATCTCCTAAGTCTATCCTTGGTCCTTATCCATCAAAGCTAAAGCCTTCAAACCTTCCATCTATATTGGGACCTTATGTTCCTTCATCTCCTACACTTTCCACTCCTAGCTCTCCCATCATACCTCAAGATCAACAAAGACACTCATCCTTGATGACTTTTCACCCATCTATACTTCTAAACCAGTCATATCATCCTTATTCATCCACAAATCCCAAGTCCTTTGGAAATGAGAATAAACATAAGAATCCATTGAAAAATGAAGATCACTATGTCCCATCTAATCGACATATGAATGCTAAGAAGGAAAATGCACAAAAGAGACTGCAAAGGTCTACTATTAAAAAAGCTAAATCAAAGAAAATATGGGTTCCTAAACCCATTATTGAAGAAATGTGTTTTGAAGTATCCAAAGGAAAATCTAAAGCTATATGGATTCCCAAGTCTCTTTTAAAAGACTTGAATATTGAAAATACTTCAAAGTTGACATTCAAGCTTCCAAAGGCTTCCATTCCATCTTCTTCAAAAAATCTTCCTAAAATTATTCCAAAGCCTTCCACTCCACTTTTTTCCAAATCTCTTCTACCACCTCATACATCTAAACCTCAAGCTACTTCATCCATGATTCCTCCATCGTTCCAATACTCTTCATGGTGTGTGTCAATGTTGATCTTGTACAATATTTCAAATATCCTCATGAAATCCTCTAAAGCTTACACTTACTTTCTATACATGAACTATTATCCTCCATATATTCTTCCTACTACCATTTCTCTTTCATCACCCTATCAACATCTTTGAGCATAACTTTCTATGGTCTTGGCTTATCATGGCTTATCTTTTCTATAGGAGCACTATCTAAATTGACAAAGCTTGAGCTCTTTCTAAACATTCAAAAAAAAGAAAAAAAAAAAAGAAAAAAAAAAGAAAAAAAAAATGTGCCTTGGTGAAAACCACTTCTTGTGGCACCTTGGTAGCAAAAGTAAAGAGAAATAAATTTATCCTATGGTGAAAACTACTTCTTGTGGCACCTTGGATAAGTACCATGATGAAAACCTAGCAAACAGACATCATGCATAATTCTTCCACCATCCATCTATCCCCTCTTCTCTCTTTGATCTTGACAATGTTGAGCTATCTTTGCATATTGGCTATCTTATCCACGAGATTTCCTATTGTGCTCTCTGATTCACTCATAGCCGCTATCTTGAGCTTTATTCTTATTGCTCTATCCCATCACTATCCTGTCTAGTTGATGCCTTGGTCTTGATTACAATAAAATAAATCATGGTTCTCATAGGTTTCTTGACATGGTTACTCTTTTGGGCTACATGCTTCATGTTATCTCACTTGTTGGCTTCACTGCTTATTCTACATGCTATCTTTCTCATCACTTCCATTTCTTATCCAAAACATGCTTCATATGACTATTTCACCTCTTTTCCTAGCTTGGGTGCTCTTGAGGAGTCAGTTCTTGAGGATCACTTTCACTTACTTCACATTCCTTTCTTATGCATCTTTGCTTATCCACTCGGCTTGTTTCTCCATCGTGTCCTATACCTTTCTAGACATTGGGAGAAAATGATGTGATCTTGCTTGAGATCTAGTGATCTCTAAATTATTCTAAAAAATCCAAAAAACCATATATGATGCTGAAAAAATCCTAAAAATGAGAAAATGTCCTGAAAAAATGATCATCTTAGTGAAAACCTAGCAATAGGTTCTTTGATGTATCACCAAAAAAATCCAAAATTTAAAAATACAAAAAAGAAAAGAAAAAAGTCTTGAAAAAATCTATCAAGTGGTGAAAACCTGGAAATAGGCGCTACTTGAAACCCTCGCACCTATGTCTATCAGTCTCAATCATCCACTTCGCTACACATTTCCTGGCTTGGAATTGTTTCTTGTCCTCATCTCGAGGGCATAGCTACTTAGCCTATTGAGGTATTCTTGTGCATTAGGTTTTCTTGGACAACTCACAAAATGGTGTTTCTCAACACTTCTCCCACTTTGACATCAAGCATTTTTCAACACTTTTTAGATAGTTTACCTACGGTCTCCGATGTCATGATATTTCTCACTATCAGAATCAAGTCTTGAAGAAATGGCCAAGTGACTTACACACACACACTTTAACACTTAAACAACTAAGCTATGCTGATCTTTATCTACTTTGTGTGCTATCTATGATGATTTCTTTGCCACATGTTCCCACCCTAATAGGCTTTCAAGGATGTCATTGACTAGAAGACTGGGGGCATGGGACATAGTTTCTTGATTTCTTCTTGTGGGTATACTTTGTTTGTCTATAGTGTTGTAAGCATTTATGCTTGTCCTATTCAACATTTTGACTTACAAATGTATCATCCTTGACTATTTTGCAAGACCACACTCAAGGGTTATCCTAGCACTTATGCCTTGATACAGGTGTAATCTTGCTAAATTAAACTTAGGGAATCTAATCGTGTAGTTATCTTGACTTACATGTCTCTGATGCTTAGATTGGATTTCCATATACCTATCTAATATTGATCATATTCATATCCTCATAGTTATACTAGTGATGGTTGTATGATCTCATGATGTCCCTAATAAATGCTAAATGATGAAGTTAAGAGTCTAAATGTTATGCACTTCTTGCTAGTAAACCACTTTGCATATTAGCTTGCATTTTAGGTTCATTTTCTAGATTACTCTTGCATTGTTGCATATGGGGAGAGCTCTCTCTTTATCTTTTTATGGACATATCAGCTAACTCCTTTCATATATTTCTTTACTTTCTTCTTGTTAATGTCTTTTCACCTTCTTAATCTTTCGCTTCATCTCTTTTCTATCTTATCATCAAATTATATAAAGTTTTGACCTCTTAAATAATTTCAACATCCTAGATTCATTTTCGGGATCAAAATCCAAATTCGAGTTCATCTTGACAGTCAAAATTGTCTTTTAAAATTGTACTTTCTTCTGAGCAGTTAGTTGACCTTTTGAGGTCTAATCTCTAAATCATCACTGGAGAATCTTCATTTCTTCATGTATTCATCATTTTTGTGCTTTATATCGACTCAAATTCAACCTTCTCATGTCTAAAATCATCTTTCTACTCATTTTGACCTAATTTTTATGCTATATCCTTCAAGGTCAACTCTAGTCAAACTGGGGCATTTTATCAATTTCTTATAGTCATTCTTGGGTTCTAATTGTCTATCTGTCATCTTGGACATTACTCTATTCTAATTTTCTCATGTCTAGCTAGTTTCTACATCCCCTTACCTCATTTCAATTTCGATCCCGAGGGGGCAGAAATACTCTATTGCTGATTGTTACAGCTATCTATTTCTTAGGAGCATTTGTTTGACCTTATCACTTGCTCTTGATCTATTCGCTTTGCTAGGTGTTAAAATTATTTTTGGATCCTAACATCATCTTCCTAATGTTCAGTACTACTGCTATCAGGCTATGCATTTAGAACTTGCTATCTATTCCTGCATTTCATTCTTTGGAATCAGATTTCTATATCTATCACCGCCTACTTGGCTTTCTATTTTCTTTGACATAATGTGTTCCCAGATCGATCACGCATTAGTCAAAGAGGGGCAAATATAATCACCTAAAAATGGTCATCTAGACTATTAGCCCCCTTTTCAACATTTTGGCTAAATTAATTTAATCATTTACCTAGACCAAATTGCTAATAATCAATTTATTTGATTATAACCTATAGTTTGACTATGCTATCCTAAGTTCATTATTTGATTAAAAGAACATGTCCCCTTTTAATTAAATAAAAGACCCCATTCTTCTAACCCACTTAAAGTGCACACATAAAGTCCTTTTTCTATTTTACAATTAAAAGAAAAGGCTTGTGAGACTTTTTGTCTTATGTGACAAGTCAACTTATATTCTATTGGTTGACTTGTGTGTGCACATGGATCACTCCTATTTTTGAATTCAACCGTTGATCATCCACCATCTTCATCTTGATCTCCACTTTCCGTATGACTTTAAAAGGGAGAGAGCTTTCCCCCTCAAAGGATCAATCCATCTATTGAATATTGTTATGCTGCAGGTTTTCTAACAGGTTTCTTTGGAGCTTTGTGAAGAACTTCTATTTCTTGTCTACATGCTCTCATACCATAGTATGTTATAGCTTAGATTCATGTTGCATGTTAGTTTAGCTTCTATTTTGCAATAATTTATCTCACATAGCTTAATATTTGGATTGTAACACTCTCATACATGTTTTAGCATAGCTCCACTTTGCATCTCATTATAGCTTAATTTTCATTTGCATTGCATTCTTGAGGAACTCCTTGGGACATTTGCATTCTTGCATCTTGCCTTTGGAAGCTCCCATTGCATGGTTTACTAGCAAGAAGATATCTCTAAGGCTCATCTAAGAGCCCTTGAACTTGAAATACACTCTCTTGCACTCCGTGGATAGGGAGCTCTAAGCCGGCATCCAAGCATTTCAAACTTAGGAAATTGTTTGGATAGAAGGGTTTAGAGTGAGACACTTTCGAGTGTACAGTGGCTATCCCTATTGGTCAATGACTAGTCATAAAGTTGAGGCTATTGCTGCTCTTTATATTGTGAGGATGGTAGTGGAAAATGGTTATAGGAACTTATTACTAGAAGGGGATTCTTTAAAAATTATTAATATACTAAATAATAAGAACACAATTACATGGAATATTGAAGCATTATGGAAATTAAAAATTTGATAAAAAAGTTTGATAAAGTCATTATAACTCATAATTATTGAGAAGGAAACAAAGTGGTTAACTAGATAGCTAATAAAGCTATCTACATGGATGAAAAATTGACATGGAGTGATAACCTCAACAAGGAAATCGAGCTAATGGTGATCATTAATTATGACATGACTAATGCAATTGAAGAAAAGATTATGTGAGATCTTATAGTTTATTATGGCAAGTGGAGGTTTTATTATGGAATAAAATCATATTTCAAGGATGTAATTTTGCATCATTATCAAAAGGATTTGGCATGGTTTTTGGGAAAAAGCTTAATTGAGGCTAAACATACCTTATCTCTTATGAAAATTACCATTTAAAAAAGAATTTATAGAGCTAGTTGCACTATGGGTGGGGAGCCATGGAAATAGGAGTCATCTAGTTGCAAAGGGTGGAAAGTGAAAAGGGAGGTGTGTGAGATTCACAAGAAGGATAAAGTGAAAGTGTACATTGAGAAGCTACATGGTTACAAACCCCAAATTATTGATTAATTCTTTAAGAATTGATCTAAGTAAAGGGTTGCACTTCGGGGGGTTATAGTGGATTTGACTAAGAAGTTTATAGTAGAGATAACTAGTCTTCCAATGGAGGGCATAAAATTCAAAAAGGACATTAGTATATCAATTGATGCTTTCAAGAAATTTCCTAAAATGAAAGAGGAGGAAAAAAGGTTGGTGAAGAACAGGGACTTCTATGACCTAGACCAAATTAAGGTAATCTAGAAAGACATTTTATCTTGTGTCCATGAGTATTTTAGTTTGGATGGTAGATTGAAAAGGGTTCATAAATTCTATTTTTTGTTTTTGAACCATTTTTGGTATAAGGATAGGTTGTCCTTCCCTTTGTACTTGAAATTTTCTCTACTAAATAGTCTCCAGGACCATAGAAAGAAGGAACTGAGTCCATGCTCCATGAAGGGCTTATTTTGTTAATTGAAAATTACTATAGAAATAATTAGTGAAGATCTCACCTATTGTGGAGAAGAAGAGAAAATTGGTTGGTAATGAGCCTCATCAAAAGATGAGTGCTAAGAAAATTAAAAATAATTTTGTGAACACTGAGGAGGGTTATAGTGATAGTAAGGGTAAAAATGAGATTAAAGTAGAGAAGAAAGCTAATGAAGAAGCCATGGAAATAGAGAAAAGTGTAGATGAAAATGAAACATAAATTGGGGATCTTAGTTCTAACTTGGATGGGTATTCTAGTAGTTGGGGTCTCTCTCTAGCTAATAATAATGGGGAAAGTAGCAAAGAGGTGGAGTCAAAATCAATTTTAGAACCTTCGAGGTAGAAGGAGAATATTTTGAACCAAAGTGAAAGGCCTACACCCACTAAAAAGGAAATTAATGATGCTAAGATCCTGTTGGATTTTTACAAGGAGAAGAATGTAGAAGTAAATGCCCTTACAATAAAGACTAGAATCTGAATAAGGAGACCCAAAAGAAGATGATGGATCAAAAAGGTTGAAATATTGAAAATTAATTATAGCTAAAGGAAACCTAGGAAGTGACAAATAATTTGGAGAAAAGGTCTACTGATGAGACTAGAGATGAAAATAATATGGTGAAGCTATCTTTTCTCCACAAGGCTAATTTGAAAGTTGACACCTCTCTCTAGGTTGACTCTTGGCTCTATAATGAAATTATTATTCTTAAGAAAAAATGGGAGATATGTAGAGAGAACTCAATGAAGAAAAAATGAAGAGAGCCTAGTTGGAGAACCAAGTTGGTAACATCCCTAAGAAGATGAAGGCCTATGAAATAGAACTTCAACAATTGGTTAAAGATAGTGGGTAAAGAATGGACATGGTGACTTCTAGTTTATGAACATCTGCTACAAGTTTAGGTAAAAGGAGGAATGAGGAGATTATGTCCCCTACTATTCTTGCTATCAAGATTTTAGGTGGCCCTAGTAAAAGAACGAGACAAAGTATGAAGAAAGCTATTGTTGACACCTCTGGTTCTGCTATTGATGACATCCTGCAAGGTACTATGGAGGCTAGAAAGGATTTAGCCAAGGTCATCTGGCTTTTGGTTGGTTAGTTGGATCAAGTTTTCCTATTTTGGTTTCATTCCCAACTTTGATTTTCTATTTACTTTAGGTTCTAGGTCTTTGTAAAACTTGATTTTGAACTTTGGATAGTTTATTTTGGTGTTTCCAGGTCCCTGTAAAACCTAGTTCAATGTTATTTTTGTGAAATTAGGTTTTAGATCCTTATAAAACCTAGGGTTCCTTATTATTATTTTTTCCTTTTTTCTATAGTGGTTTTGGGTTTCCTCAAAACCTATTTTTTCCATAATATAAAATATATTAGGAAGAATTTATTGAAGAATTGTCTGATGAAAATATGCTTGATGAATTTGATGTTTCTATAGCTTATTTACTAGTGAAGAATCACAACCTCATCGAGCAGGTTAAATCACTAAAAAGAGAACAAGGGTCATAGTCTACTAGAATGTGTGAAGTAGTTGAACAAAAGAGAAAATATGAGAATGAAAAATAAATGATTAAGGAAAACAAAACAAAAATCATCACAATATTGGATGCAAAAGATGAAGGAATCAAAAGGTTGACACAAAATGATCATGAGATGGTAAATTAGGTACTTGGTGGAAATCATGAGATTGTTAGAAGATGGAAGAGATTGTTAAGTAAAAAATTGAGAATGAAAGGTTGAAAAATGAACTAAAATCTAAAAAAGAAATCATTGAGAAAATGAAAGGATTAGAAGAGAGTGTCAAGATACTAGATGAAAAAATAAGAGGAAAAAGGTGACCAAGAGCTACATTTGGACTAGGCTATATTGAGCATTCTACTACCAAGAAAGGAGAGTCATCAAAGAAAGATGAATAGAGGAATATGCGTTAGAAATTACAATTGGAACAATTATTATGTTGCCATTAATGTCAAATCTAATGGTGAGACATTGTCAAACCTATTGGAGAGACACTTACTAATAGTGAGATGATGTATGAGTGAAATGCCATGAAGTGGAGTATAACTCTAAGCTTGACCAAGTATCAGTGTATGGTGATCTACATAGTGATGATCGAGTTGAAGAACTTAGTGATTTCTAAGTGATAAAAAAAGTTACAGTTTGTGAAAGAATCAAGTTTCAGTTTGACATATTTGAATTTTTGAGATGATCAAAACACATGGATGATAAGTATTGATGAACTAGTGTATGTAATGCATGATGAGAGTTTGTTATGCTATCTAAGGTAATGATTTGATTAGAAGTTTTGAGAAGTATCAAGAAGGTAGAAGGAGAACAAAATGATGGAAGGATTCAATGAATTTGACATAATCCTAAGATCTACAATCATGTTTAGGTAGAAAAAGATCATAGTTACCTCTTTAGGAGGCATACATGATGTTTTCTAAGGTTGGTTCATTTTTGATTGGAGATCTTAAAGAGAACCTATGACGAATAGAGTAGTAGAGGTGAAGTGAATAGAATTGGTGAAGTGTGATTACTTGAGGAGGTTCCAAGTAGATAATATAATGAAGATGATAATGGAGGCTAGTCAATGAACCAATAGATAAGAGAAAGAAGATCTAATTTTGCAAAGTGAGTTATGTTTTATAGATCAAACTTGCTATTATTTTCTAACCATTATGATAATCAAAATCCTTTTATCAAGCTTGACCTAACATTTATTTTGTAAATCCTCTAACAAGGCCACTCCTAAAAGGGTGATTAAATCCTTTAACAAGGTCATGTTTAATAGTGTGTTTTGTAACCTTTAATAGGGTTGGCTTTTAACTGAGCTCACTTTAGAAGAGTTAAAAAGTGGTAGCATGTTACTTGGTGGTTTTTTCCAAATTGGGTTTCCATGTTACATCCTAGTGTCAAAGTGTTATTTACTTGTGTGAATGTTACTTTATGCATGCTATTTTTAAAATTATTAATTTATTGTTAGTTAGCACACATAGATATTATATAGAGCTAATAATGTTAGGATGTTATATTGATTGAGCTATTTAATGAACTAGATTAAGTTTTTTGAAGTTCGAGTAAAATTTGAATGGTATATTTGGACTTGAGGATAATTGATTCACCCCACTATAAATTATTCTAAATCATTCTAACAATTTTTGTCAGAGCTTTGGTGCTTGTAAGGAAATTTGAAGGAACTCAAGTCAAAGATCAAGATGCACAAGAGATAGATACTTAAGCTGAATAAGAACTTCCTTACATGGAAATATTTGATGAGATTGGGCTTATTTGGTATTGGAGATTCTACATCATTCTACTTGGAAAATGAATAAATTGAGGTACCTAGACCTATGATAATTGAGAAAATGAAAGAGAAGAAGGAGAACAACCAAATGATGATAGAACTAGCAACAACCCTAAGTTATGTTGAATTTGGTGATGTGAAGGAATGCACTACTACAAAGAAAATGTAGGACAAGTTGGCATAAATCCATAGAGGAGACAAAAATGTATTGAGGACTAAGGTAGAAAGTTTGAGAGGAAATTTTGATGATATGAGAATGAACGAAGGTGAAACTACTACACAATATTGTGGTCAAATCAAGGAAGTCATGAATTCTATTAACTAAGTTGGAGGCATCATATCTGATGAGACTATGATAAGTAAGGTATTGAGGACTTTAATACCTATCTATGCAATTAGAATTTCTATAATTCAAGACCTACGATGCACAACTGGTAATAATATGATGTTGGATAGTTTAACTATTAGACTCTATGCATTTGAGTTGTCAAATTTTGATAAATTTTCCCTTGCTAGTGTTGAATCTATATTTAAAGCTCAACTAACCCTTGATGGATCCAAGAGAAAGAAAAATAAAGAAATGTGGAAAGAGACAATGAATTTGACAATGACCTTGATAAACTTGAATCATTATTGGCTAGAAAGCTACCAAGAGGAAAAGGAAAATAAAAAGGTAAACTTCCTATTATCTATTTTACATGTAACAAAGTTAGTCATATTTCTATAAGGTCCCCTAACAAAGATGACAAGGAGGAAAGAAAAGATTTCAAGTCTAGAGAAGGAGAGACAATAGAGACAACTAAGGTAACAAATACTACAAAGACAAAGGTAAGAAATATTTCCACATTGTCGGAGATGATGGTTTTGTTAGTAATTTTGATGATCATGACAAAGAATTTTTTTACATTGCATTAAAACATGATCCTAATGAAGACAAGAAAATTGCTTTAATTTCACATGTGAGTAAGAATGATGGATGGATAATTGATAATGGTTGCTCACATCCTATGAGTGGTGATACAAGTAAGTTTGGGAATCTAGAACATTATAATGGAAGTAGTTTTAAGTTTGAAAATGATGCACCATATCATGTGAAAGGTAAAGGATCAATTATATTGAATGATAAGACCAGATGTGACAATGCATATTGGGTTGATGGTTTGAATTGATTATGGAATAGTTGAATAGTTTAGGCTACTAAGTTAAATTCTAAAAGAAGGCAAAGATATATGATGCTAGTGGTGAGCTAATTGGAAGTGGAGGGAAAATAAGAGGTAACTTGTTCTATCTAGACCTATATGAAGATACTTATCTATTTGCACAATTTGCAGATATTTGGTTATGGCATAAGAGGCTATGCCATGTAAAATTTGATAATTTGGTAAGCATTAGTAATATGAAAAGAGTTAGAGGATTACCAAGATTAAGAAAGCTTGATGAGGTGATGTGCAAACAATGTCAAATGGGTAAAATGAAAAAGTCTAGTTTCAAGAGAAAGATATATTCTTCTAATGATATTTTGGAGTTGGTTCATATTGATTTATGTGGAGTGCAAAGCTATGGTGACAAATATTTTATTCTATTTGTTGATGACCTTTCTAGAATGATGATTGTGATGTTTCTTAAAGAAAAATATGATGCATATACAACCAATACTAGAAAATAGTAGATCACATAAAAGAAAATACAAGACACCAAGATTTAATGTGGTTCATCTAATCTCTTGGCTACATCCACCAACAACAAGTCCAATATTATTATTATCTAGTGATTGCAATCCACAATCCCTTATAGCTCATACAACTACAAGAAGCTATAATATCACCACTACATTATGAAATCCTTAACCTTAAGCCTTTTTATACAAGCTTTTATTGCTTACAAAATTAGGGCTAGAATAAGCTGTTCAATAGGAAAAATAGCAGTCAACACCTTTTACAATATAAGGGCATTTTTAGCTTTGAAAGCATTTCCCTCGAAAACCCCCACAGGAGCATTGCCCCTTGACCCCACCTTGTATTGCAATAGGGAATGCACATAGGGCATTACCCCTTGACCCTGTCTTGAACCCGCATGAAAATAATATGGGGAGAAAACCACATTGAATAAACCTTAAAGTCTGATTAGGATCCACATCAAAAAAATATCCCACTTGGAGACTGATCAGACTCCACAATAATAACCTCCCACTTGGAGGCTGATCATAGCACTGCTAAACCTATAGGTCCCACTAGAATATCAAACCACCTTGGAATCTACTATTCTTTTATTCTATTTAGTCAAGAAGACAAACCAAATTTGAAGAGGAGTTTAGCTTCTCCCTTATTACTACCTTGGTAAACATATCTACTAGATTATCATTTGTATATATTTTGTTGAGCTTTAACTATCCATCATCCATAATTGACTGAATGAAATGGTACCGTAACTGTATGTGCTTGGTCTTTGAATGTAGAGTCAAATTCTTCACAAAATAAATGGCACTTTGACTATTTGTATACAAATAATTATCTATTTGAGGGTGTCCCAATTCTTCAAAGAAGAACTAAGGCCATATCATCTTGTTGGCTGCCTCTTTATCAGCAACATACTTTGCCTTTGTAGTGGATAAAGCATTAACCTTCTGCAACATAGAAACCCAGCTCACTATTGCCCCACCAATAGTAAATACATAACCTATAGTACTTCACTTGGTATCAATATCCTTAGCCAAATCTGAGTCAACATAGCCCTATAAATCAGTAGTAGAGGGCCCAAAGTATAACCACTTATTTGATGTTCCTCTCAAATATCTAAAAATCCATTTAAATTTATTCTAATGCTCAATTCCTAGATGACTCATATGCCTACTAACAAATTCCATTGCATGTGTAATATCTGGCCTGGTACATACCATAGCATGTTGGAAATATTCAAGATATGATAGGTTACTGAGAGGGGAGGGGTGAATCAGTAACGTTAAAACTTTAAAAAAATTTAGCACTTTAACCATATATACTATTCACCATTCATTCATCTAATCTACTGCATATATGAGAGAACAAACATTTATAACACATGTACATAGTGTTTTGGTGACCCAGAAATCTTCCAAATAGAAAGCAAAATTGGGGTGGGGATGATACCCACAAAACTTCATTATTGTAGTATGAAGTTGGCCTATTAAGGCTTACATTGATCACTTCTAGTGATCTACCCTGTTAGGAGCGCAAAGGACTACTAGGTCCACCTTGTTAGAGGATTTACAAACATACACTGAAGTATGCACTCTGTTAGGAGATTTATACAAAAGACTATTAAGTCTACCCTGTTAAAGGATTTACAAAACTAATTCACCTATTAGAATGAAATAGTGGATCTACTTACAACTTGATTAGATCCTTAAAATATAGATCACCTCTTATGACTGATGAATCTTTACTGCTCCTTGTAGACCTTGTTGAATACTCTGCTCTAATGTTGATTTGCTTTCATTCAAAGCTTTTCATATCCATAAATTCACATACACCTCTCTTTTTGTAAATGATATATTACATTACATAAATACCATTCCAATAATTACAATTGCAAGGTCAGCTAAAACACAAGTAATCAAAACATTACTAAGTTGGCCAAATAGTAGAAAACTCGAGTTCTTCAAGCTAACTTGGTGACCTTCTAATACTTGACATCCACTGCATTACTTGGCATCATCATGCACTCGGTAGAAGTAGAGGCTCGTTCCATACTAAACACACAACGTAGCTTAGAACTCGGTAACCATTGGAGACTTGGTACATATAGTGTCACTTTGTAAAAATTAGATCCTTTGTTTACCTTGATTTCACTCGGTAAAAACTATACTTCCGTTACTTGGTAAACACTTTACTCTCATCACTCGATAAACACTTTGAAGCTTGGTGAATACTATAAACTCGGTAGACACTGCTGGATTGCTTATTCACTTGGTAGCTTCATGAATGCTCAATAAGTGATGAACCTACAAGGTAATCACTGAATGCTTGGTATACACTATAGATGCTCAGTGTAAACTGCAAAGTTTGGTTAACACTAGAATGCTCGGTGTGAACTACAAAGCTCGGTTAACACTAGAATGCTTGGTGTGAACTGCAAAGCTTGGTTAACACTAGAACGCTTGGTGGGTATACTGATGTAGATAAGTGTTGTCATTAATGGCAATAATAACTTAATGCCAACATAGCATTCATCAAGCTTCCTACAACTGAAGCATACAATACCTTAGACATCTTATCCTCTCTTCTTGTGTCTTGTTTGACACATATCCTTAGTCAACTTCAAATGACTAGGTAAAGGTGTGTTGACAACTTTAGCATTCTCCATAGATAAATATTGCAACACCTTCACAATATAAGCAACCCAAGATAATGTCAATTTCCTATTCTTTCTATCTCTGCAAATCTTCATACCAAGAATTTGTTTTTCTACCCCCAAATACTTCATAGCAAATGCATGTGCTAACTAGCATTTCAACCCCTTAATGTGATCCATGTTAGACCTAACTACAAGCACATCATCAACATATAAACATAAAATAATGTAGCTACTATAATCCAAGCTCCTAAAATAAACACAATGATCTAAGTGACACTTATTATATCCATTCTCATGCATAAAACTATCAAATTTTAAATACCATTTTCGACGTGCTTGCTTCAAGCCATATAAATTTTTTTTCAATCTACACACTAAGTTCTCCTTACCTTTGACCTCAAATCCATATGGTTGTGCCATACATATCTCTTCATCCAAATTACCATGAAGAAAGGCTATTTTAGCATCAAGCTACTCCAAATGAAAATCTTCAGTAGCCACAATACTTAAAATAGTGTGAATAGAAGTCATTTTGACAATAGGCAAGAATATCTCATGAAAATCAATGCCTTTTTTCAATGCAAATCCTTATACCACTATCCTAGCTTTAATTATTTTCTTACATCCATTCTCTTCTTTTAACCCATAAACCCATTTATTCTATAAAACTTGTTTACCTATAGGCAACTTTCATAAATCCCAAGTCTTATTTTTTAGCAAATAGTCCATTTCTTCTTTCATTGTAGACTCCCAGTAAATCTTCATATCCATCTACACAAATTCATCATAACATTTAGGTTCGTTAGCATTAGTAAGTAAAATAGAATACAATGAGGGACAAAATCCTTTTAGAGGTCTACTTAGCCTTGTTGATAGTCTAACATTCACTGATGTGTTTGGTATTTTTTGTTTGAGTTGTTGCAGATCATGGGGAATTGCTGGAACATCATCTTTTGGAGTATCATCTAGCACTACATAATCATCTTCTTTCTTCTCATTTGGCTGCAATAGATCTTTGTACAACACTTTCTTATTAAATATGACATCCCCACTTCTTACAATTTTATGATTTTCAAAATCCCAAAGCCTATAACCAAATTCATCAATGCCATGTCCAAAAAATACACATTTCTTTGACTTAGCTTCTAGCTTGGCTCTATTTTTAGAATCTATATGAGAAAATGCTTCACAACTAAAGGTTTTTGAGAAAATAATAACTCACCTTCTTACCAGTCCATGTTAGCATGAATGTTGATGCTATGGGGGAGCATTGTAGAACGTTTTTTTGTCATTGATGACAACATAGCAATAAGTTTGTATAAAACTAACAGAGAAACTGACTAAGATTTGTGTATTAAAGACATCACATTGCATATCTTCTTATGCATAGTTACTAGTATATACTACAACATGTATTTAACATATGGGCAAGTGTGCAAAACCTGAATCAACAATCTACAGAAGATATTAGTCATTTATAGAGAACTACAAGGAAACAGAGTAGTGGAAAAATAGTTTCTGGTATATGACCAATATAGAGCTTTTCACTTGGAATGAAGGGTTGCGTAGATGATTGGAGGAAGTATACTATCCATTGATGATGCCAACAAGTGTGCAGCTATGGAACTTGGACATGTGAAAGTTTGTGTACAATTGAGAGAAGACAAAATTAATTAAATGTGTATTTCATTTAATTAAATATGGAGCTGAATCAAGGAATTAATGTTGAGTGTATGGAGTTGACTCGGGAAATTAATGTTGAGTGTGGTATAAGGGAAAGATCTTTTCTAAGTTTCAAAGTGTGGAAGAAGATTGAGGAGATAAAAGACTTGCAAATTAAAAAGTAGATAAGATGATCAAGCATGTAACCCAACCTTTGGCTCAAGGTGATGCGGGACACAAGTGAGAGCCTATCTAAGAAAATGCTTAGTTTCAAGGATTACTATGATGGTGAGATGGATAGAAACTATTTTCAAGGAAATAAAGTTTTTAAACAAATGATGCTAAATGTTTCTAAGTATGTGAGTAAATGGTGGAAGATACTAGGTCTTAATGATGCATGTGGAGGATTCTTTGAAAATCTAAGGTTGATGCAAAAATGGGAGGAGGTGATCCTATTTTAAATGCTTGTATGGGGGAGTGGCTCCTATATGAAAGACTAAACCTACGAGGAAATAAGTGCACAAGTGTGTTTGGAAAAAGAAAGACCTAATCAGAGTGAGTAACACTAGAGTTGTTGATAAGGCTATGGTTGACACCTCATCAAAGAGTTAGATTTTGAATTTTGTAATACCACTTAGTTTGTAATGCAATTTATGCTCTATCTTTCTTAATTTGGTCTATCTTGACAATCCTTTGGTTGGGGGTATGTTTTTTGTGTTTTGCATGTATTTCCTTGTAAACTAGTATTTGTGGAAGTTTAGCTTTTTTGAACTTAGCCTTGGGTTGGCTTGACATGAGATAACCCTAAGAGATTTGATTGCAACTATGGGGTTTTATAGGTAGTGAATACACTAAGTATACCTTTTGACCTTGGGTTGGGATCATAAATTGATTGAGGGATAGCTAAGTTTCTAGAAATGGTAAAGTAGTGAAGTGGGGAAAACTAGACTTTTAGGTTTTGTTGTGAATGAACTTGCTAACAATCCTTTGGTCAAGAAGTAAGGAGTACTTATTTTGAAGACAAATGTGTTATTTTTGGTCAAGTAGGATAGGTAACAAGGATATTTTGAAAAAGGATAAACTTTTGGATTAATGGCAAAAGGGTTTTTTTGCAACTGGATTTTGCTAGGTAGTGTGGTTTTGAGACAATAAGTATAGTTTCGAACAAGGTAAGGATAAACCAAATAGACAAAACATTGTTGCAAATGGACTTGCTAACAACTGCTTGTATATGAAAAGATGGGGTCTTTCAAAGAAAATATGTGTTATTTTTAGTCAAGTAGGATAGGTAATAAGGAAATTTTGAAAAAGGACAAACGTTTTGGTTTAAGGACAAAGGGTTTATAACTAGGACTTTATTTAGTGGTTTGTTATTTTAAGGGAACAAGTATAATTTTGAACAAAAGGGAAAGTTGAACCAATGAGACAAAAGTTGTTGTGAATGGACTTGCTAACAACTGCTTTCTAAAATTACAAAGATGGGATTCTTTTGATATGAGGGATTTATGAGCAAACAGTTTCTCAAAGGACAAAGAAACTTTGAGAAAGACAAACAAATGATCTCTTTAGAAAAAAGGATTTGATAGTAACCATAAAAATGTGTATGTTTTACAAATGTTTTTCATGGCTCTTGAGCACAAATAAGATAATTTAAACACATGCTTTATCCCTAAGGTCAAATTTTTTTGGTTGCAATATGCTATTCAATGACCCATAACTTGATGTCTCTTGATTCTAGTGCAATATGTCCCTCTCATTGAAGAGGTGAGTCAATCAAAAAATGATACACATCAAAGAATCTAAAAGGCATGGTAAATAGAAGTCCCCCTTCTATGAGAACAATGAACCTTGGAGATGAAACTCAGGTAGCCTTATGCCTCTACCAGGGGAGCACAATGGTGAGTAATTTTGAGGGATGTTGTTTCCCTTGCACCGTGAATGAACATACCATGGAAAAATATTGAGAAACTTTGACTAAGAGGGTTGTAAATGGGTCTATGGAATCTCACAAAATAGTTGTTATGTATGTGATAGAGCAAGAAATTTTACCTTTCCCCTTATTTATATACCGGCCAGACTTTTTACCGATTTGAGCTTCTCACCATAGGGGAAGTGCTTCCCAGAGGTGGATGAACTTAGTAGAAGCACTCCTAGGTTGTTGTGGATGATCTTGCTAACAAATTTTAGTACATGTTTCATGTATTTTAAGGTCTTAATATGTAGGAAATGGAGAAGAAAAAGATGTGCTAGAGGGCACAATCTTAGAACACGCAAGACACTTTATTCATTTCTATTTGGACACTTTTAGATGAACTATTTTATGTATTGAAGACACATGTGATTAGTATTCAAAGGTTCTTTCCAACATAACAATGTCATCAACAAAATAAATTGAGTTAAAAAAAGGGAAATTGAGTGTGAAAGCTTTAAAGAGGAGGGAATAAGAATGTTTTCACTTTAGAGCATTCAAGATTGGATGAAGTTCATTTTAAGCACCAAAGTTGAAGTGTTCACATGTAATATTTATTTATATGTTAAAAAAAGTGTTCATTGCATTGGTTCAATTTTAAAAATTTGTCATTCAAGAGTGCAATATTTACTTAGGCTATTCAAGCATTCCAATAAAAAAAAAACTAAAAGACTTAGTCATTCATTCCATGAAAATGTAGGATTTGTTCAATTTTAAACCTTGAAACATAGTTATGGTGATAAAACCTACAAGAAACTAGTTAGTCAAAATACCTACAATAGAAAAAATGTCAAAATGTATAGCAAATCAATAAATGCTGCAAACCCATGAGTATAGGTAGAAATCTCACAGGCATGGGAATGTGGTCAAAGGTTGCAGGATTGATATAGAGATACTAGTGAAAAATGGAGGAAAATGGGCTATGAGATAAAATGCCATAGAGAAATCTCACAAAAAGGTGATCCTATGGATACCTACAGTAGCATTCTTGCAAAAAGGTGCATTAGGGGGTTTGACTGGCAACAGGAAAAGTCTTGTTTGGAGGTTTGACTAACAAGATGATATGTTCCTATAGGTGTTATATAGTGATCCCACAGGTAAATTTTGGCTTCCCCATGGGAAGAATGTTGGCAAGGATGCTAGGGCTATTTTAGGACATGTGCTAATGAGGGTTAGTGGCAAATATAAAACTTGCTTTTATGGGTTCACGTTCCCTGTTTCTTTGGCTGCAGTCTCATAGTCATGAGTTCACGTTCCTATGGTGGTGGGATCGTGAACAAAGTGAGTTTTGAAGTGCTTCAAAGAAAAAACCAATTGTATGGCTAGGATTGCGATTTCCAATGAGTGACTTGTGTACCTACAAAAATGTTAGCAAACAATCTACACACACTTGCAAGCACAAAATCTCAATTTTTTTAGTTTAGCATTAAAAGCACAAACAACATGATTATAATGACCCAAATGTGGGGTCCCACTAGGAATGCCAAAATGTATCACCTAATCTAGTAGTGCACATTCAATACTAACTAATAATGAAAGCATTTACACAACTAAACAAGCTAACACTTAAGATAGGACCAAAGAAGACAATGTGGAGGAAAGTAGACCAAAGATGGTAAACTCCTCAAATGGTTCTCATGATGAGAAAACTATATTCCTAACAAGAGGGGATGTATGCTCACATTGTGCTCAAGCTTCCAAAGGACAGGGGTTTTTACCAAGTGTGTGTATGGATGAGGGTATCAAAAATGAAGGTATGGAGGGATTTTAACATTATGATAGTATTTTGGTAGTTTTTAGGCTCTCAAAATAGAATTATAACTTTGCATGAAAGGTGGATGATCTTTGTGAAGGGAGAGGGTTTCATTTATAGGCCAAAGGGTAGAGGGATGGATGGTTAAGATGCAAGGATGACAAAATAGTGAGGGAGGGTCAAGATGCACTAAAAGGGGAGCACATGGATTGTGCTTGTTTAGAGACAATAAGGAAGTGACACTTGTCACAAGGAGGATGAGTGTGAGAGGATAGGATAAGGGTTGGTCAAGGGAGTAAAGTGGGAGGTTGAGTATGTAAGAGGATCGATGTAAGAGTCATAAAGGGGGATGTAAGAGTCACAAATATTGGAGGGTGAGAGAAGAGGGTAAAGGAGATATTTTGACTTTAGCTTGGGTTAGCAAGTCTTAACCCTTACTGAAAGTTGTGCACATGTTTAGGAGGGGGATTAGGATTAGCTTAGAAAGGGAGTTAGGGGGGAAGTAGCTTAGCTTTGATGGGATGGGTTAGTTAGGTGACTAAGTGAGGTTAGTATGGGTGAATGGGTTGGAGTAGGGGTAAAGGTTGGGGTTAGGGATGTTTTAGGGGTTTAGATTTTTTATTAAATGATTTATTTAATACAATGAGGGTATGGAATTAAATTAAATAGATTTTAGAATTTATTTAATTTAATAGAAGAATAGGGATTTAATTGATAATTTGATTTTGGGTTATTATTTTATTTTATCAATTGGACTATAGTTAATTATATTAATTAATTAACTAGGGATGACAATTAATTAATTAAATAGTAAATATTTAATCAATAATGCCCTAGGAGATAACTAAATATGATTACCTAGTGATGTAATTAGATTTAGGTGTCTGTAGATATTACACCAGTCTAGTGGTATAGAGAACTATTATTTGATTGGGCTAAATGATGATACTTCCTATATGGAGGAGTATCAATGATGAGAAATGTCACTAAGGAATCTTGATAATTGGTCTTGAACAACATATTTGGACACGTGAGTTGGTTGAAGACTTGGAGTAGATGATTGACATAATAAAGCCATTTTCATTGATATTAATGGGGGAGAGTGTTAAGTTTGTAGTTATAGTCAGACTGTTTCGATCATGAGATTCATTGTTGCTGGTAAATCATCATTTAGTTATATATTATATATACTTACTATATTATATATGTATATATTATAAATAGTTATATATTATCATAATATATAATATATATTACTATTAATATGTTATTTATATCTAATGATGATTAACCATAAGAAACATGTCTCTTCCTCTCATATTTATAAGTCATTCAATATGCATTTGGAAAACAATCAATTACAATGGCAATTTTTATTAAATTTGCATAGATCTAAGAAGTTAACATGGTATCAGAGCCAATTGCAAATGTATCTTCAATTAATTTTTTCAAAATTGTAGATGTGGGATCTTCTTGAAAAAGAGGGCCTCAACTAAGGGTGGATCTTTATATGTAAGGTGAAAATATCTATAAAATGAAATAACCATTGTAATCAAGAAACAAAAATAAAGAGAAGGGACTTAAGGGAAATGATATCCCCAATAAGATTAGTGGTAACATTGTGAAGCTTGCAGACACTAGAAGAGGCCAAGAATTGCACATTAGATCTTTATAAGTAGGCATTTCATGCCCTTCCTCAAATGATGGAAATATATGACTTTTCTAAGATCATCACAACTTCTAAATTATGCTCGGCTATCTCCTCCTAGTTCTGCAGGCACAATGGTGTGACCAATCCAAAGCGATTGGAATGTAATTTGTTGCCTTATGTTTATAAGGGTAAGTTCTATGAGGAAGCCAAGTTAGATGCATTTACCAAATGATTTTTGTGTTTAGTCCCCTTATGTTTAAGAACAATTATGCTAGTTGCATGGGAAGTCTTCTTAGACATATGAGAAAAGAGAAATATCACATCAAATTTTACCTTAGATCTGTATCTTTTTCCCCTATGGGCAACTGCCATTTCAACTAGATCTACTTGATCTCAAAAAGGAGATACTAGTGCACAATGTCAGTTTCAATTCACCATCTAGAGTGATTTTTATGCATGTGGTACCACATAAATCATTTACCCCAACCCCCTAAACCCCATAGGTTGTTGATTTCTCTTAGCCTACACCATCATTAATGTGTTTCTATTCACCAGGGAGGGAAAGAACATGGCAGCAAGGGGTCATCTATAGCAAGATGAAACATATCAATCGAACTAAGTCGATCTACCAATCCATAGTAGATTATTGAAGTAGTTTTATGACATTGTGAGTGATATGGCACTGTTTGTGTCATGGTTGAAATCTTTGATGACATGTCATTATACATAAGATGTCTTGGAATCACCAAGGATATGTCTATAGGTGTCAATTATTCATGTCTTTGAAGTTTATCATTGGTTTATGAATTTATCCATTGTAGGTACTATTGATCTAGTGTTAGTGTCTATAACCATCAAACTCTTCACCATCCACACAAATCTCTTTCTTTTCAATGTCACTAATGCACATGATCTTCCAACATGGAGGAACAAAGTGGAAAGGTTTCTAGAAGGTACTACCAAGTACAATTGATGATCTAGTCAAGCTATATGAGTTTAGTGACCCTTATTATCAGATCCATATTTTGGGGTCGAACCCTTACATCACCATAAGAGCATTGTAATTACTCTCAAATAAGGTATAAAGAAGCCCTCCAAATATAATCATTTGTCTCAAGGAAATATTCACCTAAATCCCTTCAAACATTGACATAACTAAGGTAAGTAGAAATATGTGAATGTTTACCTTTATTTAAGAATTTAAATTGTTAGTGATTTTTGTAAATTTTCTAATATTTATATTAGGAATAGAAAGGAAATGAAATATAATAATGAGCATTAAATTTTAATAAATGAAGCAATAGAATAAAATTCTTGTAGATTAGGGATTGTATTCAACCTTATATAAATAGCTTCATGCCAATATAAAATCTGGGTTTGTCTCTATATAAATGACTAAGTTGAACATTATATTAGTCCCTCTTTAGTTTTGTATTCTATACATACTATAAGAGCTATGTGCCTTGATCTTTTCTGAGAATTTTCTCACAGGAAAAAGAGGGAGATTGAGATTCAAAGGGAGATTTACATAGCATTAGAGACAACCTTGAAAGAGAGGAAGTGTTGATGTTTATCTTAATTGTTGTATGGAAAAAAAATTAAGATTAGACCTCAGTTCATTTTTTATCCATCGAATCTATATATTTGAACAACTAGCATAAGAATAAAAAGATAGTCTGATGTGTCTTAGATAGAATATAAGGAATGAATGAAAGTGAAGTTCACAAATACAATCATACAAGAGATGTCCCATAACTAATTAGTGAGAGAAATCGTAGGAAATGTATGAGGATTTGAATTGTGAAGATATCCTAATAACATTCCAAATTAGTCCTATGACATAAAGAAAATAGAAAGACAAGACATGGTAAGGAAATATACTAACATACTTGGGAAAGACATGATAACTAGAAAATAAAGATAAAGAGAAGCATTATCGGTAGCTACTTCATATCAATCTGGGAATACCAAAGAAGGATAAATTATTGGAATGTAAATCAAACATATGAAATTCAGCTTGTAGTGCAAGATTTTAAATACACTCCAGTCAAACTTATCTCTTTTTTAGCTCCCATCATTTGCTTGAGAATCATGGTTATAACAAATTTATTACTTCTAAACAAGGAGAGTTATAACACTATTCCATACCCATATTTATATAAATATACAACCATCTAAAATAAGGTTGTCTACTCATTAAACATAGTGGAAAACAATATTAGATGAATCTACAAGTCCATATGGAATACCATTGAATAAGTAAAAGGGAAGATGAGTGAGTAATTGGAAATTCTAAACAATGGAATAAGTGGAAATTCACATTGTGGGGGTGAATGATTACATTAACCAATGTTTCATTCCCTATTGGGGGCATTTTCTTGTTTGATGCATATGGACCTTCATTGAAGCAACTTGTATCAAGAAGATCAATGTGAAGATAAGTATTTATTATCCTTGAGTATTATATTTACTTATTTTATTCTCTCTATTATTTTTAATTCTATACATACTATAAGGGTTAGTTTCCTTGATCTTTTCCTTTATATTTGAGAATGTTCTTATAGGAAAGGAAAGTTGGTACTTTACACATGCTACCAAATATTGTGTAGACCCAAACTAATGATAGTATCTCCAAAAACCCCAAGATGGATGAAGTGAGGGTCTTTGAAAAAACATCTTTAATGATTGAAATTATGAGATCCTTCTACATTAAGAGGGAGTATAAATTTTTTTTCTAAGGAAATATAGGAGCTTAGAAGATTGATACTTAGAGGGAGTTTATAATTACATATGGGTGACTACATTAATGTTGATGGGCCTACTCATATGTATATCATGAGGAAGTGATGACTTATCACCAAAAAATCAGAAAATTGATATCAAATTTAGAGTGAGTTCGATAGGCATCCTTGGGTGAAGAGTGTTTCTAAGGAAGTAACTAGAGGACTTGACCTCCCATGATCAATTTTTAGAGGAAGAAATTTTTGAGATGCAATATTTTATGGATAATATCTTCTCTATAAGGAGAATTTCTAAGACAAATTCTTTATAATATGCTCTCCTCTATGAGAGAGAAGTATGAGGTGAAAACCCTTCTTCCACCCTCTACTAGAAACTATAGTGGGTCCACCCTCTGACTTGGTTCATGGTGGATATCATGTGAGTTACTACATGATGTTGTTGTGATTATATCATGAAAGGTGACAATCTTTCATTTATGTATATATTTAGAGGGGAGCTATTGAAAGGTGATGATCTTATCAATAGTTGGACTTGTTATCATAATAGACTACATTAAGTTGTTGTCCTAGAGTGCCAGAAGTTATGATAATGAATAGAAGGTAACTATTGAAAGGTGATGATCTTATCAATAGTAGACCTATCTCCTAACAACACAGTGTGTTGGAGCAAGTGATATCATGGTTCTTACGACAGATCTTGCTAGACAACATGAAAATTATTGGTGTCATTGTTATTAGGCTAGATTTTTCCAGACACCATGAAAATATTTTTTTATGGTTCTTTAGGGTGGATCTTGCTAGAAACCATAACTTAAATCTTTGTAGACCACACTTAAGTTGGTGCCTGATCTTGTTGAGGAATTTATCCTTGTAGTGAATTGAAGTAAATTCCATATGTTAGATATGTTAATATATATATGTGTGTTGATGGATTCATATTGATATCCTTAATGTGTCATTCTGGGAATATCCCTTCATATACTCAAGAGCATAATGTATTATATTTATATCAATCCTCCCTAACTAAGAGGGAGTGTTAAGTTTGTAGTGACAGTTAGATTGATTCTATCATGAGATTCATTGTTTTTGGTAAATTATCATTTAGTTATATTATATATACTTATTATATTATATATATATATATGTATATATACATATATATTATATATGGTTATATATAATATATATAATATATTACTATTAATATGTTATTTATATCTAATGACAATTAACCACAAGAAACATGTCTCTTCACGAGATATGTCTCTTCCTCTCATATTTATAAGTCATTTAATATGCATTTCAAAAATAATTAATTAAAATGAATTTTTTTAGCATATTTGCAGGGATCTAAGAAGTTAATAGAGAGTGTGCATGAAAAAAATCTCTAAAATATGGGGGAGAGAAGTGTAAAATATGGGAGAGAAGTGTGACAACATCCTCTAGATGAATGGGGGAGAATATAGATGAGAAAATCTATATTAGGGAGATTTAGAAATATTCATGCAAGGAGAAGTAATATCTCTATAAGGGAGATACACAACATGAAGAGTTATTAATTCCTAAAGCAAAAAATAAGTACAAATTGATGTATGGGGGAGATGCTGAGAGTTTTTTTAGCATGTAAACAACTAATACCAATCCTAAAATATGTAGAATAGTATTCCATAGGATTTTAGATTCTATTGATGAAGAGAATTTGAAAAGACTAGAACAATAACAACAGATTGTTGTTTGGTATTCTTGGAACCTATATGTTTTTCATCTGTTGCCATCAATGCCAAAGGGGGAGATTGATAGCATGAATTTTGATGGTATTCATTTGGGGAGTATTCTAAGCATTGGTGAGCATGTGGCATAATTGATATGTTGCATTCATGATCGTGTTTATCATTGATGACAACATAGTATGGTTTCTGTGAAGACTAGTAGAGTAGTAGACAAAGATGATGGTCATATGGACAAAGTTTTGATGTTTAGGTGATGTGCAGTTAAGGAAATATTCCATGCCATTTCCTAATGATGAGGTTAATTTCACATTGAATAAGTTTAATAAATACAAAAGATATTCTTGATTTACAAAGAGTATCACAGAAATAAAGTATATGAGAAACAATTTATGATGTTTGTATTGTATCTCCTGATAAATATAAAATCAGGATATGGAAATTTATATAGAGACATAAGAGAGCTTGATGATGACCTCAATGAGTGCACAACATTTGGAGTCATACATGTGATAAGTTGCAAAGATTGTGCAATGACAGTGTTGTATGATTGTGAAGTAATTAATTATTGTATTATGGTCCTATTATAATTAATTGGGAAATCCTCAAGGTTGACTCAAGAATTTTTTTTGAGGACTTGGTATAAATTTAAGTCTTTTCCTTGGTTGTAAAATATGATTGTGATGTGAATCAAGTGTGAAGTGTGCAAACAAGAAGTAGAGTGTTTGGTAAATGTGAGTAAGAGATCCAATGGATTATAGACAAAGTTGGTGATTGGGTATCGAGATCAAGAGTAGAAGTCTGGTTGATAGGACAGACGAAGAAGAAATAAAAGTATAGTTCATTTCTATTATTATGAAAGGAGTAATATAAAGATCATTTGGATAGTAGGTTCATTGGTCTCGACCTTGAAGTTGTTTGGATAGTGGGCCCATCTATATTCTACAACTCTTAATAGGGTTGGCAAAACTCCTAACAAGGTTAGAATCTCCTAATAGGGATTCAAAGTCTCCTACTAAGGACTGATATGTACCAAATGTTTTCATAGAATCCTAATAGGGTCCATCCTCTAACAAGGAATATTTATATTAGTACATCATCTTGTGGGTACCATCCCCACTAGGGTTTTCCCTTTGATCAAGGGTTTCCCTAGTTAACATATCTAGTGTTATTGTGTATGAGTATCTTGTCATGGTTGCTGATTATATTGCTCATATGGTTAAGGTTTAATAAAGTTGATAATTGTGATAATAATTGGATAATTAATTCACACCCCTCCTCTCAGTTATATTGGTGGACTATATATTCTAACAAGTAAGTCACCATAAGTGACAAAACATTGTAGCCCTAACAAGGCACCCTCTTGTTATAGTAGTGATGGATTTGTGGGTACCATCCCCATTGCAATTTCCCCTCTGACCAGGGGTTTCAACATGACAAAATGAGTGTGTTATGTGTTATGTTTATGAGTTAATGGTTGATGAATGTTAAATTACTGATGTTACCTTCATTTATAATCATTATGGAAAATATTTAGTTACTACTGAGTGACAAAGGAAGAAGGAGAATACTATTTTTTTTAAGAGTAGTTTTTTTAGGATATTTTAGCAAAAATAAGTTGATGCGGGAACATCTTGACCCTTCATAAATTATGATGAATTTCATAATATTGTAATATTTAATTCATTTAGAATTTCCTATAACCATGTTGAAGAAATGGTTAAAATGGTTAACTTTGCATTATGATGTATTAAAAACTAGAAAAAATAGATTTGCATTGTAATGGGAGTGCTTAACAAAGCATTGAAAAATGTACAAGGGTTAAAAGAATGTAATGGGTTAGTTTAAAAGGTGGTTGGGAAGTTGTAAACCACCACAACCACTTTAAAATAATTGTATTGGTTGTTCCAAATAGAAAGGAATGAATGAGAAGAACAAGATCATTTTGAAAGAATTGATATCTTCATAATTTGCAGTTTTGATTGGTGTTAACTATTTTTATGTGGTTTCTAGGTCTTGTATAGACCTGTACATCCTAGAAATATTGTAAAAAGTGTATTTTATTCAAAGTAGGATGAATAAGATTTTTTTTGGTTCTAGTTTGGAATGATTATGTTGAGAAATGAAGAAGTTATGCTAGTTGGTAAAAGTGGTTATTTTCAGATTTGAGGATGCCCAACTATAGTCAGATTTAAATGTTTGGTACAGACAAATTTTGATGGAAAAAAAAACTTTAGTTATATATGAACTATCTTTCATTTCCAATTGGTTTGAGTCATTTTAATTTAGCTGTGTGTAGGTTATGTTCATTGTAATGAAGACTAGTTTTTAAGGATCTCCATTGAAGTTGTAGACAATGATATGCACTTGTAGAATGATTTATGAATTGAAAGAATTAATGGCTTATAGATTCAGAAACTAGACTCATATAAGGTTTATTTAAAATTGGTTTGGTTTCATTTGGAGTCATTTTGAAGAAGTTATTAGATTCCCTAGGAAAGGTTACTAGTTGTACTTTTGATTTATGACAGAGAAAATGGGTCTACATGCAGAGAATATAACTTGTAATGGATTTATTATTTTTGGCTCAGATTTGGAAATGATTTAATAGGTATAATTTGGAAAAATTCCACTATAGGGTTTTTCAGGAACAGTTTTAGAAAAGAAGTTATGAGTAATGGAATCATATATAGTAATTAGGATATGCAAATGGAGAAGGGTTAATGTTTTCGTGTTGGAAAATGATTTGTTTTGCCTCATGAGATGCCTATATATAATAAAACTATTTTACTGATTTTGAAGGGATAAACATGTATCACAATAATTGGTTTACTCCATTGATGCTATGTACATCAATGATGTTTAAAACCAAGGGTTTGAACAATTCTTATTGGTAGATATAGTTTTCATAGTTGTCTATATTCTCAATAGTCATCCTACAAGTGCCCAAAATAAGATGACTCCATAGGAAGTATGCTATCAAAAAAGGCCTAATGTAAATTATTTTAAAGTTTTTAAATTTGTACCTTGTGTACAAAGTCTTGTTTTCAAAAGATAAAATATGAATGGTAAAAGTGCATTATGCATTTTTATGGGTTATAGTAAGGAGGGAAAAAATTATATATTATACAATTCTATTACTAATAGGAATATTAACTCATGAGATGCATTTTTTGATGAAGGAGGAGTATATGGTCATCAAAAAGGTTATTTTGAAAAGTAAATCTATATCTTGAGTGACAATGTTACTAATGATGTTTTTCATGAGAAGCCTAGTAATATTTCTAATTCAAGTGATTCAAATCCACCAAGAAACCATTCATATACTTCTTCAAGCTCAAGAAAAAATCCAAATTTAACTTTGAGGCCTACAAGAAAGATGAGTATAATGAGTAATATTTATAAAATATGTACGAATCAAGCACATGAAGAAAATCCAAGAGGTAAGATGATTATTTTTTTCTTTATTCACTAAGGTTGATTAAGAGGCTTTGTGTTTCGAAGAGGTATGTAATAAAAAGGGTTGGATTCAAGCAATGAAAGAATATTTGAATTTGATTCATAGGAATGAGACTTCAAAGCTCATAGATCTTCCACATGAGAAGAAAAAGATTGGCACCAAATGAGTGTACAAGATAATGTGTAATAGTGATGGATACAAATTTAGCCTTGGATTTAGCTTAAGAGTTCTTGTGATGCTGATGAGCATGTTGATTATAAATAGTCTTACAAGATACACTAGGAGGATTAGGATCAACTACCATAGGTTCTAAAGAAGAAAAATCAACATGACCAGATATAGTAGCTAAGGGAATAGATGTAGAAGGTAAAACAAGTTCAAAAGTAGAGAGATAAGATGAAGTACAAAAGATAGGTGTAGGTGAACAAACCTCAAGAAGACTAAGTTTCATGATCTTGTATACACTATGCTTTTGGTAGGTTCTATTAAATTTATTAGGATGGGTAGGTGATATTCCAAGATGAGATGGCCAATAATATTCAATCTCAGAATAATCTATAGGACATGATGGTTTATAAAGAGAATGGTGAATAGTAATAATGTCTCCATCAGGGAGAGGAACAAGAGAGGGTGATTGAAAAAATGATTTGCAACCCCATGTGACTCTACAAGGTTGGAGTTTGCATGGGTTTTTTGGCCTCATTTGGAAGCATTACATGTCCTTTGGTCATCCTTGTGTTCTTGCATGAATTCTCTCTTTTTCATCCATCTAGTTTCATTGTTCATCTTTCATTTTTGTGATCTCTTTGGTCTTATTTTTTACTTGCTAGTTTTTATAGGGGATACTCATCCTTGGCTCTGGCTTGCTCATTTGAGTAAGGTTTAATGGATAATAATGAATCTCTTTCCCATCAAGGGGATATTGAAGAACCTTGTAACGATGTAATACAATATGATCAAGATACTTCATGCAATGATAAAGATGAAGAGGTCATAGGGGTTTCTTAAAATGATGGAAAATCCATCCCCCATAATGGAAATGATACGAATGCAAAGCTTTGTTATAAGGTAGTGTTGGCTGAGGAACCTCTACCTTCATGCCCAGTTTCTACTAAATTTAATGCCATTTTTGAAAGGAAGTTTGTTGTAGGATACACTAAAGGAATGGGAGGAGGTGCAACTAATGGAGATAGATGGGGAAATGGAGGTGCATCCAAAAGTGGAGAAGATGGTAGGGAATCATATAATGGTTTAAGAACTCTTTCCTTGTCCCCAAATGAAGATATGGTTAAGGAAGATAGAGAAAAAAAAAGGTGTCTAAAAAATATAGCTATTTTTGTGTGTGTTTAGATCATAAATATTTACCATCTCATAAATATTTTGATGATTGGTTGAATTTTGTTTGGGGAAAAAAAATTGGAATTCATGTTAGCTTTTGCAGAATGATACATAAGGGTTTGTTTGTTGTTTGTTTGAAAAGTCACAATATGCACGAAAGAGTTCTTAAAAAATGATTTTTGGAATGTGGGTCATTCTCTCTACTGTCCATTTTGGTCTCAAAAAGGTAATTTTGGTAAAGTTGTGGAAAGATCTACCCTTAATTGAGTAGAAATAAAAAAACTTCAAGCCAACTATTGGTCTTTCATCTCCTAGATTCTTAGCCCTCTTGGCTATTTTTTTCAAATTGAAGAATCTAGGGTTACTTTACCACACCTTAATGCTAAGGTTCTTATAGAATTGTCCTTTGATATTGATTTCCCAAAAATCATTGCATTAGATAAGGAAGGATAGAACTTCTCCAAGGAAGTTTCACTACTAGGCAATCTTCATGCTTTCTTCCATTGCAAGCATAATGAGCATGTCAAAAAAGACTGCTCGATGATTAAAACCCAATTTGATAATACTAAAGTGACTGTTGAATAGTCTAATGGTGATACCCATAAACCAAAATAGAATGATAGTTCTCCCAATCATCTAAATAACAAGGCCAATGCTGTCAATAGTGATAACCCTAAAATGGCTAATTCAAAACATGTTGTTGAAATTAAGAATATTGATAAAGAAGAAATTATTATTCTCTTGAATCCTTTGTATGATAGGGATTTTGTTGTGATCCTAGCTGATCATAATTCTAATAGTGTAGGATCTCATCCCATGATTAATAGTGCTATGATTAATCCTAAAGATCTTTCTATTCCCTCACTTGAGACCTCAAAGAAAGTAAATAATGAACCAGGAAACTAGTTTATTGAAGTTGTAAAGAAGAAAAGGAAAGGAAATGAAATAAAATCTTTGTCCAATAATGATAGGAATAAGAGTGATATTCCTAATTGTTTAATAGGTTATATAAGAATCAAAAACCTCCCCCCAAATAATAGTTTCTTATGCTACATCTACATAGCTGGAATGTGAGGGGACTTGAAATGTATGATAGGAAATATGTGGCCAAGAATTGGTGTAGTAAGCTGAAGGATAAAGACCTAATTTGTCTATGAGAGATTAAAGTTGGTTTTCAAGCCTCATGCATACTGAAATTTTTTTGGGATCAAGCCTTGGGCTTTCATTCTAATCATGAAAAAGGAAAAGGTGTCATTTCTATCCTTATTTTTTCAAAGTGGATGGACCATATTGTCAACCAAGGATACTCACCATGCTAGATTGCTTTGTGGGTGACCCTTAAAGTGGATGGGTTTTTGTGTGCAATTTTTAATATTTATGTTGCTAATGACAATAGAGAGAGAGCCAAAATTTGGGATTAGTGCACCTCTTTCCTTCCCAATGTTCATTGGATATTTATAGGTGATTTTAATATGGTAGAGTTTGGTTGTGATAAGTAGGGTGTGTTGAAACATAAGTGAACGGGTAATGAGTAATTCTTTTGGCTTAAGCTTAAAAGGTGCCTTAATCTCTTACATCCTCTAAAGTAGAGAAGGAGATACTTTTAGGACATAGTTTACATGGTGTAACAATTAGGGGGAAAGAATAGAGTTTTTATCAGGCTTGATAGGGTGTATGGAGATTCCTCTTTCTTTTCCTTTAATAGTGATAGAGGGTATTCCCCTATTGTAGTATCTTCAACCTCTCTTTCTGATCACTCTCCTATCTATACCTTGGTTCTTCTTAATGATATCCTTGCACATACTAGCAAGTGAAAAAATAGAAGGATTACTTTTAAGTTGAATTCTTCTCTTCTCAAAGACTCTGATACCAAGAATGCTATTAGAATGAAAAATTCTTTTTCCAAGATGTGTACTTAGCCTTTGAGACCTGTTGAATGATGGCACAAACTAGTTGAAGCTTGGCAGAAGGTGTATCAAATAATTGGTAAAAAACTTGATAGTGATAGAAACAAAGAGGAAACTGATCTCCAAAATAAGCTTATTGAAGTTGAGTTAGAACTTAAAAAAAGGGAGATGATCCCTTCCTAGAGAAATTGCTAGTTTCTATCAAGCATCACCTTAGAGTTTTCCAAAGACTTAGGATTCAAGGTTAGCGAATTTGAGCTAAGATGAACTAGTTGAAAGATGGAGATATAGGTTCAAGATATTTTTTTAATATTATAAGAACTAAAAAAAGGAGAGAATTGATTAAGGAAATCCAAGTTGAGGAAGGCAATACTAAAGACCCTATTCTAATTAAAGATGATTTCTATAGTTTCTACTCTAAACCTTTTCATCTGAATTTGGACAAGAACAACAAGAGACCCTAAAATTTTGTATAAATATTATTCTAGATAAACTCAATGCTTTGGATAGAGATAACCTTAATAGACATATCTCACTCTATGAGATTATTGGTGCCATTATGTCAATGAAGAATGAGAAATCACCAAGGTTGGATGGACTCACAACTGAGTTTTACAAAGAAAGTGTTGAGTGGGTAGGTGAGGAGCTACTAATTTTCTATAATGATGCTTATGAATTTGGTTCTTTGGGTAGTAAATTCAACAAGTTTGTTATCAAATTTTTCCAAAAAATGGAGATAAATCTTAGGTTAAAAATTGGAGACCTATAACTCTTCTTAACTTGTCTTACAATTTTTTTCCCAAAGTGTTAGCTAGAGTAATTGCATTTATCCTAAAGAACTTTGTTTTAGTTACACAAATTGGTTTCATTAAGGGAAGATATATATTAGAAAATCTAATTACAAGTTGGGAAGGTATGCATTTGGAAAATACAACTGGGCAAGATGTGGCCATAGTTCTACTAGATTTAAAAAAAGCCTATGATAGGCTTGAATGACCCTTTATCATTGGCATGCTTAAGGCATTTGGGTTCCCACCATATTTTTGTAGATGGATAAAAATCCTCTTTAAAGACTCCTTTACAATGATTTATGTGAATGGAAAATCATATAAGCTCATCATTTTGTAAAGATCTATTAGGCAGGGGTGTCCCATTGCCCCCTCATTAGTTTTTATTGTTGTTGGTGCTTCATTTTATATTCTTAGAGATAATAGTTTTGGTACTTCTATTAAAAGTATTTATCTTCATAATTTAGAGACCTTGATTAATACCCAATTTGTTGATGGCATGACATTATTTATTAAGCCCTCAAAGGAGAATTTATTTAGAGCCATGGATAGGATAAATTTTTTCTTCTTGGCTTCAGGTGCCAAGATTGCTCCTAAAAAATATTTTGTCCTCGGTTGGTTTGATTCTTTGCCTAGGTGGCTAAACAATATGGGTTGGAAATAGGCTAGTCCTAGAACTATTGTAAGACATTTGGGTATTCATTTTGTAATTGAACCCTATATATTTGATATGTGGTACTAGATTTATGGCATGATTAATAGAAAGCACATCAAATAGAAAACTCAATCCCTCTCTCTTGTAGGAAGATTTTTGGTTGTTCAAAAAGTACCATTCTCTCACCATCTTTACTTTTCTTCCACATGGCTATTTACTAAGTATCATAATAATATGCTTGAAAAAATTATAAGGGACTTCTTATGGTGTGATGGTATGAGATCTAGAGTAGACATTATGTTAAGTGGGAATGGTACTTCTTACCTAGATATCTTGGGGGTCTTGGATTGAGAGATATCAAAGACCATGGGGTTGCTTTGGCTTCTACATGGATCTATAAAGCCTTATGGGGAGATGAACCTTGGAAAATTCTATAAGAAATAATATTGAAAAATACATTGTTAAGAAAGGGAAACAATGGTCAAATATACCACTATGGGATATCATTATGGGAGACTTCAAACTTAAAACCTTTGGTTCTAAGGCATTCAATTCCTTTTGGAATGCTTGGTCTCAAGTGAGGGAATTTATATCTTTAGGGAATGTTGTAGGTGGCCCTCATAATTATAATGTTGTTGAAAAATCTATTTGGTGGGGACTGTATTTGAATAATAAGCCACTGGCTTTAACCCAAAGTTGTTTAGCAAAAAAATGGGATAAAATGGGTATTTCTACTATCAATTATTTGGTTGTCAATAATCAACTTGCATGATGGGATGAGATTTCTTCCAAATTTAACATTCTTGTCTCTCAAAAGAAAACTTTTACCCTACTTTGTAAAGTGATTAATAAAGAAAGAATTGACAAAATCATGAATTTTGAAGATTATAGTAGAATTGTTAAGTGTGATGATGGTACTCTTCTTAAAGACTCCTCTACAAAAAAAACAAAAAAAACATGGAATGCTTAAGAATGACCACTTTTTTCTCAAACATGTTTCCCAATGTTCGGGGCTTGAGTGTCCCTTTTCTAATTGGCATTTCTTTTTTATTATTTTTGGAAAGGTCCTTGTGAGAAAAAAATTGTTTATTTTAGAGGATTTCTTTTTCTTAAAAAACTTGCAATTGAGTCTGTGCTTTCTTTCATTAATGTTGAACCTATTACTTGTGGTTTGTGTGATAAAATGAAAGTTTTGAACATTTATTTTTTGAATGCATCTATGCCAAGAAAGTTTGGTCCATTTTTCTTGGTTTTCCCATTGATTGGAATAAAAATGTTGAGCTGTCATGGAGTGAGATTCTTTCTAGTTGTGTTGAGTCTTTTGATTCCTATCTAAATAGATTTTGGTTTGTGCTAACTAGTGAAATTCTATGGATTCCTTGGAAAGATAGGAACAAAGAATTATTTCAACTCATTAGAAGATTCCCTACTAAGTTAAATCTCAAACTCATCCACTTTTTAAATAATGTCACAGGTCTCTATGTCTTTGGAGATCACTAAAAGTAGATTCATGAAGCTGATATATGAGGGATCCATGCTGATTTATAAGGATGATGTGAAAGGTACCAATTATATTAACCAGTACCAAAGCTTTATCACATAAGAGGAGATAGATGACCTTAACAAACTAATGGAGAAGCGTAATCTCAATTCAAACAATAGAAGAGGGGAATCTAGTCATCAATACCAAAAAATGGCTTACCAGAATAGACTCATTAATTGAGGGAGTGCTAGTATTAATGTTGGCTTTGTAGACTACCCAACACAAGGGGGATGGAATTGAGGATAGATCACTTATGAAGTGTTTATTTGTGATAGATATAAATATGATGTATATAAATATCTTTTGGTAATCCTAAAACTAATATTTTAGTATCTTCTTCTAGGCCTAATAGGAAACTAGTTTTCTTTGTTATAGTATCCTCCCCTAGTTTTTGTAAGTGTTTATATATGTGGGGGAGCTAGATTTCTCTTTTCTTGCCTTCTGTCTAGGATTTCTATCTTTGTTCCTTTTTCCTACATTTTTTTAATAAAAAAAATAATGTATCCATCGTGAGAAAATTTAAGGCATTTATGAATAGGAGAAGCTATGGCTTACATGGAAGAAATCCATGAAACTCCAAGATTAACTTGAAATTGATCAGAAGTAGGAATAACAAAAAAAGTAGTAAAAACAACTTTTATTTGATAGAGTAATAGGTAAAGTGATAGAACCTTGAGGAAAAAAAAAAAAACCATTACAAGTTTGAACCCATATAGGAGTTAATAATAAGTATCTCTATGCAATGGTTTGTTAAAAAAGTGTTCTTCAATGATAACATTCACAATAGAGGAAATTTCAACCAAAGTACCACTATAAGGAATATCAGAAAATCTTGTAGTGATATAAAGAGGACTATTAGGTGCCTTAAACATATTAGAGTGAGTAAAGCTAATAGTAGGTGTCTATTTAGGTTTAGGTGGAGACAAAATTAGAGGTTGAGGTGCTAAATCAACATGATTAACTACATGATTCACTTCTTGTATGTTCTCGTCATAATTAATATGATTATCAAAGGAAGAAGGTTGATTCATAACATTTGTTAAGTGTGAAAGTAAATGATTCATGTAAATTTGTGTAAGAATTTTCCTTAGGGAAAAATTCACCTAAGATCAAAGAACTCAAACACAAGTACAACAGTAGACTAGAAAGAGTATGATTAGAATATTGATATGTATTTGATTCAATGTCAAAGTACACTAGGAGTGCCTATATATAAAGGCCTCTGGAATGCTTCTACAATGCATAGGAATTAGTAACATAATAAGTTATACAACTAGGCACATGTCCACCAGATATGGGTTATCCTCCATTAAGCACAAGAGTAAGTGTGATGATGAGAGAATAAGCCTACAAAGGTGTAGCATGCAAAATAATGTTGTAGACACTATGTGCTACATTAGGAGTGTGAATAACTATGTTGCCTACATGACAACTCAGTTAATGATGAAAATTCTAATGTTGTAGACACCATGTGCTGAGTTAGAGTCACTTGCTTTTGTGTTGTCAACATGACAACTCATTAAAGTATGCAAAATCCTATGTGTCTCACAAAATAAATAATAAAATAATGCATTAACCTAAGTAAACTTAAGTAAAGTTTAAATAGTAAATTCGTATTTACACCAACACCCCCCTTAAGTGCAACTTAGGGGAATGCCATTAAGCTTATCATAACTAGGATGAAATTAAAGATGGGTCTCAACTACTAGGCCATGTTAGGTACCCATGTACATAATGAAATGCAATCTCTCATAAAGTAGAGAAAGAGGGAAAACCTCATGGAAAAAACCCTCCGCCAAAAAGAGAGATGAAAAGACAAGATGCATGGATGGATGGAGTAATCAAGACACCCCTCTTATGACATACATCAAGTATATACAATAGTGAAGAATGAGAAGAACAAGACCTCATAAGAGGAAAAAGTTCCCCCATAAGAAAGAAGAGGAAGAGAGACAAGGTAGACCCCCCCCCCACCCCCAAAGGAAGAATGCTAATCAATGAAGGCCACTCCAAGGTAGAAGCTAGTCCATGAGTGCAAAATGATGTTCCTCCCCTTTGGAAGAAACAATGTCAAAGGTACAATCCCAAAGATGTATGGTGGCCTTGAAACCTACTCAAGTGTCCTTGTGTCAATGCTGATGGTCACCCCTTCTAATAGTGCTGAAAAGAATGAGTGCAAATCTGGTAAGGATGTCTGTATAACCTATCCCAATGAACCATCAATCTCCTCCACTAATAAAGAGACCTTTGACAATTGTTGTACATAAGGATCCAAAATCACATCAACCTGTGAAGATTGATCATGTAGAGAATGGAGATGAGGGTCAGAGTGAGCCCTTGCAACAGCTGTAGAAGGATCATCTTCATCAAAGAGAAGATGTAAATCATCAATTATGTCTCCCAAGCTTTCTATGTATGACTCCAAAAAAAAACCTAAAATGTTTGCTATGTAGTAATCCCCTAATGTTGAAGCTAGAAGACAAGGTGTACCCTATTGTGCTAGACCTATCATTGCGGCAATATATGCATGTGGAATATACTGATGTTGTGACCTCTCACTACAACTGTCTATAGAACCCCATGTATTTGAATATGTTAAAGCACTATTTCTTATGTCATTGTTAGTTTCCATAGTGTATGAAGTGCAGAGAGGATTAAAGGATAAGCTGGGTGAACTTTCCTCAATGTGAACATCATTCTCCACAAAAATCTCATGAGTCTTAGGATGCATAAGTCTATATGCCTTAACATCATCTTCATATCCAATGAAAGGAAAAGGCCTAGGTGTTAGTGCCTTGCATCTCTTGGAAGATATGTTTGCCCATGCTAGACAATCAAAGACTCTAAAGTGTTTCACAACTAGTTTTCTACTGCACCATGCCTCAAAAGGAGTTTTCCTATCTAAGGCATTATGAGGAGACTTGTTAATTATGTGAGTGGCACTATTTATAGCTTCAACTTCAAGTGTAGGATCAAGAGACTTGGCTTGTATCATGCAACTTTCCATGGACTTAATAGTTCCAATCCTTAGTGCTACAACATCTATCTTGTGTAGACTAAATTTTGGAGAATTCTGTAGATCAATTCCCCCAAGTTTGCAAAAGTCTTTGAGTCTTCTATCCACATATCTGCTTTCATTGTCCATCCATAGAACCTTGATGGCTTTCCCTGATTTCTATTCAACATGACTCTTGAAGGCTTGAAGCTTATCAACCACTTCATTCTTATGATGAAGGAAGTAGACCCATGTAAAGTGTGAAAAGTCATCAATGAAAGTAAGGATGTAGCAACCTTGGTTGACTGATGTTACTACAAAAGGACATGCTAATACCATGTAAATTAACTAAAGAACAACTCATGCTCTTGAAGACTTCCCTTTATCATACTTCTCCTTGAAATTCATATCCATAGAACATAATGAATGCTCACCCTTAGAAAAGTTAATGTTAAGTAGACCTTTGACCATGTTTTTTGAGAAAAGTTTCTAATGATAGCAGAAGGCAAGATGACCAAACTGCTCATGCAATAATTTGGCTTGTGAATTAGATTGAGTTAACAAGGCTTGAGAAGGAAACTTAGGCACAAAGTGGGAGAAGGAATAAAGCCTCTTGTTATAATTGACTTTTCCCACTGCAACCAATAAATCATCTTTAAGACTATGCACCATAACTAAATCTAGAAGGAACTCAACTTTGTTGCCATCTCCAAGGTGAGTGATTTGGTAAATTGAGAGGATATTAGAGCTAATATTTGGAACATAGAAACTGTCTTTGAATTCCCCATTTTCCATCTCCACATGTCCTTTCCCTTCAAGTTCCATTTTAGTATCATCTCCCATAAAGATGTGTGGTACTTGTGATTGCTTCAATGAGGAAAAGTCTCCCTTTGAAGAACCCATGTGATAGGACGCACCTAAGTCAAGAATCCATTTCGATGAAGAACTTGTGTTTTACATAAGTGCTTGCCCTTTTCCCTTTGAAGAGGTTGGATCGAGTTGAATCCTTGGAAGTACCTAGCACTTGAATTTTGTTCTTCTTGAGTAGGTTTTCCAACTCATCGATTCTCTTAGTCTTGCAATGATGTTCATCATGATTTGGATTTTTGTAATATGCACAAAAAAGTTTGTCCTTTTTGGAAGAAGAACTACCTTGCTATGAGGAGGATTGTTGTGTCTCAGATTGTGATTTTTTCATCCACTACTTCTTCTTGCTGTTGATAGAAATTTTTCTTCCTTGATTTGATTGGTTCTCATCACTTGCCACCAATGCTTTGGTTTTTGATGTCATGAGAAGTCCCAAATATATCAAGCAAGATTGTTCAAGAATCAACATCTCTGCAAATGCATCAAATGTAGGCTTCTGGAAAGCACTTCCCATGGTTAACCTGTGAGTATTGTAACTCAAAAAAAAGAAGCATACTCTAAAGGTAGCCTCTTTAGGATATGATGAATTAACTTTTCATCCTTCATGGGATTTCCACAATCTTTAAGTAGTGGCCTATACTGATTGGCTTTGTTGATGTAATCTTGAATTCTGTCAAAGTTCTTTGGATCCAACAGAAGTAGACCATCCTCAATCTGGAATCCCTTTTCCTTATCCACCTTACCATACAATGATTCAAGTTTTTCCCATGCAGGTTTGGATTCCTTGAAATTATAACTATAGAAGAAGAGGTCTCTATGTACACAATTCTTGATAATTCCTAAAGCCTGTTGGTCTTGTTTTTTCCAATCAATGAGTGTTATAGCATTAGTGGTTTGGGAATTGTACCATCAACATAAAGACTTAAACCTTTTTCCATTAATCTAATCCATGCAATATATTTCCATGTATAATAGATATGTCAAGTTAGAAGTGGACATTAGGTGAACCCATGATGCAAAAAAGTAAAAGAGCACAAAAGAGAGACACAAGAACATAATACACCCCCCCACCCTCCCCCCCCCCCCCCCCTCTTTTTCAATCAATTTAAAGAGTGGCCTATACTCATTGGCTTTGTTGATGTAATCTTGAATTCTGTCAAAGTTCTTTGGATCCAACAGAAGTAGACCATCCTCAATCTGGAATCCCTTTTCCTTATCCACCTTACCATACAATGATTCAAGTTTTTCCCATGCAGGTTTGGATTCCTTGAAATTATAACTATGGAAGAAGAGGTCTCTATGTACACAATTCTTGATAATTCCTAAAGCTTGTTGGTCTTTTTTTTTCCAATCAACGAGTGCTATAGCATTAGTGGTTTGGGAATTGTACCATCAACATAAAGATTTAAACCTTTTTTCATTAATCTACTCCATGCAATATATTTCCATGTAGAATAGATATGTCAAGTTAGAAGTGGACATTAGGTGAACCCATGATGCAAAAAAGTAAAAGAGCACAAAAGAGAGACACAAGAACATAATAGACCCCCCCACCTTCCCCCCCCCCCCCCCCCCAAATGATGCTTTTGGAACTTTATATGTAGTGCATGTACAATAGGCCACTTGTCAAAATGCACAAAGTAGACTTCTAATTTTTCTTTTTACAACTGCCTTTTGAGGCCCAAATTTTTCACTAAGCACTGTTGCTTAGATGTAGAATAATTCTAAAAAGTAATCAAAGTATTACAATGTAAGAAAAGGCCCTAAGTCTAAAAGTGAGATTTTTTTCCACACGACCCTAGAATCTGAATATAGATCTAGAAAGTAGACAAAAAATAATGTACTTTCAAAAAAATGGAACCTAAAAAGTGTCCAAATGAGCCCATACAAAGAATTTGAAGTTGTAAAATGCAGGATTGAATAGGTACAGTTGCCAAAAAAAGTAATTTTTGATAAATCCTTACACCAAAACTAGAAAAGAACACCACCACTAAAAAGTTCAGAAAATTCTACCCAAAATCAAAAAAATTACACCTAATTTAGAATCTGAATGATTGAAGTATGGAATTCCAAAGTCAGATTGTCAAATCAAAACTACATCTCGAGAGGGGTCTGGGTAGAAAACTATGTGCTTAAATTTGATGGTCAAACGACCATCACAATAGTTATAAAATTCTTGGGAATGATAGTCAAATGATCATCAAATTTAATCCCATGTCTGGCTAACATTAGTGAAAAATAGTCACCCTAGATGAAATGGAAAGGTCGTACACTGAGGTGGCTATACATAACTATATAGATAGGTGACATGTGCAGTACAGTCCTACATGGAAAATATACAGTCTGGCTAATGAGGATGACATGTAGCACCTATGTGTTTAGTGAGTTAGCTTGTGTGGTGGATGAGGTGACGTTGGGTTGGCAGTTTAAGGGCTGCTAATGTGGCTGGTCGCATGGACTATCCTATGGGGTGACATGGACCATTTCCTATGAAGTAGTCCTTGCTAGCTAGACTACAGAGTGAGGTGGCAGTCATGTCCGGAGGGGATGGCAACTAACATGGACAAGTGGATGCATCTAGACTTGAGTCAACGGGTGGTACTTTGGACTACACTGCATGGCAACTTGTGAAGGGTCCACATGGAAAGGTCTAAGGGGTCCAAGCTTGAGCGTTAAATGAGCCCTAGAGAAACTTGAAATGTCATCGAGAGCTACTTTTAGTGTTGGAACTACAAGTCATCATCGGTGGAATCAGGATGCTGGTGATAGAAAAGGTTTATCTATCTGCTAGGAAAGGTTTAGTAGTGCAGGTGTTTGGGACTTTAGTCCTACATCAACCACACCTACACTTTCAAGTAGTGTAAAAACCAATGGTTGTGGGTTATAAAATAAAAGAGGAGACCTTCGGTGGTGGTTTGTCCATCAGGTTTATGGAACTAGGACTTGTCAAAATTAATGTAGAAGTTGTCATTTAAGGATTGGAATATGCCGTGTAGTACTAGAATATTCTATGGGTGTAGGGTCAGGGTGTGATTTCTCGATACCTATACAATTTTTTTTTCTCTAGAGGGTTGCTTGACCTAATTTTTTTTGAAAAATCCTATCCAAAAAAGTAGAGAATTATTAGATCCAAAAAAATAATTAATTAGATCTACAAATGACCATACCAATGTTACAAATCAAGCCTTCAAGTGTCGATTTGCAATTTTTTTTTCCTCACGATTGACTTTGGCATAGAATAGTTAAATTTATAGCTAATTTTTACCGAATTGACATTTTGGATGCAATAGTGATGTCTGTTCCTAGCTCTAGACACTCCAACGACTGTTATGCTTTAGAGTTGGGCCAAGGAGTGGAAGCAAAAAGATAGTCTTGAATGGCTATGTGAAGAGAGATTCTACAAGAGCTTTGATACCATGTAAGAATTTGCCTTAGGGAAAAATTCACCCAAGATCAAAGAACTCAAACAAAAGCACAATAGTAGAACAAAAAGAGTATGATCAGAATATGGATATGTATTCGATTCAATGTCAAAGTACACTAAGAGTGCCTATATATAAAAGCCTCTGGATTCCTTCTAGAATGCATAGGAATTAGCAACATGATAAGTCATACAACCAGGCACATGTCCACCAGATATGGGTTATCCTCCATTAAGAATAGGAGTAAGTGCTATGATGAGAGGATAAGCCTACAATGGCATAGCATCAAAAATAATGATGTAGACACCATGTACTAAATTAGGAGTGTGAATAATTGTGTTGTCTACATGACAACTCAGTTAATGATGTAAACTCCAGTGTTGTAGACACCATGTGCTAAATTAGAGTTGCTTACTTCTGTGTTGTCAACATGACAACTCATAAAAGAATGCAAACTCCTAAGTGTCTCAAAAAAAAAGAAAAAAAAATGTAATATAATAAAATAATAAATTGACCTAAGTAAACTTAAGTAAAGTGTAAATAGTGAATACATATTTACACCAACAATTTGTAAATAATGATTAGGTGGAACAAAAAATTTATTTGTGTTATTAACTTGAGCATTAATATATATATAGCCTTATAATCAATAAGGTCTTGAATAAAATTATTCAAACCATAACCCTTTTGAGTATCATGACTTGGTTGATGGTGATATTTACAAAATACATTTGAATTAAGAGATTTAGGAAAATGGTTCATTAGGATCAATAGGACAAATAGGAGGAAGGTTAGGAACTTGAACATGAATCAATTTTGTCATCACCTTAGATAAAGGCTCAAATAATTGAGTATATTGACAATTAAGATGATATACAGGGGAAAAATTAACCATACCTCTACATGTAGCAGCCACATGATCATCAATTGTATTTGTAGACTTGGGTTTAGAGAACTTTTTTGAATCTCTGGCAATATCACTCTTATCACTAGAAATAGGAGCCATTAGAGTAGAGCTCTTGAGTTGACTCACTTGTAACTAGTAATGGTGAAGCACTACACATAAATGTGAAAAGGAGGTATAATCGGTAACTAGAACCTTATCCCTAATGCCTTTTTGTAAATTGGAAATAAAGATATGTTGACTATAATGATAAAGAATAGGATAAGAAATTTGAGCATACAAATGTTTAAATCTACCAATAAATTTAGTATTTTTATCTTTAACATTTTTCTTACAATGCATTAATTTAGTTAGATAAATCTCTAGACCAATATTATTCCAAAACTATTGAATGGAAACATTAGTGAGAGTTTGAAAAGAATGAATATAATAAGGAGGTAGAGAGAAATACCATTACAAGGATCTATCTCTAAAAGTATGTAGGAACATCTTAGCCGTAAGCCTATAGTTGTGAGATAAATTAATACATATAGTCTAGAAAGTTTAATATGAATAATGAGATCTCCCTTACCATTATAAGTCTCAAGATGAGGTACCTCAACATGTTGTAGGATAATAACATGAATGATATCTAAGGAATGGGGATTAGCAACATCACATATAGGGATGTTGTACTTAGATTGAGTTAGTTGAGAAAGTTGTTATAAAGCAGTGATGGTGTGAACCAAAGTACTTACACTAGGATCAAAAGAAATTCTAGTAGGCATAGGTATGCTAGATGAATTAGGAAAGTTATAAGAAGCACAAGGAATATGTAAAGATTTTGGTGGAGGGTTAGAAGGAATGGGTATAGGGTTCAAATAAGTAAAATAAATTGCATTATATAAAGGTAACAAAGAAGGAATGGAAGTAGGAGGAACACTCATAGGAAGTGAAAGACTAGGATGACCAACACTTAAAAGAGTAGAAAGTTGAGTAGAAGTAGACATAAGAGGTGGAGCATATGTAGGTATGCTAGAAAGAGTGGTAGATATTAGAATAGAAGGTTCAAAAATCATATAAGGAGGATATCCTTACTCTTAAGAACATTCTATCAAAGAATTTTCATGAGTATTAATAAGGTGAGATATAACATGTAACCTTGAAAGATTATTATCATAATTATTAACAAGCTTCTTAAGAGCTTCAATAGAAGAAACACTATCAAGATTCTAATTCTCTTGAGCAAGCCAAGTTTCCAATTTATCAAATTCACTAGAAATATTATCAACTTGTGAAGGAGGAACTCTTAAAGAATCATCTTCATTATGGTATGAGCGAGAAGAGTTATGCTCCATTATATGATAAGATCATGAAAAAAATGTGACTATCATCATGATCCATAGGAAGAAAAAATGAATCATGATCAATAGAACCCATGAGTCTACAACTTTTCCTAATGGGAATGCTATAGGTTGGACTTTTTGTAATTAAGCTCATAAAAGAGAAGATCACAAGAGAAAAATCTAATGAGATTTAAACATGTAAGAAAAATCATAAAAGAGAGATCTAATCACATAGAGGATAGGTAAATCTAACTCTATGATACTAAGAGAAAGGGTTTCACCAAAAGAAGGTAACTCAAAAATAAGAGATCTAACTCCAAAAAAAAAAAAAGACTTGTGTGGTTCACCAAAATGTTTTAGGAGAAAAAGGAGACACTTTAATAAGCCTATAGGTCTTCCTATTTCCAAGCCACTAAGCCATTAAAATATGTCTTTAAGAGAAAGAAGGGAATCTACAAATATGATTCCACTTATGATCCAAATTAGATTATCTAGGACCCAAAGAAAGAAGGGTAATAATACTAAATTCAAATTATAAAGAGGAATGCAATACAAGGAAATGTACTCTTTGACCATTGGTAGGAAAATTTAGATATGAAATTGAACTAATTTCTTAATTAATGTAAATCTAGATACTATGTGAACACAATTAGGCCAATTAAAATGTAGATCTAGGGTAAAGATATGAAAGGAAATAAAATATAAAAGACTCACCTTGAAATGTGTAGAGGGAGATGTACTTTTTCTCCAAAACTCACAGTTTTGAACTATATTTGAATATCCATTCATGGATCTTGGAAATAAAATGAAAAAAAGGAACAAAACCCATAAATCTCCCAAAAAATGGAGACTAAAGGACTAGGTCAACTTGGGAAGACATCCTACAACCAAGCTAACATAGTTCAATGATCTAAAATTGACTAATCCTAAAAGCTCCCAATAAGTAGGTTCTAGATTTGCAAACATCTCATTGAAATCATGCAATTCAACACAAAAAAAAGGGTTTTGTGGTTGGGGTTTGATGAGGGTTTTCCTTGGTTAAGCCCTAGGTTAAGGAATTAACTATAATGGAGAAATGTAAATGTAAATGATAGAAAGAAAATGTAAATGTTAGGATTCACCTTGCTTAAAACCCTTGTTAGTAAGGATTTTGTATGTAAATATATTGTAGATATTAAACTAGGAAAGTAGGGTACTCTCCACACTTTGTAAGGGATCTATCATAATCCCATCATGGTGCCATGTATGTAAAAGTGAATCAAAAAAGAAAATGATGAAGGATTCAATGCACATCTCCTCCCTTGAAGGCCAACTATAAACTAGATCTTGAAGAGGAAATACTCACAAAGGATCCTTTGATGCAAAATAGAAATATCCTTGCTTAAATGCTTGAAAATATTGAATTATTGAACTCCTTGAATGAAAAAGGAAGATAATGGACTTGAGAGCAAGAGTTTGTAATATTGGAATTGCATTATGAAGTGAGATATGAAAATGAAGCGTCCAAGTCTTCTTATATATGATTTTTTGGATGGGAAAATAATACAAGTCAATGAGAGAGTGCAAGAAAAAAAATTAAAACCTCAAAGCCTTTTGGGCCTTGAGCCCTAAAACCTCTAGGGACTAGATTGACCTAGTCTATAAAAGGTTGACCTAAGTCAATGTAGTCTTGGAGATCAGGTCTAGAAAGCCTAAAAAAGAAGGGGTGAATATCAAGAGGAATATGGTGGAAAGAGGAAGAAAAGAAGAGAACATGAGATTGAGCATAGGCATATCCATGGTCCAAAGAAGACATTATGGAGAGGGAGCTAAAAAGTCTTAAAAGGTAAATGTGTCTATTTAAAGACAATACAATTGGTCAGTTGAATGCTTTAACAAGTTAATTATTGAAAGGATATACAAGGTGAAATTTGTTTGAACGGGCTTGAGATAAATTATTCAACCCCCCTCTCATTTATCCAATGGTCATAACACATCCGATAACATGAAATACAAGGGTCACTTTTGGACTCCCTTAGGAGTCTAGGTCAAGTCTTAGTATTTGAATGGGGAAGTCCAAAGAATCAGAGTATGGAGAAAAGTAAGTTTTTGTGCTTAAAACTGATTTACGTGTGCACTAGCATAGTTGTGCACAAGTGCACCTGCACACAAGTGCACTTGTGCATTTGGGTTCACTACACAAGTGAGTACTACATCTCTTTTTGGAGGTGCACACATATGGACCTTAGAAGGGTGCACACCTTCATAGAGATACACACTGGGCCCAAGGTCTATTTAAGGCCCCATACAAGGTTAGAGTCACCATGAAGGTGTGCACATGAGCACCTCCATAAGGTGTGCATGTGCATACTTTTGCACAAAACCTAACTAAAAAAAACAAAGGACTACTATAAGAATCCTATGAAAGTAAACACATGCACACCTTCCAACAAAGACAAGGAACAAACAATGCAAAACTCCTAAGGCATTATAGGTGTGCACATGCACACCTCTACAAGGTGTGTATGTGCAAATCACTATGCCCACTAAGGAAAAAAAACCTAAGTCTTTCCCCCCACTTTGCAAATATGCAATGCATAGGTTTGTAGTTGTGCACATGCACATATGTCCACCTTACCTAGGTGCATACATGCATGGATGCACAATGCACACAAAAGGCCATTTAGGGGCTAGAGCAACACACCAACACACTTGTAAGGGTGTGCTAGTTTTTCTAATGTGCACAACATGACATGGTTGGGGATTTAACTATTTTGTTGCATTTTGACTAGATTTTGACATACTCTAGAGTCAATTAGGGTTTATCTTAGGTCAAATTTTAACGTTATGACTAATGTTTTCTTTTCTTATATAGATAAGATGACATCATTATCCTCTTTAATGGTAGAAAATATAGCTCCAAAACTAGTAGTGTTTCAAGATGGACATGGTGAGATCAAAGATATAGAACTTGGGCATATAGTTTGGAATGTGCTCCTCACAATTTGAAATAAGCCTAAAGAGAGGTTTGCTATGGTATCAACACTTATTCACTTAGGCATTATGAACATAGCATCTCACCCAACATCAATTTAATCCTCAAAACTAATAATGGCCCTTGTGAAACATTACATGTATCTAAAGAAAATCCCATCAAGAGTGTCATAGGAGAGATAGTCCTAGACCTCTAACCCCAAAACATTAAGAAATTATTCCTTTTCCCAAGGGTAGATCAATATTCAAAGATAACATATGATAGAGAAGAATGATCATACAAGGATAATCTCAAAGAAGCATAGGAAGTAGTTCAATCCTCCTTCTTGATTGATATAACACTACTAGGTTGCTGAGTCAGTAAAGTTGATATGACAAGGGGATATATGAAGGACAATTCCATATATACAATTTTTCTTTTGAGAAGAGCTATGGAACTTCCCACAAAATGACACCTTCAAACTTAGATGGTCCACTTTATAGAAACCACTAGAACATAAAAGTTGCCAATTGATTGGGCTACCATCCTAACTCTAAGTGATAACCTCAGTGAGAAACTTGTAGCCATCAAAGCTGACCCACATTTCTACATGACATCATAGATGGTGTATTTGTTGGTGCTTAGAACCACAGATTACCTAGGCCACTACAAAAAGGGACGCATGTAAGATGAAAATTCTTGGCCCTATGTGGTATATCCATAATTGGTGAAGAAAAAGCTCCAACTAAAAAGTTAGAATAGAGGTTGGTGAATGATAGGTTCATCTTCACAATAATTAGGTTCATTTTAGGTGATTATGCCAAAAGAATGTTAGCAAAAGTAGTGGCTAGGATCACAGAGATCAATGTTTACTACATATAGTTTAAAACATTCACCTATCTTAGGGTAGTTGGTACAATACCATGCTTAAAGAAGCTCCCAAGATACCCATCTAATAGGGTAATCCTACTAGATATTGTACACTAACTCACTTCTACATATGATAGAGTGAGAAGACTGCATAAGAAGACATGGGTCTGGCCCATCATAATTAGTTCTTTTGAGGTGAAACAAAAGAAAGATATTAACCTTTGATTTTGAGTGGGATCAATATCCCTTGGAAGAGTACAACTCACCTCACCCTTACTTTGACAACAATGGGATGGTACAACACCTTGTAGGGAAAGAGTTTGTACATGAGGATTCATTAGAAGATCGTTGGATAAATGCAATAGATGAGTACAATGTCCATATAAGGGACTATTGTAGGATGACTCTATATTTAGTAGAACATGTGATAAAAATTAAGATCCCTCTAAAGGATGTGGAAAATGATACCAAAGATATCATGGATCCTTTATAAAATAGGGAAAACATTTATGACTAACTAATAATGAATGCAAAAATAGGGAGAGATGAGAATGTAGATATAAATCATCAAGCTAGGCATATAGTCCAATTGACAAAGGAATAGATCAAGAAACCTTTCAGAATGGATCCAGTTCCTCTAGCTATTCCCCTACAATCAACAACAAGGCCAATCAAAGGAAAAGCTATGTTAGTCATAGTACCAACCTTCCCTACTCAATCCCTAGTAAGGTCAGAAATGGTACACAAATATGAGAGAGAGGTTGAGTACTTTAGGGTTGATCAGGGTACCAACAAGTGGAAAAGAGTACCTTCCAAGGCTAGGCAAACAAATCAAACCCAAGCACCTCAACAAGAATAGGTACAACTTATAAAAGTTGAACTTGAAGCTCAAGAGTCCACACAAGAGCCATAAGAGCCTCTATAAATAGAACAAGTAGAGGAAGAGAAGGTAGAGGAGTAGAGGGTACCACCAATGGAAACACAAGTAGAAGAAGCCTCCCCCTTGGCTACCAAAATGTAAAGGGTTGAATCAATTGTGGTAGGAAAATAGAGGAGAAGATTAAAGAAGAAAAACACTCTACCCCCACAAGTTCCCTAGACAATCCTAGAAGTAGAGGCAGAAGAAGAAGAAGGGGAGAAAATTGAATTTTCCCCCTTAAGCCAAAGAACCTACTTGGCTAGGGCCATAGAGGAAGAGAGGAGGAGAAGCTCCACAATGAAACCTCCATCTACTCCAAGGGAGCCTATCAAGGTATTGACATCAGGAGATGAGCAACTATAATGGATAGATGATATGGAAGGGCAAGAAAGTGATGTCTTCGACCTCTTTAACTTTGACTTCATGCTAGTGGACATTGAGATAGTGGGAGAGAAATAAGAGATACTCCCATGAGTAAACTCTTAGGAGAGGATTGGAATCAATTGCCACCTCTACCTCAAGGAACTTTAGGCATTTCACCACCACCATCTTAGGATTTGGCATTTTTTGATAAAGGTTCAGTGACTCCACTTCCTGAGCCTACACAAGAAGAAGAACAAGAAACCAAGGAAGGGGAGCCCCAGTAGCTACATGTCAATGAAGTATTTAAGGAAGGGGAAATACTTGAGGAGCCTCAAAAATTCCTCAAGATGTAGAGGCTAGGACCTTAACCCAACTAGATATAGAGACTCAAACTAAATATCTTTCTTGACAAGAGAAGATTCCAGAGAGGACTGATAAGGGAAAGGGACATGTAGTAGAACCAACCTCTTTATCCACACACATGTCTCCCATGGGCATCACACCAACATGGCTGAAGAGGGAGGCTATGTTTTTCCAAAAGAGGTAGCTAGACCTAACAGTTGAGGAGGGAATTAGTAAAAGCAATCAAGAAGCCTTAGCCACCTACAGGTGATGTGCGAATGCTAGCCTTAATAATGAAGACCCTAGATCAGGACTTGCTTTCACATATAGCCATTCCTTCTCTACATGTTGACACTAAACAAGTGACTCCTAAAGACTACCAAATCAAGGAGGTCATGTTGGAAAGATGCATGGTAGACACAACCAGAGTGATGATAAATACAGGTATGAAAGAGGTGTTTAGGCATATGGACCAAGATGAGTTTGAGTTAATAGCACTATAGAAGAAAAATGAGATATTAAGAAGCTATCTACATGAAGTTATGGCCTAATTGACTTAGAAAATCTAGAGATCACTCTTGCAGAAGCCTTAGGTAGAAGAGGAATAGGGGAGACACATCTAGATCAATTTTTGGAAGAACATCAACAATGACATAACAATTTTGAAGAAAAAGGTGTATGTATCATACAAGGAAATTTAGGTTTGTTACACCATATCTAATCAAGTACCAAAAAGTTGGTGTCCATAGTGAACCAAGATTATAGGTTAATTGATGAAGTTCATACCTAGGAAAGTGACCTAAAAGTTCTAAAATAAATCAAAGGTCAAAGGTATCAAACATTAATGGAGGTATATGAAAATAAGGAGCTTAATAAGCTAGATGATTTGATAAAGAAAATATCAGGAAGAAATAAGGTTAAGGAGGGATTGCATGTAGAAATCTAGCCGATTAAAGATAAGACTCAAGAGTAGTTTTTGGAAGTGGAGAGGTACTATAATGCTACTAGCCTTGAGATTTTTGAGGATGAGTCAAAGATCAATGTTTTTGTGGTGCAATTAGTTGTTCAATAGTTTAGAGGTGCATTTGAATAAGCTTCATCAGAAGATGACATCAAAGAATCCCTCAAGACCAAAGAAGCACTATTGGAAGTGAACACCAAGATTGAGGATTTTTTGGAAACAAGGATTGAAGTGAGTAATTGCTGACAAGTAGTAAAGAATAAGTATGAGGGCCATGATTTTCTAGAGGCTACCCAAGTGGTAGAATTAATAGAGAAGTTTAAGAGAAACTATCTAGACATCATTTTGTTCTAAAGGGGAATAAAACTAAGATACCAGAAATTTGGTTTTAAAACTTAGAAGAATTGTGGATTCTTGGAATTTGTCATATAGTTGGTTTCACAAAGGTGCACCAACAATTTTGAGTAAGAAGCAGTGCACAGCTAGTTAACTGCTAGCTTCTAATTTAGAGCATTCCATGCACCAAAAACACATTATGATGGTAGTTAAACTCCCAAAAAATCCTAGAGAAGGTTAAGCTTCTATTTTTAGAGCTTCTAGAGACTTCTAGATTATGTTGTAGCTGCATTCATCTTATCTTCTCATTCTTTAATTCTTTTGTGTCATATAAAGGCTCATGTACCCATTAATGAATATAAATAGGGATAGAGACCTACTTGGCACCATTTAGAGAGTCAATTTGTGTATAATTAGATTTGTTTTATTATTTTTTAGTACGTGTTTGCATTTAAGAAGTCTCATTCCTAACACAAAGGGAGGAGATGATTTCTTATAAATACATGGATGTAATATGTATTCTAGGTAGTTACTTTAATGCAATAATTAATGCTATTGGTGCTCTCATTCTAAGTGTAGTTATCTTTGCTAGAGTGTTTTATTTTTATGAATGCATGTTCATGAATAATAATGGAGCCAATGGTTTTATTTTCTTGTTATGATTGTGCAACCTTTTAGTTCTAGTGTTTGCCTCATGTTAATGAATTTTGCTAACATAACGAATTGGAAAAAAGATCATCTATTGTTCTTGCATAGTGTCTTGTCTAGCTTGAGTGCACTCTCTGTGGCCTTGTAATTTGATGAAATGTGAAACATATTTTAGTTATTATTAAGTTCCAATCGATAATTGAATCGTTGAAGTTGAGGAAGTGCTACTCCTACTTTTATTGGTTTCCTACCTGATCTTTTTTACTATTCAATTCACATACATGTTGTTACCATGGTTTATATCCATTAGGAGTTCCCCTTTCAAGTTATTTATTTTAATCTCTCATTACCTTATATTTGTTATTTTATTTTCTAACACTTGGTTAAAATATGAATTCATATAGTTCTATCAATAAATTGCATTCATCATAAAACACAAAATACCAAAAATATATCTCTTTTGTGGTTACTTTTTCAAAAAATAGCTATTCAAATAGATTATCTAAAATTGTTTAGAACCATCAAATGCCTCCTCATGAACATGCACATTTATTTTCAATTGAGCATATTTGAGTAGGTTGCAAGATTGCCTGGAACCTTGAAGTTGATCCTCGATTAGCTTTTAAAGAGAGGAGTTCAAAAGGATTCCTTTCATTCAACATCATATAAAATGACAAGTCAATAGAAGTTGTGCTAGAAGGAGGTCCTACAAACCATTCAAATAAGAAAAATAATTCACTCTTTTGAAATTCTATAGTTTTCAGAAGTTTAGAAAATTTTCCATTCGACATTGTGAGAAGGTGTGCAAGTTTGAAAGATTGTGCTTCTGTAGAGGTGTGCTTTTCCAAGATTGATGTAAACTAAAAGATTCTAATCCCCCATCTCCATTTAAATGAGCTTTAAGGTCTTCACCTGGGGTACATGACTTCCTCAAACTCAATTATTTTTGCAAGCCTCACAGTGATAAAGGATTACCAATAATTCTACTACTTCCATTTCAAATTTCATCATCTTCATTAGTTTCACTTTTGAATCAACCTCCACCTATCATTCTACCAAATCCTCTAATGATGATCTTCTTTGCTAATGTAGTAGTTTCACCAATTAACTTGCAAAGTGTACTTAATGACCCTCCCAACAATCCTAAGAAATGTGCAATCATAAACAAGTTCAAGAAGAGAATGTGGTCTTCCATTTATTTTCATACTCATTGAGAGAAGATTCCTTTAATTGGTATGTGAATTTTCTACCAGGATGTATCCAGAATTGAGCTGCCTTCGAAAAGTTGTTCCTTGAGAAATTTAAAACATTCATCAACCTAAATATGATACATCATCAATTTATATGAATCAAGAGAGATCCAATAGAAACCATTTCACATTTCAATCATCAATTTCATATGGCTTATTTAAAGTTTGAGAGACCCTACACCATACTAGTTAAAGTTGTAATCTAGATTTATTTAAATGCTACAGACCATCTTACATATATTTTCCTTAGAAGACCGCCTACTATAGACATTGACACATTGGACAACACTTCCTCAGAAGCAATTACCTTTACTAAACAAGCCAATCCTAATGGAGGAGGATTAATGGTCTCATTTCAAGCTACTATAATAGTACCAACATATCCTACTACAACACAACTAGTTCCTAGTCAATTTATTCCAATGATCCAATTACACTAAAATAGGCATCAACTCTACCAATTTTGGCTATAACTTATCCAAGGTATAAAACTCCAAAAGTTACTTTCTTTGAGCAAATGGAAAACAAATCCGTTGAAGTAGAAAATAATGTTGCATCTAAGATTGGCTAAATGAAGAAGAATATCTTTCAAATTACCAATGAATTAACCCATTTGAGGTTGTTGCAAGGGAAGAACAATAACTTTTAGAGAATGAATGCAACCCATACAACAATAACTATGGCCAAAATTATAATTATAATTTCAGTAGAAAAAATAATGTAGGGAACAATTTCAATCCTCTAGATCACAACAACAGTTTGCAAAGATATAATAAAAAATGGAACACCCATCCAAATAATAGAAGCATCCTATAGATTTCAACAATAATGCTCAATTTTTAGACATCGATCAATATGACAATAATCAAAATGTACTCAATAATGATGACTCATATTTTAATGGAAATCAAGAAGTGAACCAAAATCCACAAGACAATAATAATGATCCCCCTATGCAATTCAATACTACGTTGTTGGAATCTTATGAATCTCCATAGAATTAAAGGATGGAAGAACAAGTTAGTGAAGAGTTTACTTTTCCATTCAGTCAAGAATGAGATCCTAACTATAAGAGACACTTTCTTTTTGAAATGATAATTACAATACTTACAATTTGTGGAACTGAAGGGAACCCATGACTAATGGGATTCCTCCCTCTTTGTAACCAATGCCTCTAGATCCAAAGGCTAATAACAATCTATACCTACCAGAGTGCCCTATGTTGTGATAGCTCCTATTTTAACTAAGCCTAATTTGTAAATTTTTAAGTTTTGAAAATGCAAAAAAAAGTATTGTGGTGTTAGGGTTTATATATTATTAGTTTCAATTTTTAAAGGATGTCTCTAATAGACTATTTTTCCCTAATCTAGTTATTTTTCCTTTCCCTAGTGTGAAAAGTGATACCCTATAGGTTACTTTCTCATCTTATAGTACAAGACATTTCATAAAAGGTAGAGTCTAGCCCTTACCCTAGGTTTTAGATCTAAGTATGAGCTTATTTATCTTTTACATTGTCTCTTATGATGCTATGACATAAGGGTTAGTAGAAGATCGTAGAATAATGCTTTTAGTTCCCTGATCTTAAGATATGTAGTACATCATAGTATCATAGATAAGAAAGTTAAAATTCCTAATCTTACAATTTCTTTGTGTCATATGGTTGTATGTAATATTTAAGAGGTTCCAAGTCTAGAATGTGATGTTACAACAAGGAGGTGATCTAGACATCAAGAGGTCTTTTGAAAAGCTGTAAGATGTTATGATGAAGGCTTGATTGTGAGATTGAAGAGTGGGATTGAGAATGCTTTGATGCTCCAACATACTTATGATTACAAGATTGTAAGGTTCCAAGTGACAAGGCTCAGTATCAGGCAAGTGATAGGTATTTAATTCTGATTCATTAGTTGTAAAATGTACACCACATGGTGGCTTAGTTGGACCAGTGGGGCTAGAAAATTATTTTATATACATAGCCTAGTGTAATCTCTAATCTTATGATAAATAGTGTATCGTAAGATTTCAAGCTAATGGATGAATTGCTATAAGGCTACAAAGAGGTTTGTGTCATGAGATTGTAAAAGTAAAAGATAAAGCTCGTGATGCTACGATAGGAGAGGTAACAATGTCTCATAGTATTGTAGGTGTCTGGAGGGCAACATGAGATGTTACATTGAGCTATATAAACCACATGTTGTGAGATCATAAATATTTTTCCAAGCCTTACAACAATGTGATAAGGTCTTTTGACTTTAGGAGATCATAAGATCAAACATTGTAAGATAGAACAACATCTCTTCCTTGCCTAAGATATTACGAGGGTTGTTGACCATAGGGTTGATCATAAGATCATAAAACCTAAGTGAAATTTTGTGTTCCATCTTCTAAGCCAGAAATCACCAGGGGTTCTTGACCAATGAGATTTAAGAAATGAACACAAAGTGCAACATTTGATAATAATGACAAAACTCCCCTGAGGTGACAAAATAAGCTGATTTTATGGCTTGATCATGCTAAGAATCAATGAAAAGATGAATATTGATAATATGCATCAAGCTATAAAGACATTCTATTAGTTAGTTATAGTTTACCATTTTCTAAGAAAATGATTTTGAGCAAGTGTAGAGTATCAAGGCATATAGATAATTATTTTTAGTACCAAAAAGTAAAATCCATATAGTGTTTTTCAACATACTTTCAAGATGTCTGATAAGAAGGTAGAAGAAATTCAGGCATTGGACATGAAAGTGGCACAAACTTCAACTTCTAAGGGAGGAAAAATGTGACAAAGAAAACCTAATAGGTTTTTCAAAGAGTGGATTAAGATTTTTCCTGGTTCCTCAAATGCTAATGCTATAGACAACCATGCTTTTATCGACCCATATTCTCTCTATAGAGATGCTACATGTGTTGGGGCCATAGGTTTTGAGATATTCAAATATTTTTATCATAACAAGGAGAAAAGGATCTTGACATGTAATCCATGGAAGAAGAACCTAGTGAAGTTGATATTTCCAGAGGTTTTAGTGGATGTAGACTTGGTGAAGTCACTAATTTGATCATACAATCTAGCCACCAAATCCTTCCATAGGAGAGATGGAACTATCCTCTATGCACTTGAATGTGCTTCATTTGTTGAAGCTTTTGGGTTAGATGGAGCCATGGGCCAACCTATAGATTTGGAGGATTTGTAGAAGAAGTTCAAGAAAAATACCAGGGCTTACACTGGGAAGTCTATGCTACAATATATCCCTATGGATTTAAAGAATGTGAGTGATTACCCTAAGAAGGTGGAAAAATTGATGCCTTTCGACAAGTTTAAGAATTATTTTTGTAGAAGCAGTATACGGTGTCCACAAGGTGGTTGGAAAAGATGGAATTGATATGGTGTATGGTACTAAATTTATCATTGCTAAAGACATGCAAGAATCCTACCATGGTGGGAGTATGATTATGTTGAATACATTTTGGAGTTAGTGAAGGAAAATATTTCTTTGGCTTAGAGTGGAGAGTTAAAAGATTTCAAGCTCCATCATTATTCACTATTGATGCACCTAATCCTCTACAAGAATGTGGGGTATGTGAGCTTTGATTTCATTGATCATACTATTGATGTAAATGGAGAGCTACTAGTTTAGTTGTGGACACAGGTATGGGATATTAATTATCATTTTTGTAATTTTGTTTCATTCTTTAATACTTTTGGTATTGTAGTAATGAGAATGTTAGATCTAGGTTATTTTAGGGCACCTGAGATTTTGAAAAGTCTGTTGAGACTAGCCTTGCTTCCTAAGGGTAAAATATTAGATCATAATTAGGGGTAAATTTTCTTATTTCCAACTTATTTCCTCAATGAGAGTCTATGGTTGTCCCTAGCCACCCCACATCTGACCAAAGTTTATTCCCCTAGGTTGGGTATAATGGAATTCATATGACAATTGTTTATGGTCAATAGGGAGTATCTAGGCCCTAAAGTGCATAAAGGAACTTTATTGTGTAGATGTTTTAGGGTGGGGAAGTTTTTAATTGGAAAAGAGGTTCTTGATCAAATTAATTCTTTCCCCCACCACTACAACTAGTCAAGTGGTCCCTACATGATGTATGATCCTGACAATTGGATAAAGGGAACCCTTAAGGAAATAAGGAACTATGTGCTTCCTGGCACAAAGGAGCTACCACATGAGGATATTATTCCAATTATAGTTGTAAAAGGTGAGGCAACTGATAAATTAGTAAAGTTGGATAATGTTTTAAGGGTGGAGAGGGAATTGAAAAGAGTATATTCCAATTTCATGGGATTTTATATGGATATCCCCTATCCTCATAGGATTAGGAAGATGGTCACTAACCATGTTGAGATCATTGCCAAAATGCTAGAGGAACCTATAGGAGAAGAAGAGAGGGTGTGCCTAGATATTCGTGAACTTGATGTGATTCTAGAAATAGAAGAAGGTGACACTCCTGAGGCATCATGAGTCACAAAAGGAAATAAGAGACAAAAAGTGGTCCATATCCCTACAGAGGTGAAATAGAGGACCCTACAAATTTTACCTAGAAATAGTTAGTATTTTGTTGACTTAAGGCAAGGCTATCTCTAGGATAGAATTAATGTAGCTGAGAGAACACTCACAGACTTGGAACTAGTAGTAGCAAGGCTAGATTATAGGATCATTTAGGCTAAACAATTTATAAAGGATGATGCATTCATCAAATCAGCTAAGTTCAAGAGCTTTTTGTACAAAGTAAAATAGAGTGAGTTGGTGTTGAAGATGAAACCAAGAGAATTAGATGAGCAAAATCTAGAACTGGCTGAGAAGTTATAGGCCTATGATCTTGAGAGTGAAATCATGACTCTAGAGGAGGCAAGGGACCTTGTGTAGAGGAGTGACATGTTGTTAGTACCCAGATGAGATTTGGAGCAAGAATTTATGCTTGATCAAATAAGGAGACAAGAGAGTGCCATCTCATATGAGGTATTTGATGCTAATAGACTATAGAGAGGAACTAGATTCAATATAGATACAAAATCTATGGCAGTTTAGAGCATGAATCCATCATCAAATAAACCAAAGCTAATGGATGTATATAGCATATAATAGGGTAACATGATTGTGTGGACTTTGCAAGGCATCTATAGTATATAAATCTCAAAGGAAATGAAGAATTTCTCATTTATAAATGAGGCTAAGGTAGAGGAGATTAAGACTAGACTTTCCAAGTCCATACATGATTACATTGATGGAAAGGAAGCTCTACAAGGATGAGCTTAGAATAATCCATGTATATAAGGAGAAAATTGTAGAGCTTGAGGTTAAGATTTAATCACTAAAGGTTGGGGTTGCATCTCTTGGAGAGAAACTTATAAATGTAGAGTAGATGGTTGCTACAGAACAAAGACAAGAGCAGAAAGATTAGGAGCAACCAAACAAGGACACAATTGAGGCCCCAACACAAATATATTATTTGTAGGTAGAGGATACAATAGAACCAAGAATAATGAACACTCATGCTCCACCTACTTAGAGAGGAGATGAGGTAAGGACTAAGGTCCTTAAAAGTTTGATGAGCGATAGGGTTGAGACTCTAAAGAATGTATCACAATAGGCTCATAGTTTTTATGTTGCATTATAAAGTGCTTTTCAATGAGGCACTTTCATGGTTCTCACCCACATTCAATCTACGGAGGTCATATACATAGTTTTTAGAGAGTCTTATTGTGTTCATGGCTAAAAATATAGATTTTCTTGATAAGATAATCACATTGAAGGAGGGCTTAGAGGCAATTAAATAATTAATTGGCTTCTTCACTAGTAAATTGAAAATTATTCAATGTAAACTAAAAAATCTATCGTAGGGAATACAACCCTATATACCACCAATTTTTAGATACCACTAGTACAGTGAGAGATTGGCAAGAATGGTCTAATTCCTTTGGTGTCATTTTGACTCAGGAGGCCAGTATGGCAATTTTTGAAGATAGCTCTAATACCCCATATAATAAATTGACTGACTCCCTATTCAAAGTAGAGATAGACTTAAAAAGTTTTCTATTGAGTCTAAAGAAATCACAAATGCTAGGTGGACTAATGCCACAAAGGAACTAGAAGAAGTTAGAACCATAGAGTGGCCCACCAAACAAGAAATCTATGTGTGGGAAGCAGTGGGAGAAATAAAGGACTTACCAGTAGGAAGCAACTAAAACATTATTAAGGTTAAAGGAAAATAAGAGATTAAAAGATAAGATTTGATACATTGATGAATTTATTAGAAGGATAAAACTCTAATAAATAGGCATATCAAATTTTGAAACTTTTGAGGAAATGGATGGTAGAAGAAGACAAAGTAGAGTAAAGATAAAGTTGTTGCAATAAAGTGCCACCTGCTAAATTTTCAACCACCCTCCTAATTTTGGATCAAGCGTAGGAGAATATTTTTATTATTATCTTATTGTTTATGTATTACCTTTCTCTTTTCCATCAAAGTGATGAGTGTTTCCTCCTCCCATCTATAGCTTGTTGAAATCCTACTTAAGGATTTTCAAGATGAGGAGTTGAGATCGGAAGTCTATATATTTTTAAGTTTATGTTATATTTACAATCCATCTAGTCTATTGTGATTGTATAAATGTATTCAAACTTGTGAAGTTGAGAGAGTAATGAATATGAAATATCAAATTGCCAAGTTTTGAGTTATATTGTGAGTCCACATCTAGTGTTGTATATATTTTCAAAGGAAATTAATACAAAAGAGAATTTTAGTTTAATACAATTTAGATAGATTGTATATCTCTTGTTGATTGCATTTAGTTGAAGGAATTAACTAATTTCTTTCAATAAGAGGTGGGGTTTTGGGTATATGAGAGGGATATGATAAGAATGAAGTTCCAAGTTCACTGTTGACAAATTTAACTGCAAGTTAGTTAAATAGAACCAAGACTATTAGTACAAACTCTATATAATAATGGATAAAGCATTGATCACTTAATTATAGTTGCAAGTTGATAGTTTATACAATTGCAAGATATATACATCAATTATAACCAATTTTCCATTTTAAGTAATCGAGAACTAAAGTTGTTGGTCAATACTTATTTGTGATAGTTTTCGTATTGATTATAATTAGCTATTATAGTCAAGGATTTTTTTGAAAACCTAAGAAGAATACATGACCAATATCTACTATATGGGATAGTCTTAAAGAGAAAAATATCAAGTTAAGAAGATAAATCCCTAAGGTTTGTCTTCCTTGGCCCTGCAGAGCCTAAAGTGAAGTGAGTCGTAATGAATCTGTTAATGTTGGCCAAGAACTAAGATTTTGCTCTGCTAAATATAGGATTTAGCTCATTCTTAGGCTTGTCCCTATCTTATGTTTTTTGGTATTGGGTTTAAAGTACCTAGTAGTCTAAAAAATAACCAACATGTTGGACAACAAAATCAAAACAAAGGAAATGGGCCTACAATCCTCAAGAATCCTGTTGGCTCCTGATTTAATAGTTTTGAAAATAACCAAGAAACCAAACCAATGCATCTAAGGCTAGCAAAATTTTATGACAAATACACTCGACTATAGTCTTGGGCAAACTATAAGGCATAACTGCTTCACTTTAGGCTCTGCAAGACCTAGGTGGTTAACCTTGTGGCTCTGATATATGGTACTAGTGCAATTAAACATAAATCTAAACTTATTAAAAAAAGATATAACCCTTTTTTCTTCTGATACTTATGCAATAACATAGGAACAAAATAGCTACAAATCATAACCTATGAACTCATAAGCTAAGAGAGGGTTAATTCCTTTCAACCCACTACAAAATATGAAAAACTAAATTGATTTTGATTAAAAATATTTGTGCAAATGAAATTCATATCAGCTTGCATCTAATTTAGTGATCAATGCCTTATCTATTGGGACATAGAGTCATTACCAGCAAGATGACGTAACTTGATTGCCTTATAATTAAGTTTGTCAACTAAAATTCCCAAATTCCATTCTTATGAAATATCCCTTTCATACACCCAGAAACCCTATCGAAACATTGAAGCATTTACTTAACTCCTTGAGTTAAAAGCAACAACAGATCTAATATACAACTCATCCAAGATATCTTAAATCAAATGAACTTTATTCACTCAATCTCAAAGCTAATGACATATGAAAAATCAAGAGACAGAATAAGAAAACCCTGATAATTCATGTAAATCCCCTTTTATATTCATCCTTGGAAAGACTAAATACATAAACTGGTAACACTAAATGAAAATCAAAATACTTCACATGATCTAGTATCAATTTCCATTATCTCAAAGAACCAATACATGAAAATGAAATGAAATCTACATAGAAGAAGATGTGTGGCCTTCACTACTAGAGCTCAACTTAATAAATAGGAAGCAAAACCATCAACAACCTTGGTTTCACAATGAAAACTAGAATCCTACTGGTATCACAGAGAAAATTGCCAACAACAACAAAGAGAAAGAAAAATAATGATATAGAGGAAATGAATTCCTAGATCTGTTATGTATCTAACATGTGTCCACTTGAAATTCCATCTCCTAGTAGTGAAAAGAATCTCTCTAATCTCTTTTTGCAACTACATATCAAATATTTAATCATTTTGGCCTCCAAAAGCAAGAAATATCTAATATACTTGATAGAAATCATAACTAATTTTGATGCCTGATTTGAACTCAAGGCAATAGAAAAAATTAGTTAAAATAAACTCTAAAAGCCAAGAAAACATTTTAGAATCACTTTAGGCTTCAAAAAACATCAACAAGCCTTTATATCTGCCTCCTAACTAATTTTGGTGCTCCATGATGAAATCTGCCCATTCTGCTGAGAATGCCCTAGAAATCAAAAATTTTCTTATAACTCAAACTGGTGAGCACCTGTGCAAAAACTAACTCAGAAATGGATAGCTCATCTCTTCCTAGTTTAGATCGTATATTGAATTCCATATTTTAGATTAAAAAATGTGCCCCTGAGACCAATTTGAAATTTTGGCTCTCGGACTGTAAACAAAGTTAAAAAATGAAAAATTTAAAATGTTTATATAGTTGAACTATATAAAAAATTTAAATCATTCCAATCTTTGAATTAAATCAAATGCATTCAAAATCTAAATTTTATATTCATTTTCATTTTATTACTTTTATTTCTCCCTTTACCACTTGTCAATTTTCTATTGGCCATAGTATCTAGAAAGCCCCACATAATTTTTTGTTTGAAATATATGAAGTTTTCTCCATGGTACCGTGAGCCCTTGAATTTTTCTTTATGATCATAAGCCAACAGAATGAACATATTAATATTTTATTAATATTTCAAACCTCCCATAGCATCGGGACCCCTTCATTTTATCTTTACACTCTTACACTCTTTTCTTTCGTTTGTCATAATACCGCATTAAGCGTAGCATTGTGGGCCTTTAAAATTCTCCTCCCAATCTCATGAAACTATCGTAGGATCAAAGCTTTGCATTTTGGCTCTCCTAAACATATGGTGGCTTGTCACATGGAAACCTTCCCTATGAGGTTGAAGGTCAAAATTTATCTCGCATCCTCCAACTGGCTTAGGCAAACCTGTCCACAAGTGCATCTTAGCCCATTAAGACACATTACACTTGAGTGCCTATGATTTTAAACACTACAAAATCTCTAATGTGGATGCATGTGGGATAAAAGGTGGTAGAATTCTCTACTCTGAGCACTTCAGAATGGAAATATAAAACTTTTGCATATGTCCATCAACAAAATAATGCACTTTGCATAGAGGGAAGAAGATGATGCCCTTAGTATTTAGTGTACAATGTATGCTCTTAGCTATTGAAGCTAGTTGGCTTTCCACATTTGGATAGTCTCTATTTTGCATAGGATATGCCTCCATCCACATGCTATGGGCATGAATGGTCTCATCCTTTATGCTACCACCCTAGCATACTCTACAAACTAGCATGGAGAACCCTTATTTTAACATGGAAATCCTCCCTTTTTTTTGACATTTCCTCTGATGGCACCTCCTTTAAACTATGGCCTCCCCCCTTTAGCATGGACTTCCTTTTTCTTTGGCATTTGATGCTCTACTTTTTAGATACCTCTTCCTGCACATCTTACTCCCATGCCGTGAGCTTCTCAAGATGGCTCCTTGGCTCCCATACATATGTGGATGGTCCTACTATGCATGGGAAACTTCCTATGCCATGGATTCCATTTGACTGTGGCCTGGTGTCCTTGTAATATTTTTTACATGGATGAAGCCCCTGTATTAAAATTATTCCTCTACCTTTGAAGATTGCTTCAAACCCCAATGTCGGGCTTTAGATGATGTCAAGCTCTGCCCCATGTTACCATTGATTTGCATCATATTCAATGCCATGGAGGAAAATACAACTCTTCCTATGTGGGAAACTCATGGACCCTTCTCAAAATGTGGACCCTAGTTGGCTTCCTCCTCACATGAAAAGTCTAGCCATGGAGCTTTGTTCCCTTGTCATTGATGCAAATACTCTTATTTTGTTTGGTGCTAGAAATAGCTTGGTTGCTTTTATGAACTAATAAAAGTCCCTTTCATCATCTTGCACGTGTTCAACATAGTCATGTTTACTTGAATCCTAAGAAAACTCTTTGAAACATCTATCACTTTCCACTTCTTTAGAGGTTTTAATAATGTTTTCACTGAGCTTTACCTTCTTGACAACTCCATTTTAGAGTCTGAAACCTCTTTATTAGAATCTATTTTGTTCATGTTCATCTTTCCTTGAACCATCCAATTTAATACTAACCATATCATCAAAGTGAAAAATTAGTCTTTGAGTTAAAAGATTTGAAATACCCCTTCCTAAAAACCACACATTCTATCCATTTATTTTGTCCAAATGATACTCTCGAACAACATTCTTCATTATACAATTTGGAGAAAAGATGTTCAAAACTGAGGTAAAAAACTTTTCCAAGTAAATACATCTGTGTTTTCAAAAAAAACCCTCTGGTCTTAGAAAAAATGCCATGCACTATTATCATAGTAATTAGAAATCATTATGGCATCCCTTGGAATAACTCAAAACGCTGACAACTTATTAATTTGAAGCAATCAATCGGACCCCCAAAGTGGGTCTGGCTAAAAAATAATTTTGAAGTAAAACACCTAATACCTCAAAACTGATCCATTGATCATTTCAAACCATTTGAAATCAAAATCAAGCACTGAAACAATCATTTAGAACTTGTTTACCCACTTTATGCAAACTGTGATTTTGTGATAATAGGGCCTGTGGCCTGGCTTTAAAAACTAACATAAACATCTATGATATGCTGATAGTCTGTTATGTATTCTCACACCCCATTAGATTTTGTTGCATGATGACCATTCAGTCAAAAGATATTGATGTTCAAAGTTGCCCAATTGAAATTGCCTGCAAATCAACTTGTCAGAAAACTAGAAAATGCATTTGGTTTGAGCTTCGAAAACTAGGCAAATAGGTACTTGAGGATCTGGAAACTGGGGCAATAGTTTTCCATCATTAGGAGTATGTAATTTTTTTATATGGACTCATGAAAAATAATAGGATGCATTTGGTAAGTAGTCAGAGTATGCTACTTAAATTTGCAGATTGGAAACAATGTCAGAAAAGCATTTTTTGCAAACAGAATGGACCTGGAAAATTGTGTAGATGGATTCATCAAGATTTAAAAATTGGCACACTTGAAGTATTTTAAAAGGAAAACATAATGGTAAAATCCATTAGATCCCACCTATCATGGATCTCAAGTTATAACATCCCAAATAGGGGTACTGACCAATCTGCATTTCATGACACCAGTGAAACTTTATAAATTGCAAATGGAATCGTATTTGAAAATTGATCAAATGGATTTTTCATAAGCTCAAAATTGAAACATAGCAAGGTTTTGACCTCTAAAATGAAACAAAAAAAGGAATTTTATCATTTTAGTCAACTGGGTCAAAATTAAAACAAGTCAAATAGGGCTTCCCAGAATTCAGAATAAATTGCATCAGCATTACAATAACAAATGACCAACTTTGAGGGATTTAAAACCTAGTCAAACAAATTTGAAATGACTCAAAATTTGAAACATAGGCTCTCTAGTATGGAAAATAAACACTCACAAAGTGGTGAGTCATTAAACATTATTGGGTGTGAGATATTCAATAGCAAACACAACCTCCTATCGTCGTTTGACACTTGAGCAAAAATGCAAAATTGGAAACTACGCAAAATAGGACTTCGCAAAATGGCTCAGAATGTTAGTTTATCAATACAAAACATATGCATATGTAAAATGAAGGGTGTTAATCAAGTGAAACACCACCTAAGCCTTGAAATGACAATTAGTAACATATGCACAAAAATCATTCATAGGGGGCTCAAAGTGATTTGAAATTTGGAATAGATACTAAAAATGGGAATGCAATTTTGAGTGCCAATAGTGGATCTGTCTAGGGATGCATGCCCCTTGTGGGCATGGAAAATATTTAAATCTCTATATGAAGTAGATCACACACTTGACTTCTCTCAAACAACTTTATTGAAAGCAAGAAACAACTACTCCTACTATGTACAAACAATGGCCCTGGGCCACCGAAAAGTTTTAAAAACTCCTTACCTCTATCATACACTTGATTCTCATTATCATCTTCTTGAGGTAAACTAAAAATTTCATTTACATCAGTTTCACCACATACATTAGATCTTCTCATCAGCAGATTAGATGAAACAAAATCATTCTCATAGTGCATATAAAAACTTGAATTACTTTCTTCGTCTTGTTGACTATGAAAATATGAATCAATGTGATCATAACAACTAACATCAAACTAAAACTGATCATCACTAACTAAATCTTGGACACCTTCAACTAAAAACACAAAATTTTGGTACTCTACTCCATTCAACAAGTAACATGAATCAAATTGTAACTCACCTTGTGCGTCCATATATGAAGGGAATATAAAATCTAACTTCTGCTTATTTGTGACATCATTACTCCATAAATTAGACTGAACATTTGCTGCAACCTCTTCACACTCAAACAATTGATTAGATAACAAATCACAAGAATCATCATGAAATTGCATGTTCACAATATGCTGATCTATATCCATGTTTCTTCAAATAACTCATTAGAATAAACTAGATCATTACTATTACTTTCCTCATCACATGAGCAATCAAAATATATCTTAGCCTCATGAAAAGAAGAAGAAAATGAACTAGCAATAGACCCTATCTCTACATCTTTCTTCTCAACATAGAAGTCATCATGTGTATTGATGTAGGAACTATCATCACATACACCTCCAAAACTTGATAGAGCATATTTTGAAACTATATCTTCTTCAACATCAAATTTAGGGAAAATGACTTCACCATATGAAAATGCAAAATGTGGCAAAGCACAAGAATCCTTGGATAAGTTAGCATACCTTTCAAAATCATGAGCCAACAAATCTGAAATCTCATCAACACTTAACAAAACTTCATTACTAGTTTCTTTTCCTTGGTTATGATTGTTATCTAGTTAGCTCAACACATTTACAATAGCAGACTCATTAATAATTGTATGCGTGAAAATGTGGCCTCTGCTAACACACACACTTCAACACGGTCATTGTATGTGGATTCATCCTCGAATGAACATTGGATTGTTCATCCAAAAATTAACCTACAAAATGACCTGTTGCCTTCTATCTAGAGGGAATTGCTTATCAGATATCCTTAGATCCGAGGTGTTTAAGCAACCAGACCCTCTAAGAACGAAGGATTTGACAATGAAATTAAGCTAAGAATGAGTATGCAGATTAATCTAGAATGAAAGATGCAATGTAATCTAAGAACAAATAAAGCAAACTAGACTAAGCATATGCATGATTAAACTAAAATGAGATTAAACTAAGAATGAGAAAGTATACAAGAAATGTAAGTAAATGTGAGCATGAATTTCAGCAGCGATTCAATGCAAATTCTCCAAATTCATCCTCCCAAAATGAAGAGATGAGGGTCTCTTAAATAGATTTTCTTGGAATCCATCAACGGTTGAGATCAATTCGGATCAACGGTCAGGATTGAAGATGAAGTTCAGTCATAAAGGGAGATTCCCAAATTAAAAGGAGTTAATAGATTTAATTTGAGTAAAATAAGGAGTTAACTGTTTTAATTTGAGTTGAAAAAGGAGTTAACTGATTTAACTCATTTTTGATCAATAGTGAACTGGAAATTTCCCTTTTTGAACTGAAGAGAGATTTTGTTGAGATATTTAATTTAATAAAATGAGATATGCTCTCATAATTACTTTTTCTATTTAATTAAATAATCTTTAATTAATTAGAGACACTTTTCTTATTTAATTAAATAACTTCATTTAATTAATTAGGAATGGCTTCCCATTTAATTAAATAACTTTGTTTAATTAATTAGAAGTACTCCATTTAATTAAATAATTTCGTTTAATTAATTAGAAACACCTTTCTCATTTAATTAAATAATTACATTTAATTAATCAAGATAGGCATATTTATTAAATTAAATAAATTTAATTCCATAGTACATTAGCCTTAGGATATAATTTAATTTAATTAAAGTATAAATACTTAATAATTAAATTATAATTAAATCAAGTAGGTTTAATGCGACTAATATGAGTACGTACTATAGGAATTAAATAAGAAATATGATAAATGCAGATTAGGGTTTTCTGCATCTAACAATTAAGTCAAGTAGCGAATAGCAGAATGAGAATTTCCTATTAGAATAGGTCTTTAGGATTGGTCAGAAATAGGCCAGAATTGGTATAATGGAAATGAGCCAATTTTGGGGTATTACATTTTTCCCCTCTTTGAATGAATGTGTGAGCAGCACGTTCAATTCAAAGAAAATTAGAAAGCATGATGCGAACATGAGATTGGTTCCGAAGGTGATGACACGGAGACCAATTGATAAGCTTTTAAGGACCATCTCTAGAACAGAGCTTAATCCCAAGGAATCCAAGTAGAGCACCTAGATACCTAATATTGGTAGCATTTAAAAGACTATCTCCAGAATAGAGCGTAATCTTTAAGGATCCAAATAGAATGTCCAGATACCTGAAATTGATAGCATTTAGAAGATTATCTCCAGAACGGAGCTTAACCTTCAAGGATCCAGATAGAACACCTAGATACCCGAAATTGATATCATTTAGAAGATTATCTCCAGAACAGAGTTTAACCTTCAAGGATCCAGATAGAACACCTAGATACCTAAGATTGATAGCATTTAAAAGATTGTCTCTAGAACAGAGCATAATCTTTAAGGATCAAGACAGAACATCTAGATACCTAAAAATAATAAATGATAACAAGGTCCTCATCATGAGTCATAGAATCATCCCCAGAATGAGGCTTGATCCTGAGGAGTTGGGGTTTAGATTGTCCCAATACCTGTCTATCAAACTCTGAGAAGAGTTGTTATAAGGTCGATCAATTGATGAAAAGATAAGATAGATGGAAAAGATGCCAGATAGAAGGGAACAAAATGCCCTAAGTGATGAGATGCCCCAAGTGACTAGGACATAAGATGGGAACTAGATGCCCTAAGTGATGAGTATTTAATGATGTAATCATCCTACCCCCTCGAGAGCGAAATCAAAAGATGACACACCAAAAATATGATTTGAATAGTATATCATGAGATGAAAAAATTTGAGATTCAACGAAATCTAGAAGAGATCATAACGATCTGAAGAAGATTTAGGGTTGATTTGAAATGATTGCGAAGTCGCAAATACCAAATTTGACCAAAAGTTGACCAAATTTTAGCCATAGTTGACTTAAGTTGAATATTTTCAAAATGAATTTTGAAAATATGGAGAATGTAAAGTTGAAAGGATTCCAAGAATCACAAAGTATTAGAAACATTTGGGTTGCACAAGCGTTTGATCGCGTCAGTCCCCAAAATTTTAAAATGCAATTTTGAGGCTCTTAGGTATGTTAGATTTTGAATTTGATCCCGAAAATGGATCCAGAATGGTCCAATTAGCCAGGGGTGTGATTTTTGCACAAATTCGAGCACTTTGAAAAATTTGGTCAACACCTATATAAGGGCTTGAAGGGTCATTTTCAATTCATTTGTGCTTTTGTCTTGTAGTGTGTTGAGCTCTGATAGAGACATGGTAGTGAATGTGAGATATCATCATTTTGAGTGCTCCAGACGACATAGCCGACCAACAGACTACAGACCACCAGTGAGTCATTGATTTTCCATCTTTGTACTTTTATTGTCACGCATTTCAAGATCATTTATGCATGTTTTAGGATTGTGAATTCTTTCTTTGCACAAGACCAATCTCTTCTTGCGCGAAGATCTTCTTTCTTCGTGCAAAGAAATAGGACGCATTGTTTCTTCACGGGTGGCCTGAGGATCTTCACGCGGGGCAATTTTGGTTTCGTGCGAAGGTGGAGATTCTTTGCGCAAGGCAATTCATGTTTTGCGCGAGAATCTCTTTTCTCGTGCGGGAAGCTCTATCTTCATGCGAGAAGATCTTTTTTCATGCGAAGGCTAGATTCTTCACGTGAAGAAAGAATTATTTCACGCAAAAATGTATGTCTTTGCGCGAGATTTCACAAATCTCGCGTGAAATTTTGTGACAGTTTTGTGATTTCGCACTTAGAAATTGCACTTTTTTTTCATTTTGATGCTTCGATTTGATTCAATACTGATCGTTTGTTTGTCATTTTTTTGTTGTACATGTAGGTCTTCGGAGATGTGTCATTTAGATCTCATTATCTGCTGTATGGAGAGTTATTGTGGAGTTTGGATGACGCAGATCGGGCACACATTGCCCGATTGGGTTTGTCTTCATTTTGCCGAATTCCAGCCGTGATGGTGAATCACAGTTTACTGACTACTTTGGTAGAGCATTTCCATTTGGAGATGACCACATTTCATTTGCTGATGGGTGAGATGATGATTACCCTAGAGGATATATGGAGGATACTGAGGATCCCATTTCATGGTGCCCCTCAGCAGGAGGTCCCACAGTAGCAGGTGCCTCCATAGCCACAGGTACCTCCACCGCAGCAGGCACCTCCACAGCAGCAGGCACTAGAGATGGTTGATGAGGATATGACAGATCAGCTGGCAGGTGGGGTACAAGATGCGGTACAATGGTACCAAGAGCGGGTTTGTGCAACCTTCCGACAGTTGGGAGAGTTGTAGATTGCATTGGTAGTCAACGATGTGCAGCTGGTAGAGAGATATAGAGAGACAGATCATTAGAGAGAGCGCGCAGAGACTGCAGAGTGGAGGCTAGAGCTGGCACAAGATGAGATCCGCTTCAAGTCTGCTCGAGCCGCATATTATTATGCTGCATACACCAGTGTCATGCCAGATGAGACACTACAGGTGCAGCGATTTTCTCAGTATGCAAGAGAGTTTGGAGGTGCATGACCTCCTATTAGGCCAGATATGCCACCACCACCTCCGCCACCTGCTGCCCCTACTCTTCTTGCTCCTCCTAGAGGCGAGAGTTTGGGACAGAGTTAGATGCTCTGTGCCTAATTTTTTATTTTGATCTCTGGATATGTATCGATTGGTGTACCAGCACCGCATGTATCATTTTTGATCGATTGCACTCGAGTAGTGCCCATTTTTTGTACTGACCCATTCTTTGATATATATACGAGATTTTGAGCTGAGTATTCCTATGTACATGTCATTGTATATTTTTTTTTGCTTTGATGTACATGAGATGTATGTTGTACTTAGATAGAACACATATGTTTGAACTGACATCTTACGTAGTGTTGCGTGTTTTTGTTTGATAGTCATAGGTATTCCATTGAGGAGCAAGAATCGATGAACCAAATGCTTGTGTAGCTATGGAGGAATCTAATGCATGTGGAGTATGAATAGAATTACCATCGAATTGAGTGCTAATGCAAATGAAGTATGTAATGCAAGACAATGTTAAATGTGACCCTAGGTCTAGTTACCAAGCCTCGATGATTCATCATCACTGGATATAAAATAAAGCTCGTATATTATACAACTTCCACTGACATTGCAATCATGAAAATATGACTATAACATACGTTATTGGGATGTTGGGATTAAATGTAAGCATTCGAGGCACAAGAAGCCAGAATGACCAGAAAATTTGTCCCTTTTAATGTAGCAAGTTAACATAAGCATCAAAGCATAAACGCTAGGATGACCTGAATGTTGCTTGCATGATAGGCACACCAAACAAACGGGAGATTCCTCTTATGCTAAGTATTTAGTATTCATTCTGTCCAAAATGACCCTTGCGTTCGTAACCTGAGATAGAAGTGTGCTAGATATACTCGCAGTGACCCGTACGTTCACTTAATAGGACGAGTATCAGTATGTACTATAGCATGAAGAGTTTACTCCAACAAATAAGGAGAAGAACCAATGTCATTGACGTATCTATATAAAAAAGAGTCAAGGTACACACGACCATCCAATACGAGATGGAGGCTCTTATAGTGGACACCCCTCTTATAGGAATAGATCAACTTATTGGAACTAAACCACAAATAGAAAGGAAAGAAAAAGATCATGCCCCCCTAGTCATTACTTCTCTAGTCGAAGATGACATCATCAAGTTGCTCGAGGAGAAATGATAAAGAAAAACAAAGCAAACAAAGAAAATGCTCAGCATATCCAAACAAGTATATCATTTTTTTTGAGTTTAATGTCTTCGGGATTGATGTCAAATGCCAATGTCCAGAATAATTTTGAAATAAATCTCATCAGTAGGGTGACAATAGTAGGCAGACGCAGTCAAAACGACTGGTGACTGAGGTCAAAGAGGAATCTTTACAATGAAGAACTTAAGAAGGACTAAGTGATAGTAGACAGACACAGCCAGGATGACTGGTGACTGATGCAAAAGAGATCTTCCATAAAGGAATCTTAAGACATGACCCGAGCAATGATAGGCAGACACAGCTGAAACAAATGGTGACCATTGTAAAAGAGATTCTATGAGGAGAATCTCGAAAAGAGTGACACTAGCGATAGTAGGTAGACGCATTCAGAATGACTAGTGACTGTCGCGAAGGAGATTCTATGAGAAGAATCTCAAAAAGAGAGTGACACTGGCGATAGTAGGTAGATGCAGTCAGAACAACTGGTGACTATCGCGTAGGAGATTCTATGAGGAGAATCTTGAAAATAGTGACACTAAGGTGGAATGCCCCTGAGCTGCGACAAGACTCAATCCATGGATACATGAGTAGGAAGCAGGAAAGAAAAAGCATGAAAGCAACTATATAGAATAGCTAGAAGATGCACTGCAAGATGGAGCTTTGGGAACAAGAGGCGTTTGTTTACCAGGTTTTCACCTTCTTGGCAAGATTCTTCTTTTTTTGCTACCATGATGCCTGTTTCCAAGTTTTCATCAATGGCACTATTTTTGTTTTTCAATTTTTTAAATTTATTTTTTGGTGTTACCAAGGCGTCTATTGTTAGGTTTTCACCAGAAGTAACAATTTTTTTAGGACTTTTTTCTAATTTTTAGATTTTTTTTAGGACATTTAGATATGTACAAAGAGCTTGCTGAGATTGAATCAACTGTAAAACCGCTTTAGGTGGAGAGTGTTCATAGGCTCTTTAAGCACTTCTCCTTCAGTTGTGGAAAGCTGATAGGTGCCAGGTCCATATACTGCAGTAATGATATAAGGACCTAGCTAGTTTGGTTCAAAATTTCCCTTTTGCATTCATTGTTGTTGATTCTTAAAATTCTCTCTCGGGACAAGATCACCCAGCTGGAAGTCATGTGGCCTAATTCTCCTATTGTAGCTTTGCGCCATTCTTTGTTGATATGCTCGTAGATGATCACAAGCCACTTGTCGTCATTCATCCAGCAACACAAGCTCTTGAAGCTGAGCTATCCTATAGTCATCATCAGTGATAAGGCCTTTCATGGAGATTCTCAAAGTAGGAATCTCAACCTCTATTGGAAGTACAACATCCACCCTATATACCAACACAAAAGGAGTCATGCCCGTTGGAGTTCTAATGCTTGTTCTATATGCCCACAAGGCTGGATTGATTTGGAGATGCCAGTCTCTCCCTGACTTACTGACTGTGCGATGAAGAATTTTGAGGATTGCCTTATTGGATGCCTCAGCTTGGCCATTACCCTAGGGGTAATAAATGGAAGATCAATGTTGTGTAATCTTGAATTTCTTGCACAATTCTTTGAGGTCTTTATTTTTGAACTGTCCTCCATTGTCAATAATGATTGAGGATGGTATACCATATCTATAGATGATGTAGTTTGTAATAAAAAGTGCTACAGTTTTGCCATTAGCAATTGTGAGAGGGACTGCCTCTACCCATTTCGTGAAATAATCTATAGCGGTGATAATGAACTTATGTCCATTGGAAGAGGTTGGGTGAATCTACCCCACCAAGTCAAAAGCCCATTGTTGAAATGGCCATGTTTTAGTAGAGGGAATCAGCTCTCTGGCTAGAGCGTGAATGAGATTCCCATGTAGCTGACACTGCTTGCAGGACCTAGCATATTTAACAACTTCTTGCTCCATTTTAGGCCAGTAGTAACCAACACGAAGGAGTTTGTGAGCTAGTGTTAGGCCATTGGAATGAGATCTGCAAATTCCTTCATGAACTACAATTAGTGCGCGTTTGGACTCATTAGGTTCTAAACACCTAAGGAGTGTTCCGTCGAGACCTCTCCTATACAGATCGTCAGCAATGATGACATAATGTGAAGCATTACGGATTAGGTAACATTTCTCATTCTGGGTCAGACCTTCTAAAATGGTTTGATTACAAAGGTAGTAATAGATGTGATGGTAGCAGGATGATTCTTGTCCTACAATAGAATAGATCATCTTGGAATCAGGTGTGTCATAGGTTGGGTAGTGTAACGCTTCCACCGAGAACTCGTGTCGGAGATCATTTTTTGGCATTTGTATAAGGGAGGCTAGAGTGGCCATGGTGTTAGCCACTTTATTATCTGCACATGGAACCTATTGGAAGGTGATGTGTGCAAAATATTTCATCAAGTCATCAACCATGCATTTGTAAGGAATTAGTTTTTCATCCTTTGTTTCATACACATCATTTAATTTGTTGATGAAAAGCTGAGAGTCACCGAAGATATCCAACTGATCTACTCTCCATTCAGCTGCAATTTTCATACCATTGATCAAAGCTTCATATTCAGCAATGTTATTTGTACAAGGAAACATAATCTTGTATGCTTTGGGCAATGAGTATCTCTGTGGTGTGATGAAAAGTAATCCAACACCTGATCCTTGTTGTGTGAAGGACCCATTGAAGAACATAACCCATGTATGGTGAGTAAGTGTTAGAATTGACTCATCTGGAAAATCAATGTTTATTGGTAGAAGACTCTGTATGGGTGCCTTGGCCAGCTGGTCTACAATTGCCTGTCCCTTTATAACTTTGCGTTCAACATATTGGATGTCAAACTCACTTAGTATCATGACCCATTTAGCCAATCTTCCTGTGAGAGCTGCCTTACTAAGCAAGTACTTTAATGGATCTATTTTAGCCACAAGCTATGTAGTGTGGGCAAGCATGTAGTGTCTCAACTTTTGGGAAGAAAAGACAACTACTAAGCAAGCTTTCTCAATAATGTTGTATTTTTTCTCATAAGAGACCAATGTTTGTCTCAAGTAATAAATAGCTCTTTCTTTGTTGTCATTGTCTTCCTGAGCCAATAGGATTCCCAAAGATGTTTCAGTGGCTGAAATGTATAAAAGCAAAGGCTTACCATGCATAGGAGGCATTAGGATTGGTGGATTGACAAGATATTGTTTAATTTGTGTTAAGCTTTTCTCACAATCTCGGCTCCAATTGAATTTCACACCCTTATGTAAGGTCTTTGTGAAGGGTTGTGATTTATCCGCCAATTGTGAAATAAACCTATGAATAGATAAAAGCCTCCCCTGTAGTCCTCTCATCTGACTGATGTTTTGAGGTGGTGGCATGTCCATTATTGCTTGTACTTTTTCTGGATCTACTTCAATTCCCTTTGCAGAAATAATATATCCTAATAGTTTTCCTGATGTGACACCAAATGCGCATTTCTTAGGATTGAGCCAAAGACTAAACTTTTCCATACGATCTAGGATTGGTCCCAAATCATGAAAATGAGTATTGCGTTTAGCACTTTTGACCAAGGTATCATCAACATAGTCCTCCATAGTTCTATGCATCATGTCATGGAAAATTGTAGTAACAGCCTGCTGATATGTTACCCCAGCATTCTTTAAACCAAATGGCATCACATTCCAACAAAAGGTTCCCCATGCACATGTGAAAGATGTTTTCTCTTGATCTTCTAGCACAATTTTTATCTGATTGTATCTAGAAAAACCATACATAAGTGAGTACATCTCATAGCTAGCCGTCATATCCACGATCATATCAATATTAGGGAGTGAAAAGTCGTCTTTAGGACATGCCAAGTTAAGATCACGGAAGTCTGTACAAACTCTGATAGACTTATTGTGCTTGGACACAGGGACAATATTGGATATCCATTCAACATAATCAATTGCACGAATGAAACCAGCCTTTAGAAGTTTCTCCAATTTGGCTTTGACTAGCAATGCAACATGAGGATGCATTTTCCGAAGCTTCTGTTTAACTGGTTTTATGCCTAGTGCTATGGACAAGTGATGCATGATAAAATCAGGATCAATCCTGGCATGTCAGCATATGTCCAAGAAAAAATTATTTTCTTCTCTTTGAAAAAGGCAATGAATTGTTCCTTTTCTTTAGTTGACAATGACTGAGCCAGATGTATCACATGAGGATGTTCTTCTGTGCCTAGATTAATTGGCTGTGTTGGCTCTATTAATACTGATGATCTCTCCTGAAAGTGACTGGGAAGGACATCAAATATCTCATTCGCGGGTGCCTCAGAGAGGTTTTCACCCTTGGATACGTCTTTTGTTTTTAGTTTTTTGGGATTCGACATTGCCACAATGTGGTTTTCACCATTAGACCTCTTGCATTTTCTTTTTAAAATTATGTGACTGAGATATTTGATGTCGGCCTCAATCATGTTGATGCTCTGCTCATTGGTGGAAGATGTTACAGGTTCGATAGCATTTAAGTAACAGGCAAGAGCATAATCATTCTGGAATGTGGGGACTTCATTAGATGCATTGGGGTTCCAATCTATAAGCTCGGGATGTGCAAGTGAGAGAGTAGTGACTGGTTCAATTATGTTCACAGTATAGTCATTAAATGCATGGACCAAAAATTTGAGACCTACGGCGACCTCACCCACAGGTGTATTCAAATGCCTTGGAATACTAATGTCAAGAATTGATGACTCTAGGACACTAGTTGGATCAGACCCCTATGACCTATCCCTAGATGTTTCACTCACTTCAATTTGATTTTCATAGACATGCACTTGGTCAATGTCTTTATCAGTAGTCACTTCTAAAAGATTGTCAAATTCATATTCATGAGAATCGGCGCTACATGGTGAGAGACTATAGAACTCCCCAACAGTGATAGGGACATACTCTCCTTCAGCCTCTGGATTCTTACACAAATACTCAATATGGCATGACTGACTAGATTCTCCCTTTTTTGAATGATATTTGAGTTGCTCAGCATTTTCCTCAAAAGAATCACTAGTATCATCCACAGTGCTAACACGTGGCACAAAGTCATTTGGCTCAGCAAAGAATTTAGCAAAATCATAAGGAATAGGATGAGGGTAAGAATCCTCATCATTAGATTCCTCCTCTTGAGTACCTGACTCAGATTGTGACTCATTTTCAGATGAACTCTCAGGTATGGGTATGAATTTATTGGATCCCAAATGGAAAGGGATCTTCTTAAACCCTAGGCCAGTTGTGTCACTGTTGCTTCGAGCTATTGCTCTAATAGGATCTATTAAACCATTGTTATTGCACCCAATAGGGCCAGTTCCCTTGTAACCAAAATGCTTCATAAGCTTAAGACCAGGCCCATATTTCTTAGGAGTGATTTCTCGAGCTTGCTCTATTAGGTCTATTGGAGCCTCTTCTTTATAAAGCCATGCAAAAATGGCTCTGTTTTCACTTTCATCTTCTAAGGGAACTGTAGCTCTGACAAAAGAGCCATTAAACTTAGTCTAAGGTGTCAACATGAATGGCTTCTTTGCTTCTGAGGTTCTCCCAAAATGTCGAGGGGACTCTGGAATAGATGTTAATGATAGCACTGGTTCCATGTGGTACTCTCCCATACCAGTTTCTTTCAATTTAAATGATTGCTCAATTTGTTTTAGCTTATTGTCGTAACAATCAGTAGACTCACGGTTAGTAGGGATGAAAGAATCATCAGCTTTGAGCATATTGCAAGTGTAGCTAGTAGTGGCAGGAATAGTAACTTCAGAGCCATGAAATGAGAATTTAATGCATTGGTGGTATGTGGATGGCACAACGCACATCTCATGTAGCCATGGCCATCCTAACAGAATGTTGTAGGCTAAGGGAATGTCAAGCACCTGATAGGTGACATCCCTTTCGACAGGACTGATGCAAATTGGTAAAGTCACAAGACCTAGTGACTTTCATTCTACTTCATTGTACGCTTTAATAGTGATCTTTTGTCGAGGATCAACAAAGTCCTCAGAATAATCCAATTGTCTAAGTAGAGCAGCAAAAACAATGTTTAGGCCAGCGCCATTGTCAATGAGTACTCGACGAACACGTGTCTGGTGGATCATAACCTCAATGTGTAGATGTTGATTGTGTGGGTGATTCAGTGAGTTGTCATCCTCCTTGGAGAAGGTCATAAGATGAGGTGAGGTCAGGTGACCTACCATGGTTTGAAATCGCTCAAGATCAAGATCTTGAGGAACATTTGCCTTAGTGAAGGCTTTGTCCAGAATTTGCCTATGAGCAGGCGAGATTTTAAGCACCTCAAATATGGAAATATGAGCATTGGTTTGTTTCAATTGATCTAGAACACTATAACTGGTTGCAGTCAAGTTCATTGTGTGTTTTGCACCTTTACTGGATGGACCAGCAAGGGTTTTGTCCTTGTGTTGTTCAAGATTTGAAGTAGGAGGTGTAGGGCCTTTGAGCACCAATTTTGCATGAGAGCGAGTAACAACGTTAGCACAGTGTTGCAAAGATGCATTATCCATGTTATTGGAAGTAGGGCCTCTCAAGACAAATGGTGTCTTGGGTTTATTGTTATCTTGCTTCCCCTTTATAGTAATAACGTCGTAGTATTCAAAATCTACAGTTTCAACCATGTGAATGACATTATCATCATTGGAATACGTATAGTTGACCTTATTGTAAGGTTCTAGTTTCGAAGTCTCTCCTTTTTCATAAGCTGGGAAAGGCTCTTTGAACGCCTTGTGGTCCGAGTTTTTGTTATGTCCATCTACCACAAGTTCACCAGCATCAATCATGTCCTGGACTGTATGATGTAAGTTTATACAATTGCTGGTTTTGTGTCCCTTGTTTTGGTGATACTCACAAAATGAGGTCTCATTCCACCATGGTGGACGTGGTTGTGGATCATAGGGACGAGGGTTATCCATTGGTGAGATAAGCTTGTGTTGTAGAAATGTTTTGTAAACCACATCCAAAGGTTCTCCCAAAGGCGTATACTCTCACTTGGGTCGTGCTACCCATGAGTTTCTCAGTTTGTTCCCAGACGTCTTATTATCAAGAGGAGGCTTCTCAACACTTTTGGCCACTTTGAGGTAATCTGTGAGATTAAATGCTACTTTAGCAAGTTTTGGTGTGACATTATCAACAACCCCATTATGTACAATTTCTTGGTTCTTGTTGACATGTTTGGTTTTATCCCTGTTGGAAGTGGAACCTTGTTTTGAGTCTCTCTGAAGAGTGAGCTCACCTTTCTTTACCATAAATTCTTTGATACGAATAGCCTATGTAATCATGTCTTCAAAGGTACGTGGACCTTGTAGTTGGACTCTATACCCAAAATCAGGTAAGAGGTTATCAGTGAAAATGTCAAGCTTCTCCATTTCTGGGATTTTATGAGAATACTTAGTGTAAAGTTGTCTCCACCATTGGAGGAAAGTGAGAAAAGGCTCACCAACCTTCTGTTTAAGGTTGCATAGATCTCAAATATTTATAGGATGTTGAATGTTATGAGAATATTGCTAAACAAATGAATTAGCAATTTCGTCAAACATCTTGATACTAGGAGGTAAATGTGAGAACCACTCCAAAGCCTGACCACCTAGGCTTCTAGGGAATACACACATGAGGTACATTTTATTATGTATAAACTCCATAGACAAAGCACCAAATTCCCACAAGTGATCTTGGGGATCAGCAGTACCAAAGTACTTGTCATATCTAGGTAGTTCTATGCCTCGTGGGAAAGGTGGCATGTTTATACTTTTGTCAAATGGGAATGAACAAAGAGTGTCCAATGTGTATGTCTTTTTGGGTTTCTCTTTCTTATGCATCATCTGAGCCAATTGGTCTTGCATAATTTTCAGTTTTTTTTGGAGTTTAGCAGTCTCAATTTCTTCTTCACGTGTAATAATAGTCTCCACATTGAAATGTGTGGGTAGTTTAGCTCCCTCTTGGGCGAGTTTGAGAAAGTACTTTTCTTTCTCTTCATTGAGGAGGATTGCCATGACCTTCTAAAAGTTCTTGTCTCTTCGACATTTTGCTATGTGTTTAGGAAGGATTTCCACCTCTTCCTGTTCCTCATCAGTGTCATATTCTTTCTCTTTCTCCTTGTCATCCCTAGGTTGTTCTTGATATCAACTATGACTACCCCGTTCAGGTTCACGATTAGTCATTATAGGAACTTGTTCAATTTCTATATGTTGTGTTTCAAAAGGGTCCTTGGATAAAGGATCATACATTGTGTTTGGGAATGTAGGACTTCAACCTGTCTCAGTATCCTCTTGGTAAAAAGGATTTCTAATTTTTTGCAAATTGGAAAATGTTCGTTGAACTTGAGATGACCTTGCAGGTGAGGAAGATCGTGAATACACCTCACTAGCCAAATTGGATACAGATTGCGTAGCAAAAGGTAAGCTTCCTCTATCATGATTACGACCCCTAGCACGACCATGTCTAATGTTATCAGGATAAAACACGTTGCTGCTTCTGGTTGTGATAGTCAAAGGCAAGGACAAGAAGCTAGAACCTGGACAAGGACTACACTAAGATTAAGTCTCAAAAAGGACAAGATAATAGCAAGAATGTTGTTGACTAAGGCACAAATGGTCTGATTTAAAGGCTAGAACAGCTAGAGATTATGACCACTGTGACACAAAGTATGAAAAGAATTAAGATGAGGACCAAAATTACTTATGAGACGAGACTAGTCAAGGTATAAGACACAAGTCTTCGGCTAAGTGAAGTGTTGCTATTTCAGGATTGTTTGCAAATAGAGAGTGATAAAAAGATGCAAAAAAGGACAGCGTGTAGGCCACAGATAGCTAGAACAGATTCAAATTGTTAATGCTGATATAAAGTCTCGTGCGAAGAAGTTTTACAGGCCGTGCGAAGAAGTTTTATGGGTCACACAAAGATGTTTCTATCTCACGTGAAGATCAGTAACAGGTTTTAATTTTGCACGAGAATGTTTACCGAATCGCGCAAAGATGCGCAATAGAAGTTTAATTTCACGCGAGGAAAAAATGGCTTCGCGCAAGAGCTAGATGATTTTGTGCGAGAGCCAAATGATTTCACGTGAAAGGATAGAATAGTTTCACAACAGTGGCTGATTTTGACAAAAATTTTGATCATTCCAATAACCAGGTAGATAAATAGGCATGTAGAACAACAAGCAAGTGATTTCAAGCACATTTGAAAACAATGAGCAAGGGCAAAAGCAACCTTGCCCATGAACAATCAAGTGACTTAGTTTGTTCTAATCCCTAAGAGAGCTATTTGTGTACATTTTCAAAGAGTTTTGCAATCACACATACATCTCTAGAAAATAAAAGTTGGCTTCTCTAAGGTATTTAGTAATGGTTTGACTCTGCAACTTTTATGATTCACAGGGGTGACCTCCAATCTCGGTGCACCGAGGTTTTGACACAGTTCGAGAACTTAATCTTCAAGAGCTGCTAGGGAGATCTGACAACCCACAATGAACCACACCCGTGGAGATTTCTTCCACAAGGACATTTATATAGCGGTTGTCACTACCATGGAAAAAATGGCTATTACAGCTTGAGGTTCCGTCATCATAGTTTTCCCTGTAGAGGGATTGTCTGCTACGATTAACCCTCTCTAAAGGTGATCGATTCACAATAGTATACCACAAGGGGACTTAGCTTCTAGATTCAAGGTTTTGACACCTTTTCACCTTTAGCCCAATCAAAGCAAATAGATTAATTCGACAAGCTAAACTAAGATTATCTCTTAAAGATCTATGATATCATCTCCCTGTGATCTATCAACCTCTGCGGAGAAAGGATGCCTTAATCAACAAGTTGAAGATTCATCTATCTATAAGATGCTCAAAGTATCCTCCCCACCTACAAGGAATTCATCTTAGAGAGGAGTTTCACTAGGAACCCACTCCCTCAAGATCCACGAATAGTATTCATGGGGGCTTAATTACTATGTGTGTACAGATGTTAATTTCTGAAAGCAAATATATCTAAAAGCAATCAAAGAGAACAAGGTGGTACACTTAATGCTTTAACTAATGCAAGGTGAGTCCAAAATGTGGAACATTAAACCCCTCACACAAGCCAAAATGAGTCCACAACTCAAAAATTAGTGAGTTCTAGAAAGCACAAAAGGGTTGCCTAGTAGAGCATTTAACGCTTATGTCCTGTAGACCCCTCCCCTTTAACATGGTGCTGATCTTGCAACCACAGGGTGGAATGATGGGCCAGCAGATTAGCAAGTCCAATAACCCAAAATAGCTATCTAAATCTAACCAAGTTGCTAAGCCTGCTAAATGAATACTAACAGAGATCACACCCTAGTATCAATTTATGCATGTGTTGTAAAATGAAAATACGGAAGGAAAAACACGCAAGCTCAACACGAGAGATGTTTGTTTTAGATCCAAATGAAGTGTTATCAGCTGAGGAAGGTTACCTGATGATCCTCGCAAGATGCTTAGTAGATTTTACCTATTTTTAGTGACTTTATCACGCTTTTTCCATTGTCTCGCAAACCGCTGTTATGTTGTTCCAAAAAAATTAGAAAACACAAAAACACTAGAAACCACGAATAGTCAGCAGAAAAACTAAAAAACATGCAAATCAATGCAAAAATTGCCTCTGTCAGCAGAGTTTTGCGCAAAATTCCTGATAGTCCATGCGAAGAAGTTTTACGGCCCGCATGAAATCAAATTTGGCTCGCGTGAAGAAACTGGTTTCACGTGAAGTTTTGTGTGCCAAAGAACTTTCTTGCACGATGCGAAAAGAATCTTTGCGCGAACATTCTGAATCCCCGCGTGAAATTGAACAGTCTCACACAAAGATTCTCGAATCTGTACAGAACAGTGCAGATAGAGAACAAAAAAATAATTTTAAAAAAATACAGAAAGAGGCCAGAAAAATTGATTTTCGTGCCCCACGGTGGGCGCCAAAAATGTATGCATGAAAATGCAGCCTCTGCTAACACACACACTTCAACATGGTCATTGTATGTGGATTCATCCTGGAATGAACATTGGATTGTTTATCCAAAAATCAGCCTGCAAAGCGACCTGTTGCCTTCTATCTAGAGGGAATTGCTTATCAGATATCCTTAGATCCGAGGTGTTTAAGCAACCAGACCCTCTAAGAATGAAGGATTTGACAATGAAATTAAGCTAAGAATGAGTATACAGATTAATCTAGAATGAAAGACGCAATGTAATCTAAGAACAAATAAAGCAAAATAGATTAAGCATATGCATGATTAAACTAAAATGAGATTAAACTAAGAATGAGAAAGTATGCAAGAAATGTAAGTAAATGTGAGCATGAATTTTAGCAGCGATTCGATGCAAATTCTCCAAATTCATCCTCCCAAAATGAAGAGATGAGGGTCTCTTAAATAGATTTTCTTGGAATCCATCAACGGTTGAGATCAATTTAGATCAACGGTCAGGATTGAAGATGAAGTTCAGTCATAAAGGGAGATTCCCAAATTAAAGGGAGTTAACAGATTTAATTTGAGTAAAATAAGGAGTTAACTGTTTTAATTTGAGTAGAAAAAGGAGTTAACTGATTTAACTCATTTTTGATCAATAGTGAACTAGAAATTTTCCTTTTTGAACTAAAGAGAGATTTTGTTGAGATATTTAATTTAATAAAATGAGATATGCTCTCATAATTAATTTTTCTATTTAATTAAATAATCTTTAATTAATTAGAGACACTTTTCTTATTTAATTAAATAACTTCATTTAATTAATTAGGAATGGCTTCCCATTTAATTAAATAACTTTGTTTAATTAATTAGAAGTAAGTACTCCATTTAATTAAATAATTTTGTTTAATTAATTAGAAATACCTTTCTCATTTAATTAAATAATTACATTTAATTAATCAAGATAGGCGTATTTATTAAATAAAATAAATTTAATTCCATAGTACATTAGCCTTAGGATATATTTTAATTTAATTAAAGTATAAATACTTAATAATTAAATTATAATTAAATCAAGTAGGTTTAATGCGACTAATATGAGTACGTACTATAGGAATTAAATAAGAAATATGATGAATGCAGATTAGGATTTTCTGCGTCTGACAATTAAGTCAAGTAGCAAATAGCAGAATGAGAATTGCCTATTAGAATAGGTCTTTAGGATTGGTCAGAAATAGGCCAGAATTGGTATAATGGCAATGAGCCAATTTTGGGGCATTACAATAATATATTATGAAAAATTAGAATTCTAATCATCACATACATATTCTTCTTTAGACAACACCTCAACAACTGGTATCTTGATATATTCACATTCATCACTAGAAGAAAAACTCTTACTGCTGTTACATTTTTCCTCTTCTTTACAATCATCATCATATCAAGGTGAATCCACATTATGCCTATCATCAAATTGCTAATTACTATCCTCTAATTTATAAAACTAAGACTCTTCATTTTCAACATCATTTTCCATGAATTCATTGCATTCATTATCATTAGATTTATTAGCATTCAAAGCACTTTCAATCTCCATGAGAAAATCTTGGATTTCAAAAATCTTATCTAACCTTGAATTTGTTGACCAATCAATTGAAATTGTCATAAAAAATTCTAAGAGTACCATTGGCCATGAAGACTCCTCAGGTTTAAAAAACTCATCAAGATTCATAACTACTGATTTAAATTTCATGTAAATTTGAAATCCACTAAGACCTTTAATATCACCAATTGTATTTCTTATCATTATGACAGTCTTATCATGAATCTCTCTTTTCAGCTTAGTAATATTTGCACAAACACTTTCAAGAGTTGGCACATCACTTTCAAACCTAAACTCTGAATCCATCTTATAAACTATTAAACATCTACCTCTATTTTCTTAGTGCTGAATATACTAAATGGAGGCAACCATTTTATTCATTCAACTTTCATGAAGGACAAATACATGAAAATTGTAAATACCTTTATGTGTTGCTGCATTAAACCTCTGATTTGCTGATTGGCACTATGTAAACATGAAATCCTTCACACCATAGATAGAATCCTTTGTAGAGCCAAAACCTCCTTGAAGAGGAAAATGAAATCACAAAAATGAATAACCTTTTTGAAATCAATTACTTCAGCAGATACAAACAACCACAAAAACCATTAATCAAGAACTTATACTTCCTCTTTTCAAACAAACTAGATCTGCCCATAAATACTAAAAGCCTTTGATATTAAAATAAACCATGCACTAGCACATAGATTTAGACTAGAGTTGCCACTCATAGTGAGAAAAGATTTGAAACCATTTACCATTTGTAAATTTTGAACCAGACTTTCAATATGAAAAACTTGCAAATCATTTACACCTTGAAAATAAAAGGCACTTTATAAATCAATTCTTGACTCTAAAACTTCCTCAATAGCATATGTAAAAATTGAACTAATTGAAGATAGACTTATAACAATCATAAAACACAATTTATATCCAATCTTACAACATACTGTTGTCCATGAATAAAAATTAACTGGGGTGGATGATATTTTGAATAAGAAGACTGGAAAACACATTAGACAACTTACTACTGAAACTTTTTTATGCACTTCTTCTACTATATTGAATCTTTTCTCTTAAATTCTCAAGGTTTTTCTATCATTCAGATTCAATATAGGTCCCCAGCAAAGTTGCCATCTTGTTGGCTGACTCGGATAGGCAAAATGATATTAAAAAATAGGACTGAAGTATTCAATAAACACTAGAGATTTTTGTCCTTTTAACAAAATGTATTGCCATCTTATCTCCCCAGTAGAGTTGCAATCTTGTTGGCTCTTGATTTAATGGTTTTGAAAATAACCAAGAAACCAGACCAATGCATCTAAGGCTAGAAAATTCCTATGATAGATACAGTCGACTGTAGTCTTGGCCCAACTATATGGCATAACTCCTTCTTCATTTTAGGCTCTGCAAGACCTAGGTGGTTTAACCTTCAGGTTCTAATATATGGTACCAATATAATTAAACATAAATCTAAACCTATTAACAATAGATGCAACCCTTTTGTCTTCTAATACTTATGCAATAACATAGGAACAAAATAGCTACAAATCATAACCTATGAACTCATAAGCTAAGAGAGGGTTAATTCCTTTTAGCCCACTACAAAACATGAAAAATTGAATTGATTTTGATTAAAAAATTTGTGCAAATGAACTTCATATCAGCTTGCATCTGATTTAGTGATTAGTGTCTTATCTATTAGGACATAGAGTCATTACCAGCAGGATGACCTAACTTGATTGCCTTATAATTAAATTTGTCAACTAAAATTCCCAAATTCCATTCTTATGAAATATCCCCTTCATACACCTAGAAACCCTATTAGAACATTGAAGCATTTACTTAACTCCTTGAGTTAAAAGAAATAATAGATTGAATATACAACTCATCCAAGATGTCTTAAATCAAATGAACCTTATTCACTCAATCTCAAAGCTAATGGCATATGAAGAATCAGGAGACAAAATAAGAAAACCCTGATAATTCGTGTAAATCCCCTTTTATATTCATCCTTGAAAAGAATGAATACATAAATTGGTAACACTAAATGAAAATCAAAATACTTCACATGATCTAGCATCAATTTCCATTATCTCAGAGAAACAATACATGAAAATGAAATGAAATCTACATAGGAGTGGATGTGTGGCCTTCACTACTAGAGCTCATCTTAATAGACAAGAAGCAAAACCATCAACAACCTTGGTTTCACAGTGAAAACTAGAACCCTACTGGTATCATAGAGAAAATTTCCAACAACAACAAAGATAAAGAAAAAAAATGATATAGAGGAAATGAATTTTTGGATCTGTTCTGTTTTTGACATGTGTCCACTTGAAATTCCATCTCCTAGTAGTGAAAAGAATCTCTCTAATCTCTCTCTGCAACTACATATCAAATCTTTAATCATTTTGGCCTCCAAAAGAAAGAAATATCTAAGATATTTGATAAAAATCATAACTAATTTTGATGCCTGATTTGAACTCAAGGAAACAACAAAAATTAGTTAAAATAAATGCTAGAAGGCAAGAAAATTTTTTAGAATCACTTTAGGCTTCAAAAAACTTCAATAAGCCTTTATATCTGCCTCCTAATTGATTTAGGTGCTCTATGATGAAATTCACCCATTCTGCTGAGAATGCCCTAGAAATCATAAATTCACTTATAACTCAAATCGGTGAGCACCTATGCAAAAAATGACTTAGAAATGGATAGCTCATCTCTTCTTGGTTTCAATGATATATTGAAGTCCATATTTTAGATAAAAAACTGTGCTCCTGAGACCAATTTGGAATTCTGGCTCTCGAACTATGAACAGAGTTAAAAAATGAAAAATTTAAAATATTTATATAGTTGAACTATATAAAAAATTTAAATCATTCCAATATTTCAATTAAATCAAATGCATTCAAACTTTGAATTTTATATTAATTTTCATTTTATTACTTTTATTTCTCCCTTTTCCACTTGTTGAATTTCTATTGGCCATAGTATCTGGCGAGCCCCACATAATTTTTCATTTGAAATATATGATGTTTTCACCATAGCAATATGAGCCCTTGAATTTTGCTTTATGATCATATGCAAACACAATGAACATATTAATATTTCAAACCTCCCATTGCATTGGGACCCCTTCATTTTATCTTTACACTCGTATGCTCTTCTCTTTTGTTGGTTGTAACACTACACCAAGCGTAGCATCATGGGCCTTTAAAATTTTCCTCCCGATCTGACAAAACTGTTGTAGGATCAGAGCATTGCATTTTGGCTCTCCCAACCATACAGTGGCTTGCCATGTGGAAACCTTCCCTATAAGGTTGAAGTTCAAAATTTATCTTGCATCCTCCAACTAGCTTACGAAAACTTGTCCACAAGTGCATCTCAGCCTATTAAGACACATTACACTTGAATGTCCATGATTTAAAACACTGCAAAATGTCTAATGTGGATGCATGTGGGATAAAAGGTAGCAAACTTCTTTGCTCTGCACACTTCAAAATGGAAATAAAAAACTTCTACATATGTCCATCAACAAAATAATGCACTTTGCATAGAGGGAAGAAGATGACGCCCCTGGTATTTAGTGTATAATGACTATAGAAGCTGGTTGGCTTTCTACATTTGGATGGTCTCTATTTGGTGTGTGATTTGCCTCCATCCACATGTTATGGGCATGAATGGTCTCATCCTTTATGCTACCACCTTGACATACTATGCAAACTAGCATGGAGAACCCTTATTTTAACATGGAAATCCTCTCTTGCTATGGACATTTCCTTTAATGGTGCCCCCTTTAAACTACGGCCTCTTCCCTTTAGCGTGGACTTCCTTTTTCTTTAACATTTGATGCTCTACTTTTTAGATTCCTCTGCCTACACATCTTACTCCCATACTGCAAGCTTCTCAAGATGGCTCCTTGGCTCCCTTGCAAATGTGGATGGTCTTGTTGTGCATGGGAAACTTCCTATGCTATGAGTTCCATTTGACTATGGCCTAGTCTCCTTGTAATATTTTTTACTTGGATGGAATCCCTATATTAAAATTATTCCTCTGCCTTTGAAGATTTCTTCAAACTCTAATGTCGTGGGCTTTGGATGATGTCAAGCTCTACCACATGTTGCCATTGATTTGCATCATATTCATTGCCATGGAGAAAATGCATTTCTTCCTATGTGGGAAACTCATGGACCCTTCTCCATAATGTGGACTCTAGCTAGCTTCCTCCTCATGTGAAAAGTCTAGCCATTGAGCTCTATTCCCTTGTCATTGATGCAAATACTCTTATTTTATTTGGTGTTGGAAATAGCCTAGTTTCTTTTATGAACTGATAAAAGTTCCTTTCATCATCTTGCATGTGGTCAACATAGTCATGTTCACTTGAATCCCAAGAAAACTCTTTTGAAACATCTGTCACTTTCCACTTCTTTAGAGGTTTTAATAATGTTGTCACTAAGCTTGGCCTTCTTGACAACTCCATTTTAGATTCTAAAACCTCTTTCTTAGAATCTATTTTGTTCATGTTCATCTTTCTCGAACCATCCACTTTAAAACTAACCGTATCATTAGAGTGAAAAATTAGTCTTTAACTTAAAATATTTGAAATACCCTTGCCTAAAAACCACACATTTTGTCCATTTATTTTGTCCAAATGATACTCTTGAACAACATTCTTCATTCATACAATTTGGAGAAAAGATGTTCAAAACTGAGGTAAAAAACTTCTTTGAGTAAATACATCTGTGTTTTCAAACAAACCCTTTAGTCTTAGAAAAAGGCCATGGACTATTATCATAGTAATTAGAAATCATTATTGCATCCCTTCAAATAACTCAAAACCTTGACATCTTATTAATTTGAAGCAATCAGTTCAACCCCCAAAGTGGGTCTGGCTAATTTTTTTTCAAAGTAAAACACCTGATACTTCAAAACTGATCCATTGATCATTTCAAACCATTTGAAATCAAAATCAAGCACTGAAACAATCATTTAGAATTTGATTACCCACTTTATGCAAACTGTGTTTTTGTGATAATAGGGCCTGTGGCCTGGCTATAAAAACTGACATAAACATCTAGTCGGGCTCCAAAAGTTGATATGCTGATAGTATATTATGTATTCCTACACCCCATCAGATTTTTTTACATGAAGAACTTTCAGTCAAAAGATATTGATGTTCAAAGTTTCCCTGTTGAAATTGCTTGCAAATCAACTTGTCAAAAAACTAGAAAATGTGTTTGGTTTGAGCTTTGAAAAATGGGCAAATGCATACTTGAGGATCTAGAAACTGGGGCAATAGTTAAATTTCATGAGGAGAATGTAATTCTATGATTTGGACTCATGACAAATAATAGGACACATTTGGTAAGCAAGTATGCTACTTAAATTTGTAGATTGGAAACAATGTTAGAAAATCATTTTTTGCAAACAGAATGGACCTGGAAAGGTGTGTAGACAGATTCATCAAAATTTGAAAATTGGAACACTTGAAGTATTTTTAGTGGAAAACATAATGGTACAATCCATTCAATCCTACCTTTCATGTATCTCAAGTTATAATATCCCAAATAGGGGTACTGACCAATCTGCATTTCATGATACAAGTGAAACTTTATAAATTGCAATGAAATTATGTTTGAAAACTGATCAAACAGATTTTTCATAAGCTCAAAATTGAAACATAGCAAGTTTATAACTTATAAAATGTAGAAAAAAAGGAATTTTAGCATTTTGTTCAACTGGGTCATAATTACAACAAGTCAAATAGGGCTTCCCAAAATTCAAAATAAATTGCATCAGCATGACAATAATAAATGACCAACTTTGAGGGATTCAAAACCTAGTCAAATGGTTCCAAAAAAACTCAAAATGTGAAACATAGGCTCTTTGGTATGGAAACTAAACACTCCCAAAGTGGTGAGTCATGAAACATTATTGGGTGTGAGATATTCAATAGCAAACACAACCTCCTATTGTTGTTTGACACTCAGGCAAAAATGCAGAATTGGAAAGTACACAAAATAGAACTTCACGAAATGGCTCAAAATGTCAGTTTATCAATATGAAACATATGCATATGTCAAATGAAGGGTGTTGAAAAATTTAAACACCACCTAAGCCTTGAAATGACAACTAGTAACATATGCACAAAAAGAATTCATAGGGGGCTCAAAGTGATTCAAAATTTGGAATAGACACTCAAAATGGGAATGCAATTTTGAGTGCCAACAAATATTGCTTGGTGAATTGAAAAATATAGTGTAGTGTAAGATTTCAAAAGAAAAAAGGCCAATATATCCTTGTTTGACATGCTCCAAATTTTTCCTATTTAAGGGGAAGCACTGATAAAGACTCTCAATCATACAAAGACAATGTCTAGCATAGGTCCTCAAAAGACAGTATCACAACAAGTCAACACTTCTGAGGATATGCCAACCATGTACAAAGACAAGGCCAAAGTGCCTCCTTTCTTGCACAACATCAGAATATTTGGAAGAAAGCTTCATAATTTTCTCATTGATTCAAGAGCTTCTTGTAACATCCAGGGACAACTTTGAGAAACCCTCCTTAGAGAAAAGTATAAAATTTTGGCGAATCAAAGATTAGTTCAGGGGGAAAATTAACTTCTATTGGAAAATTTTTATTTTTAAGTAGGAAATTTTTCAATTTTATTTGCGATTATTTTTCAATCACATGGAAATTCTATAAAATCCTGGTGAATCTTTCATTATTGATGAAAATAATGGAAAAAAGTACACATACCTAGAAATAATGATTTTATTATTATTATGTGAAGCCTAATTAATTATCAAACTTTAAGGTTGAATTTATCTGACTTTTATCATTACAATTTCCTCCAAATTATTCAATGGTGGTTTGGGGGAAGCACCCCTATTATTTTTAATCATTGGATGATCCTAGATAAATTGCCTCAATCTTATTTCAAGCCAAAGTTTTAAAAGGATACCAAGTTTTAAAGAAAGTTCCCAAAGTAAAGACACATGTCCCCAATCAAATCTATTTCATGGACAAGAGGGAAAGGATAAAAAGTTTCATGAAAAGTATTCAAACTAGAGACACATGTCAAATCCGCATACCTAATCTGTATTGTAACTTAATTTTTTACCAAATATTGGCAAATATGACCATCAATTAAGACAATCCTTGAAAATTGTAGGCAAATATATTTAAATTATTATGTAGAAAAATTAGATTCCATTGGAAAAGTCATCCATAAAATATAAATAATTATGTATTATTATTAGTAATTAGCCTAAGCATGGGACCCAATTTTGGTAAAGTGGAGGCAACATGGATACCCCAAAAGTGAAAAAAAAGAAAGCCAAATCTAGGGTCCTCGATGAGTGAGATTAGCTGATTGAAAAATATTAGCCACTAATGTTATCCTTGGTAACATCATGCCACTTTCAATACCTCAAAGATTTGGATTTATTCCTCAACCTATGAATTGAATAGTGATCCAACTTGACAAGACAAAAGTAAAAGTTATTGGGGTATTGAAAGATGTTTGAATACAGTTGACTACAAACCCTAGAATCTAAGACATCATATATATACATGTGGTGGAGATTCTAGAAACATACAGATTGTTGTTGAGTAGAGAATGGAAAAAAATGCTTAAGAGGATGGTTCTCAACTGTCTTTACTCAACTATGGCTACCTTGTAAATGATTGAATAATCATATCAAGATTGACACTGAACCAAAACTAAAGACAATAATCACAAAATAAAATGCATCAAATGAGGTAGCATTTTTTCAAGCTGATTTAGGTTCCTACAAAGTGATGGCTCTAGACATAACTTTAGCCAAGAGACTAGACAATTTGAATAAAGAATCCAAGATGCCTATCCTAAAAGAAGAGGTCATGACTTAGTTCATAGACAACATGGTTGTGAACTTACATTGCTTAGGTGAAGAAGCAAGCCCAAATTTTTTTCTTCTTCCAAGATTATTTAGGATATACAAAGTAATTCATTCAAAATTTGAGTGCTCAACTTCTCTATAATGGCCAAACTCTAAGGGAGATACAACAGGAAATATCAAGTTCCACATACATATCTAAATTCATGAACAAAGTTGAAGAGGAAAAACAATATTCTAATGCATTATATAGTAACACTTCTTCAAATGGTGGGGGTTTATCTAATCCTCCTCCAGGGATGATCAAATTCCTAAGGAGAAGATATTTTGTAAAAGGTTAAGGCTGGACCTTAGCAGTTGTTCATCCTAAACCACAAATTGATAAAATCACCAAATTAATTGTGGATATTCAAAATCAACAAGAAAAATGGGCAACCCCAATATCAAAAGTAAATAATAGCAACTTACCAAGTCCACCACAAAAAATATTATAGTGGATCTTGAAGAAACAATCCTTCAAAGTTCAAATGAAAGAAATGATTCGGATGAATAAACACAAGTTAAGAAAGCCCAAAGAACAACCAATTTAGACACTTAGGTTTGATGCTATAAATGTAAATTAGGAGCTAGTGTAGGTATTGAATTAATTAATTCCAAAGTTAGGTCTTTTTATGTAGTATATTGCTTACAATTTAGATGTACCAACAATATTGCAAAGTATGAAGCCTTGATTCATGGACTTCTCTTTACATTAGAGAAATATGGAAAAGATATCATAATTGAAGGAGACTCTCAATTGCTCATTAGATAGGTGAAATTAATTTATTCTTGCAATGATAGAAGATTACTTGTATACTGGAAAAGAGTTTGGGACTTATTGGAAGATTTTGAGGCATTGAACATAAGGTCCATTTCAAGAAATAAGAACATGGTATCCGATGCCCTTGCCATTTTAGAAAGTGCATTGCAACCCATTGACAAAACAAAATTAAAGAGGTTTTCTATTGAATTGGTTGCTACCCCATCTATTCGAGACAACATTATGAACTTCCAAGTCTTCCAAGAAGACCAACATATTCTCGAGTTCATTATGTGCAATGGCCTTTTCAAAGGATAGGATATTGATGATTCTCTCAATGAAAAACTTGAGGATGATGAGCTAGAGGATGAAGATGGGATTATAAATTTGAAGACCAATACTATTCCTAAGGGGTTGATAGAGTCATAACATATCTTTGATCGAGATGAATCAACATGTAGTAAAAGAAGTGTTGAAGAAAAGGGGATTAAAGAATGTGATTCATATAATTTTGGTATGGAAGAAGATCCTAAGATAGTAAGAACTAGCAAGGCATGTGACCCTCAAGAATGAGAAAATATACTTCAATTCCTTAAAAAATACAAAGATGTCATATCATGAAGTTATGAATAATTCAAGACATATGATCCTAAAACCATCACTCATGACATCCATTGAAGGCTGATCCTAAACCTTTTTGTCAAAGAAAGAGACCAGTGAATCCCATAATTGAGCCTTTGGTAATGAAAGAAGTCCAAACGTTACTTGATGCTAAAATTATCTTCCCAATTTGATATTCTACATGAGTTGCTAACTTGGTTCCAGTAAGGAAAAAAGATTGGAGAAATTTTCCTTTGTGTGGATTTTTGCAATTTTAACCTAGCTTCTGAGAAGGATAACTACCCTTTCCCCTCACTTGATGAAGTATTGCAAATCATGAATGGGTCTTAAATGATGTCTTTTCTAGATGGATATTCAAAATACAACCAAGTAATGGTAGATGAAGAAGATAGGTTGAAGACTACATTTGCAAAAAGAATGGGGAACCTCCACATACCAAAGGATGCCTTTTGGATTGATCAACACAGGAGCCACATTCCAAAGAGTGATGGACAAAACATTCAAAGGGATGATAAAAAGTGTATAGTTATCTATATGGATGACTTAACTATCTTTTTATACAATTAGAGCATTCATATTCCTGATTTGAGATGAGTATTCAATTGATGTTGAAGGTATGGCATATCACTTAATCCTAAAAAGTGTTCATTCGAGGTCACAAAAAGAAAGCTTTTTGGTCATATTATTTCTGAATTTGGGATATCCATTGATCCTAAAAGGATAGAAGAAATTCTTAATTTTTCACCTCTTCATAGTCATAAAGAACTAAAATCTTTCTTTGGTAAGATCAATTTTGTGCATAAATTCATTAGTGGATTTGCTGAGATAGTATGCCCTCTTAATGACCTACTGAAAAAGGGAGCAAAACTAAATGGGTTCCAAAAATAAAGAAATCTTTTGAGGACATCAAAGTAGCTATATTTATGGCTCCCATACTAGTATGTCTGGATTACAATTTTCTTTTCAAAATCTACTCCTTTGCTTCAGAACAGTCATGTGCTAGGATTCTCACTCAAAAGAAAGACAAAGAGGATGAATGACATATTGCATTCATGAGTTGTCCACTAAAGAACATTGAATTAAACTATTCCAATTTTGAGAAAAAATTTCTATCATTACATATTTAGGAGAAATGTATATAATTGTGCCATATCCTTTTGTCAAAATATTACTAATGCAAAATGAGTTAGTTGAAAGATAGGGAAAATGGATGGCTATATTACAAGAGTTTAGTTTAGAGATTCAACCAATGAATTTGGTGAGAGGACAAGGAATAACTAAGCTGATAGCTGATAATGTGATCAATAATGAAAATGAAATCAAATTTGATGACAAAATCAACACCGACAATCAACAAAAGATCATAGTGTCTCAAGTGGATATTGATCAAGGAATAATCATAGATGTATGGCATCAAGGTATTATCTATTATATTTTGTAGAATCAATACCCTAACTAGATGAATAGTTCCCAATACAGAGGACTCAAGATGAAATGTGAATCCTATATGCTTCAACATAGAAATCTTTATAAAAGAAACTACAAGGGGATTTTATTGAAGTGTTTGGGATACCAAGAAGTTAAAGAAGTTTTGGAATAGGTTCATGATAAGTGTGGCATGAGACACAGATCAATAGAGGCTATATCTCACATGATTTTTAGATTAGGTTACTTTTGGCCTACCATATTCAAGGATACATTTGAACATGTACATTCCTTCCACATTCGTCAGAGAAGTGTCAATAGAGAGAGACATCCGGCTATGCCACTACAACTAGTGTTTGAGGTACACCCTTTTTCTAGGTGGGGCTGGACATTATAGGACTAGAAAACCCACCATCATCTATAAGAAATTTTTTTATTTGTATATCTACAAACGATTGCACGTGATGGATAAAACCTTTGACTTTTCAAAATTGCATAACACAGGTGGTTATTGATTTCTTGGAAGAACACATTGTCACAAGGTTTGGTATGTCACTCTTCCTTGTATGTAATAATGGGTCATCTTTTGCATCAATCTTCTTTACTCAATGGGCACTAGAAAGTTAGGTCATAATAAAGTTCTCATCTAATTACTATCCTAAAGAGAATGTTGTGGATGAGTCCACCAATAAGAACTTGATCATTTTGATAAAGAAATTACTATAGGAAAACCCAAAATATTGTCTCACTCAGTTGAAATATGCATATGGATGGATATAGTCAGGATTAAAAATGCTTTGGGGACATCTCCATATCTACTCATCTATGGATAGGAACCAATATTCCCACTCGATCTCAAGATTCTAGTTTTGAAATTCATGAGGGGGTATATTGAGGATGGTGATAGAGTTCAGATCAGATTAATGAATTTCTTGGAATTGGATAAGAAAAGGACAACTACTTTAGAGAATATGGTGAAAAATTAGACTATCATCAAATGATGGTTTGACAAGTGAGTCACAATCAAATCTTTTATAATTTCTAACCTTGTTCTCCTATGGGATAAGGAAAAAGAAAAGTTGGGTAGTCACACTAAATTTCAATGCTCGTGGATTGGCCCTTATCAAATTGTAGAGATTTCAGGAGAAAATACTTTTAGGCTAAGTTTTCTACAAGGGGAATTGGTCCCATTTCTAGTCAATGGCCAGTTTCTAAAACATTAATTCAAGGCCTATTAGTGGAAAACATGTCAAATAAATAAATAAATAAATTACTCTTTGCAAGTGTTCTTACTTTGTACAAGTGTGTTTACTTTTATTTGTGTGTTTATTTCAAACTGTGCATTTTCTTTAAAGTTGTACATATCACTTCTTATTAGTACAGGGGTTAGGTGGAATCAAGAATCTTTCTTGATGCATCCCATAGATCACTCATTTTGGTTTTAACTTTAGGGAAGATTTATTTCTTTGTCAAAGCATTCAGATGATTTTGTTTCTTGTAACAATTGAAAAAAAATATATGGCTTGTATTTGTAAAGGACCTTCAATATTAAAATCAGAGTTGCAGGTCAATAGCTCTCCACTTTATAAATTTAAGGATTGACTATCCTGGTGATTTTTGAATCTAGGTTGGCAATAGAAAGGGATTATCAAAACTTGCTAGTTTAGAAAAAGGATCTCTTCAACAAACTGCTAAGATCACTATTTAGTGTGAGTGTTTCTCAAAAGTTCAATAAAAGAGGAACGCAAGGGTTATCAAACCAAGAACAAATCTGGGAGACAACACCAATGCCTTGGCCTCATAGTCTAAGCATGGTCAAGGTATAGAAGAAAGAAAAGGAATTACAAATGGTGTTAAATATAAAGATTCCAAAGGATCCTAAAAGGTAATCAAACTAAAGGGATATGCACTCCAAAATGGGTTTCCAACAAATATACAAAAAAATTCAAGGAAGAATCAAATGGAAACATGCAAGCTCCATAAAGAAAATCAAAAGAGGTTACCAAGGACCTAAAATAAAGAATTTATAACTTGTCAAGGGCCCTCATAATAGATTCTCTCATCTGTTTAGATAGTGATCGATAAATATGTTTTACAAGGATTCCTAATGAATGGACAAATAGAGCCAAATATTTTTTTTGAGTTACTAGATACTCATGATAGATTGTAACTTGAGAAGTCAAACAAAATAAATATATTGAGCATACAATGGGCTTGAAGATTCAAGATTCTAAAGTACTAACTATCAAGGGACTTGAAAGCTACTTGAAGTATCCACAATTCAATTGTCATTTGACACATGTTGGAAGAATGCTTGCTGATGAAGAAATGCCTTTGTCATTTCTTCCCTTTTTGTTGGGGTTATTTTTTGTGGTCTCAAAATGCACACCTCATTTTTCCAAGAAATAGGGACCCCCTAGTAATTTTTTCCTCACAAGCTCCTAGTTTAAAGCTTGGGTCACTTTTGGACTCCCCCAGGAGTCGAGGTCAAGCCCCAGTATCTAATTGGGAAAGTATGGAGAATCAAAGTGTGGAGAATAGTGAGTTTTTTTGCTTAAAATAGATTTAAGCATGCATTAGCACACTTGTGCACAAGCACACCTACACATGTACACTCAATGCACAAGTGCACACTACATCTCCCGCCAAAGATGTGCACTGCACCTCCAAAGGGTACACACCTACAAAGGTGCACACCTGTGGAGATGCACACTAGGAATGGGGTCTTTATAAGACCCCATACTCCCTTCTCCCTCTCATTTTCTTTTCCCATAGCTCTAAAGTGCATATATACACATATCAACATGTGGTCCTTTACTCTTGATCCCCTGCAAACAATGAGCAAGGTTAGAGTCATCATGAAGGTGCACACATGTGCACCTTCATACAATGCCTAACCAAAAAAAAAGGACTAATCTAAGGCTCCTATGAAGGTGCACGCATGCATAACTTAACAAGGTGTGCATGTATGCACCTTCCAACAAAGACAAGGAATAAACAATGCAAAAATCCTATGGCATTAGAGGTGCACAAATGCACACCTCCACAAGGTTCACATGTGCACACCTTTGTGCCCACTAAGGGAAAAAAAACCTAATTCTTTCCCCCCACTTTTTAAATATCTAGTGTGCATGTGTGTAGTTTTGCACATGCGCACCTCACCTAGGTGCATAGGTATGCAACTACACACAAAAGGTCATTTAGGGGTTAGAATAGTGCACCTATACACTTGTAAGAGTGTGCTTAGTGTGTTGATGTGCACAATAAGGAATTTTGGGGGATTTGACTATTTTGTTGCATTTTGATTCATTTAAACCTACTCTAAAGTCAATTAGGGTTTCTCTTAGGTCAAATTTTAAGTTTTTGACTAATGTTTTCTCTTCTTGTGTAGATAAGATGACATCATCATCCTCTTCAATGGTAGAAAAGATAGCTCCAAAACCAATAGCATTCAAGCACCAAGGGGCACCAAGGAAAGCTAGGTTTCAAGATGGACATACCAAGATCAAAGATATAGAACTTGAGCATATAGGCTATAATATGTTTCTCATGATTTGCAATAAGCCTAAAGAGAGGTCTTCTATGGTATCAATAGTTATTTGCTTAGGCCTTTTGAGTGTAGCATCTCAACCAACATAAGTTCAATCCTTAGAACTGATAATGACCCTTGAGGAATACTGTATATCCAAATAAAATATTGTCAAGAGTATCATAGGAGAGATAGTCCTTAACCTCTAGCCCCAGAACATTGAGAAAGTAGTTCACCTCCCAAGGGTAGATCAATATTTAAACATAACATATAATAGAGAAGAATGATAGTAAAAGGATAATTTGAAAGAAGTATCGAAAATAGTTCAATCCTCCTTGATTAACAAAACACCAGTAGGCCACATAGTCAGTAAAGTTGATATGACAAGGGGATATAAGAAGGATGATAATGGATATGCAATTGTGATTTTGAGCAGAGCTATGGAACTTCTTGTAATAGGATACCTTCTAAGCTGAATGGTCCACTTTATAGAAACCATTAGAATGATAATAATGCCAATTGATTGGACTACCATCCTAAGTGATAACTTGGATGAGCCACTTGTAGCCATCAAAGTTGGCCCACATTTCTACATGACATCATACATGATGTATTTGTTGGTGGATAGAACCATAGATTACCTAGGCCTCTGCAAAAAGGGAAGCATGCAAGATGCAAATGCTTGGCTCTATATGGCATATCCACAATTTTTGAAGAAGAAGATCCCACTACAAAGTGTGTAATAGAGGGTAGTGAATGATGGGTTCATCTTCACAATCATCAGTTTTATTGAAGGTGATTATGAAAAAATAATGTCAATAAAAGCAATAGATAGGATCATAGAGATTGGTGCTTGCTACATTCAGTTTAAAACATTCACCTGTCTTAGGGTAGTTAGTACTCTATTGTGCCCAAAGAAGCTCCATAGATACCCATCTGATAAGATAATTCTCTTGGAGATTGCATGCCAACTCACTTCTACATATGGTAGAGTGAGAAGAAAATATAAGAAGACATGGTTCTAGCCCATCACAATTGGTGCTTTTGAGGTGAAACAAAAGAAAAATATTATCACCTTTGATTCGAAGTGGGATCAATATCCATTGGATGATACAACTCCCCTCACCCCTACTTTGAAAATATTGGGATGGTACAACACATGGAAGGGAAAGAGTTTGCACATGAGGATGGATTACAAGACCACTAGATGAATGCAATAGATGAATACGATGTCTATATAAGGGATGATTATAGGATGACTATATATTTATTAGAACATGTGCTAAAAATTAAGATACCTCTAAATGCTGTGGAAAAGGATACCAAAGATATCATGGATCCTTTACACAATAGAGACAAGATCTATGATCATCCAATAATGAATGAAAAAATAGGGAGATATGATAATGCAGATATATATCATTGGGCTAGGAATATAGTACAATTGAAAAAGGAATGGATCAAGAAACATTTTAGAATGTATCCAATTCCTTAGGCTATTACCCTACAATCCACAACAAGACCAATCAAAGGAAAAGGTGTGTTATTCATAGTGCCAAATTTCCTTGGTCAATCCCTAGTAAGGTCAATAATGGTACATTGACATGAATGAGAGGTTGAGTACTTTAGGGCTAATGAGGGAATCAATAAAAAGAAAATAGTACCTTCCAAGGCTAGGAAAACAACTCAAGCCCAAGTGCCTCAATAAGAATAGGTACAACTTGAACAAGATGATCCTGAAGCTCAAGAACCCACACAAGAACCACAAGCCCCTCTACAACTAGATAAGGTAGAGGAAGAGTAGGAAGAGGAGTAGAGGGTATCACCAATCAAAACACAAGTGGAAGAAGCCTCCCCCTCAACTCCCAAAAGGGAAAGGGTTGAATCAACTATGGTAGGAACACAAAGGAGAATATTGAAGAAGAAAAACACTTTGTCACCACAAGTGCCCAAAAAAATCCTAGAAGTAGAGGAAGAAGAAGAAGGGGGGAAAATTGAGTTTGTCCCCTTACGCCAAAGAACCAACTTGGCTAGGGCCATAAAAGAAGAGAGGAGAAGAAGCTCCATAATGACACCTCCATTTACTCCAAGGGAGCCTATCTAGGTATTAATATTAGAAGATGAGAAATATCAATGTATAGATGATATGGAATGATAAGAAACTGATGTCTTCAACCTCTCTGACTTTGACTTCATGCTAGTGGGCACTAAGATGGTGGGAGAGAAAATAAGAGATACTCTCACAAGTGAACCGTTAAGAGAGGATTGGAATCAATTTTTGCCTCTACAACAAGGACCTCTGGGCATTCCAATACCACCATCTCAAATTTTGACATTTTTGAATAAAGGTTTAGTAACTCCACTTCCTAGGCCTACAAAAGAAGAAAAACAACTGACTAAGGAAGGGGAGCCATAGTAGTTGCATGTCAATGAAGTATATGAGGAAGGGAAAATACTTGAAGAGCCTCAGAAAATTCCTTAGGATATAGAGGCTAAGACCTTAGCCTGACCAAATATAGAGACTCAAACTGAAGATCTTTCTTGATAGGAGAATACTCTATAGAGGACTGATAAGGGAAAGGAGCTTGTAGTAGAACCAACCTCTTTAGCCAAGTACATGTCTCCCATGGGCACCAAATCAACATGGCTAAAGAGGGAGGTTATGTTTTTCTAAAAGAGGTAGATGGACCTAATAGCTGAGGAAAGAATGAAGGAATTAGTAAAAGAAATAAAGGAGCCTTAGCCACTGATGGATGATGTGCAAACATTGTCCTTAATAATGAAGAACCAAGATTAGGACTTTCTTGCACATATAGCCATTCCTCCTTCACACACTAACACTAAAAAATTGATTCCTAAAGGCTAATAAATCAAGGAGGTCATACTAGGAAGACCCACAGTAGACATAGCCAAAGTGATAATCACTATGGGTATGAAAGAGGTGTTGAGGCATATGGACTAGGATGAGTCTAAGTTGATAGAACTACAGAAGAAAAATGAGATATAAAGAGGCAATTTGCATGAATTTGTGGGCCCAATCAACCTAGAAAATCTAGAGATCACTCTTGTGGCAATATTAGAGAGAATAGGAATAGGGGCGACTCAAGTAGATCCATTTTTAGAAGTATGTTAGCAATGGTATGGCAATTTTGAAGAAAAATATGTGCAGATCATATAGGGAAATTTAGGTATGTTACACTACATCTACTTGAGTGTTGATAAGTTGGTATCCATAATGAACCAAGATTTTGGGTTAATGGATGAAGTTCATACCTAAGAAAATGACCTACAGGCTCTAAAATAAATCAAAGGTCAAAGCTATTGAACATTATTGGAGGTATATGCAAGTGAGGAGCTTGATAAGCTAGATGATTGGATAGAGAAAATATTGGCAGGCAATAAGGTTATGGAAGTATTGCACATAGAAATCCAATGGATTAAAGATAATGCTCAAGAGCAATTTTTGTAAGTGAAGAGGTACTACAATGCTGCTAGTTTTGAGATTTTTTATGATTAGTCATAGACTGATGTTTTTGCAGTGCAATTAGTTGTTCAATAGTTTAGAGGTACATTTGAAGAAGCTTCATCAAAAGATGGCATTAGACAAGTCTTCAAGACTAAAGTAATATTGGAAATGGACACCAAGTTTGAGGATTTTAAGGAAATAAGGATTGAAGTGAGTAATTATTGATAAGAAATGAAGAATAAATATGAGGGTCTCGATTTTCTAGAGGCTACCCAAGTGGTGACAATAATAGAGAAGTTTAAGAGTAATTATCCAGACATCATTTTGGTCTAAAGGGGAAGAAAACTCAGCTGTTGGAAATTTAGTTTTTACACTTAGAAGAACTTTGGATTTTTGGAACCTATCATGCAAGTGCACTTTTCATAGAGGTGCATCAACAGTTTTGAGTAAGAAGAAATGCACCAATAGTTAATTTCTAATTCCTAATTTAGAGCATTCCATGCACCAAAAACACATTTTGACAATAGTTCAACTCCTAGTATTGCTTAGGGAAGGCTAAGCTTCCATTTTTAGAGCTTCCAGAGACTTCCAAATTATCTTGTAACTGCATTCTTCTTATCTTCTCATTATTTTATTCTTTTGTGTTATGTAAAGGCTCATGCACCCATTAATGAATATAAATAGGGGTGGAGACCTACTTAGCACCATTTAGAGAGATGCACCTATTAATAAATATAAATAGGGGTGGAGACCTACTTAGCACCATTTAGAGAGTTAGATTTTATATAATTAGATTTGTTTTGTTAGTTTTTAGCATGTTTTTTCATTTTAAGAAGTCTCACTCCTAATAAAAAGGAGAAGATAATTTCTTATAAATACATGGATGTAATATGTATTCAGGGTTGTATTTCTTTGGAATCATATAGTATTCCTGAATTAGTATACAAATTAAAAATGTGACAAGCACTCTGCATGTGAAAATTACAAACAATGAATCCCAGCATTGGTTTAAACCAAAACTAAAAAAGTAAAAACCTAAATTCAAAGGAAATTAAGATTTCCCAAGATATGTGTCAAAACTAGTAGAAAATTCCAACTAGTAGTAGAAGGTAAAAGGATGCCCTCGGCATCAACACACCGGGATACCCAAGGGCTCTGCTCTAAAGATATCGAACTCTTTTCAGACTTTAGAAAAACTTAGGGTGCTAGAAAGGAGAAGCTATCAAGATGATAGTAAGAAAGAAAGCTCAAATTTTGCTAATAAATATCAAGTTGCTTCAATTCAAGATCCAAAGATATTTAATTCACGATCGATTATATTTTTGACTAAAATACTGGATCAACAATTGAATATTTTTAGCTTAACCAAATATGCGAAACAAGGGTTTGATCAAAAGCCTAGTATTGGATTAGCTAACTTAGCAATACATAACCCTTTCTTGGCTCCAATAAGCCCTAAATATTCCCTAGCATATATTCCTCTTCATTGTATGAGAGACAATCTTAAGATAGTCAGTTCTCCTAAAAAACCTAAAGAGGGTTTAGTACAAAAAGCTACAAAATCAGAGGAGAATGTGATCATTATTAGTAATCAATATAGTGAAAAATGATGGAATGAATGCTAGGAATTAGGCATCTTCACCTATTGGAACTACCCAATAGCAGAATTCAACAATCTTATTGATTGGTTGGAAGACTCCTGCTTGGAATAGGTAAGTATTTCTCACTTTACAAACAAAATAGCTTATTTGCATTGTTCAAATGAGATGATTAAGAAAGGTTATGCAATCAAAATTTTTGAGTGGTTTCTTGATTGCAAGGAGGAAAGTCTAAATTTCCTTATCCCCACTTGGATAACCCTTCAATCGGTTCCACCTAAACTGATGCATCTGAATTTTTTTAGGAAAATAGGCTCCTCAATGGGGGACCTAATAGGAATTGATGTTTCATGTGAATTTTGAAATAGTATTAGATTATTGATTAAGTGTAATGTCAATTCTTTTTATTTTGATCCTATCAAAATTATCACCAATTCAACTATATATAACATCAATTCCCTCAAAAAAGACTTTTAGATTTTTGAAATCTTTAGATTAGACATTGAATGTAATTCTAGTTGCAAGCATATTCAGCTTGCTACTGATCTTGAGGATGCCTTCCCTTCAATGAGCAAACAAATTAGAAAGATAAAAAAGAATACGACTCGGATCTCTTGAGGCCTTAGTTGAAATCTATTGTTATAAAAGATGCAACCAAGGAAAACAACCCAAAGAAGGGAGAAAATTCTGAGCAATCCAACGCATCTAATAAAAATTTAGTAGACTCATTTATAATAAGGGAAGAAAATTCCAAAGGTTGGGAAGAAGATATACAATAGATATCATCTCATGAAAGAATAGAGAACCAAAAAGAACAACCTAGAAGTAGAAGGAAGAATAGAAGGAACAACAAAAGAAAAAAAAAAAGAAAAAAATAAAAAATTCCATAGTTTCAGCCAAGAAAAAGGAGATTTAGAGAAAGAACAGGAGAATCCAAAAAATAATCTACTAACCAGAAAACCAGCAATGATAAGATAGATATAGAGACAATCATATCTGAACCAAATCTAGAGCCATCAATTGATGAATCCCCTCTAAACAGAGCTAGCAAAAAGCTCTCTAAGTTTTGGAAAACACCTAACAGTCACAAAATTAAGAAAGTAAAGGAAAGAACAAGAACAATAATTAGGATATCGGGGCAATCTCTCAGGATTTTAGTAAAATTTTGAACAATTATATTAGTGATTCAGAAGACATAGATAATGAAGATAAAAAGGATGAGAACCTTGAACAACTAACTAAAGACCTTATACAAGTCTTTAGCCCAGAGAACATAGATAAAAGTAGCTCAACTAAAAAAGAGAACTTATTAAAAAGAGTTCTTAAACTAGGCGGAGAGAACTACTAATTTGAAGATTTAAAATAAGATATTATAAGCATAGAGGAAGAAGATAGAAAATACAGGCAAATATTAGACAAATTCAAAGAACATGTTAATATGGATCAAATCATAAATAAAGTAGAAGAACAAATCAATATTGCAGAATAGATCTTAAAAGAATTTGAAGAAGAGGAAAGGAATATTTATGAAGAAGGACAGATTGATGTTATTAGCAATGCCAAGGATAATCTCGAATAGTTAGGTATTCTAATGAAGCAAGAAGGTATTAAGTCTCCTAGATGTGAAAAAATGAAAGAGGAAGAAAATCATTGAAAGAGCTCAGAGAAGCATATAGACAAGCCAAAGAACAACAAAAAATTAGTAAAAATTTTAACTCTAGGAAGGGGAAGACCCTTCCCAAGAAACATGAAGATCACTACATGGAATGCTAGAGGCTTAAACACCTCTAGAAAGCAAAGGCTTTTATTCCAAAATCTAAAAGCCTTTGAATCAGATATTATAATGTTGCAAGAAACTAAACTTAACAAAGGTGAAGGTCATAGATTAGAGAAGAAAATGAGTAGATGGAAGCTATATATGCAAGAATCCAGAGGGGCTTTAGGAGGTTTGTGTCTTATTTGGAATCCAATGAAGGTAATCCTCAAGGTGACTAGATCAAGCCACTCTTGGATTAGCAGCGACATTAAAGGTATTAACTCTAACTTACAGTTTATTCTGATTAATGTATATGGTCCAATTCAAAATATAGATAAAAAAGCTCTCTGGATAGAAATTAGTTCATTTATAAAGGATCACAATAATGATCTTATAATCATTGGTGGAGACTTTAACACCATACTTAGTTTAGATGAAAAAGTTGGAGGCACTCAATAGGCCCACCCAACATCTATAGATTTTAAAAATTGGGTAAACAATAATTACTTAGCTAATATTCCAACCAGTAATGGGAAATATACATGGAACAATAGAATGAAATATTTTAATTATATAGTTGAAAAATTAGATAGATTTTTTGTCAGAGGAGATCTTAGTAATTTTGATTTTGATATTCAATCCTCAATCCTCCCCATAGCAAGATTAGATCATTTCTCTATTCAAGTGATCCTATCGGAACCAAAAAAACCATTTAGAAACCCTTTCAAATGTGAAAAGATGTGGCTTCTAGATAATAATTTCATGAATCTCATTAAAATATGGTGGAATGAAGAAACTTTCAAAGGATCTAAAATGTTTATCTTTGTGTCTAAATTGAAATACATCAAAGAAAAGATCCTTAAGTGGAATAAGGAACACTTCAAAAATATATTTAAAGAAAAACTAGACATTGAAGAAGAAATAAAAAAACTTAATGTAGAAATAATTAAAAATGGTATGAATAATAGCTCTTACCTGCTAGAGAAATAATTACTAGTCAAAAGAAAACATACAAGCAAAAGAAGAAATCTTCTAGAGACAAAAGTCTAGAGAAAAATGGTTAAGTGAAGGAGACCGAAATACAAATTTTTTTCACAATAGCATGATATCGAAAAAAGCCTTCAAAAGAATTTCTAAAATTAAAGATTCACTAGGAACTCTAACTGAAAATCCAAATATGATTGTTGAAACTATGGTCAGTCATTTTTTATAATATTCTCAACAACTTTGAGAGTTCAAATAAGACTGCACAAGACAAAATGTTGGAGACCATTCTTGCATTAATATCTATAGAAGATAACAAATATTTAAACAAGCCTATTTCTATAGAAGAAGTTAAGTCAGCCCTCTTTAGTATGAATCTAGATAGATCTCCAGGCCTAGATGGTTTCTAGGCCTTTTTCTTCTAGAAATGTTGGGGTATTATTGGTTTAGACTTATGGAAGGCTATCAAAGCCACTAGGAGTGGAGGATTACTTCTATCTAAAATAAATTTTACATTTCTAACATTAATTCCCAAAACTAAAAATCTTGTAAATCTAGGCGAGTTTAGACTCATAGCTCTAGGTAACACCATCTACAAAATTTTCTCCAAAATTCTCTCCAACTGTTTAAAACCCCTTCTTTCAAAACTTATTTTTGAAGAACAAACAGGCTTCATTCTAGGGAGGTCTATTTCAGATGGTATTATAATTATACAAGAAGCTATTCACTCAACTATTAAAAACAAAACTCCTAGTATGTTTATTAAACTAGATATTCAAAAATTGTATGATATGGTCGACTAGAGATTTCTATGTAAAACTCTATAAGCATTCAGTTTCTCCTAACAATGGATCAATCTAATATATCAATGTATCTCTACAACCAAAATCTCCATCCTTATAAATGGAACCCTTGAGGGTTTCTTTGAAACTTCAAGAGGCCTAAGGCAAGGAGACCTCCTATCTCCCTTCCTTTTTATCACCATGGCAGAGGCCTTTGGGAGAGCTTTCTCTAAAGCCCAAACAAAAGGAAAAATTAAGGGTATTTCTATTATGGACAATGTCCCTAACATCACCCATCAACAATATGTAGATGATACAATTCTCCCTAGTGAGAGCTCCTTTTTAGAAGCTATTAATATCAAAGCTATTATTCAATCATATTTGGAAGCTTCAGGTCAAAGAATTAATGCAGATAAATATGAGATTTTCTTTATCAATACTAATCCAAAAGTGGAAAAATAAATATGTAATATTATGGGTTTCAAAAAAGGCAATTTCCCTTGCAAGTACCTAGGTATTGAATTAGAAGATTGTAATAAATATCATCAAGTTTGGAATCAAATTCTAAATAAATTAGACTAAAAAATTGGAGGATGGAAGGATAAATGGTTAACTAAGGCTGGAAAAATCATCAAAATTAGAGTAGTCATGTTAGCTTTACCCATCTATCCTTTAGCTTTCCTCTCCTTGCCTAAGCATATTAATAATAAACTAGAAGCAAAACTGAGGAAATTTCTTTGGAAAGAATGTGAAGAGGGAAAAAAGGTGGCTCTCATCAAATGGGATAAAATTAGCAAACCAAAAGAGTTGGGAGGTTTAGACATCAAGCAACTAAATTGGAAAAATGAAGCCCTTGGTGCTAAGATAACTTGGAGGCTTGTTAAGGAACAAAACCAAAAATGGGCTAAGATCCTATACAACAAATATCTTAATGCTGATGACACCCTCTCTATCTTCAGAATGAAATCTCTTCCCAAAGGTTATGTTAGTTGGAATTTCATTGCTAATAGCAGACAACTAATTTCCAAATATCTTTCATGGGACATAGGTAGTGGACAAGAAGCCCTATTCTGGGAAGACTCCTAGGATGACTCTCCTCCCATAGATTCTCTAGGGCTTCTAGGAAAATGCAAAGATCTTCTTACCAGCTTATGGGGAAATAGAGTAAAGGATTATATGACTTTTAATGAAGAAAAGAAATGGATCTAGAAATTAGTAGATGATTTAGATCTAGATCCAGTAGTTAAAAATTCTTTTAGGAAAATAAATTTTAATATGAAAATTGAACAAATCAATAGGGAAGATAAATTGATTTGGGCAGCATCTAAAAAGTTAAATATAGTGTTAAAGAAGGATACAAGGCTATAATTAGTTCTCAGAAATGGGAAGAGGTCAACATCCCACTCAATCTTTGTTGGGATGCCTCCTACTTACCCAAAGAAGGATTCTTTCTATGGCTAGCTTTTCAAGGAAAGATCCTAACTACTGATAAATTAGATAAAAGAGGTATCCAGGGACCATTGAGATGTGTTCTCTATAAAAAAGACAATGATGAAGTAGACCATTTATTATATAACTATTCATTTCCTAAAAATTGGTGGGAATGGCTTAGCCAAAGGCTAGGTTGGACTTCTCCCCTTCCACAAACTTTTAAGGACCTCCTAATAGGATAGCCTAAAGGTAAAAAATCTGGCATATATAGAAAATTATGGAACATTTTCCCATCTATTCTCATCTGGGAAATATGGAAAGAGAGGAATAGAAGAATTTCTAAGAATCAAGAAATGCAGGCATCCAATCTAATAAAAAAGGTTGAAGTTAGCATCATTGAAACCCTTAGCTCTCACATTAGGAACTCATGATTTGAAGAAGGGTCCTTCTCCTTATGGGACATTATGATTAAAGACAAGTGGGTAGACTTAATCAATCCTGCTCAACTTTACTCAGCTAGGAATCTAGTAGCTAGGCAAAATTGTAGATGGATTCCCCCTCCCTCAGGATGGTATAAACTTAATTTTGATAGTGCTTCCCATTGCAATCCAAGACAATTGGGCATTGGTTGTATTATCAATAATGAAGTAGGGAGCTAGATTATTAAAAGAGCTAAACACATCGAACCAATTTCTAATAATGTAGCCAAACTTGAAGCCCTCCACAAAGGTATCAGATTATGTTTAAAATTAGGATTAACCAAGGTGATTATAGAAGGAGATTCCCAGATAGTTCTCAACATGTTATGCAAAATATCGACTCCTAACTGGGTCTTAAATTCTAAACTTGAAGAAATCCTTAATCTCCTAGATAAAATAAAGGTTTATAAATTAATTCACATTTACATAGAAGGTAACCTAAAAGCCGATAAATTTTCCAATCTAGGACCTAATGGTTTCAATCTCCTTAAAATTAACAAAATGACCTAGTCTAATTTTTTTCCTATCCTGTAATTCTCATTTTTCCATAGTTTAATCACTTATTTTTTTATTATAGTTTATTTAGGCCCTAGTCAGCATTTCAGAGTCTATTATTATCCTGACATAGTGCATATCTATGTCAAAAAGCTATAGGCTTCACTCTTATAATAGGGAAGTGTCCTAACCTTAAATAAAATATTATCTAAATCATTTTTATCTTTGATCCCTCATAACAATTAAGAAGTGTTTTATTCATTATATCTTTCTAGAATCTTTCTCCCTTCTAGAAGTTTGAAGATCTTTCTTATTTAAGTCTCTTCCTCGTCCTTGTCAATTTCATTCCAAATATGGATTCCAGTGCTTGCATCTTTCATGAAACTAAGGTGAAAATGATGGCTTTTAGGGGAAATATCAAGCTAGAAATGTGGAATAGGATATTGAATCAGGTTGACAACATGAACAGGGTAGCCTTAAATAGATCACTGGGTGAAGGTATGTTTAATTATGATTTTACTTAGAGGAAAACCAATGATATAATTGGAGCTTTCATTGGATGTTTAGCTAGGGGAAAAATTGGGCAATGGGAAATGGTAAGATTGTGCACTAATATGTTTAGCTTAGTCTAGTCCTCTAGGATAGTAGCAGCCATAATGAGCTAAGACAATATAGCTAGGGTTTCAATCCTTGAAACATATATGGCTTATCCCCTAAGAAGTTTTGACATAGCAATAGTGCCAAGAAACTCGGCCCTAGCAATTAGGTATATTCATGAATTCTCTTGGGCTTGGCCCAAGATGGAGGCCAATATAAATTTTTTTTTAAGGTGGAAAGGCATTAGGGTTGATTATGATATTGAATGGCTATCTAGCTACCTTAATATTTTCAATGCCTACAAAGATATAGGCACACATCTGTCCAATTGGGTAAATTTGGATTTTTGTTTACCTAATTTTGAAAAATCCTGCAAGGAACGTAACTCTCTTGTGTTCTCACCTAACTTTTAGTCTGAAGATCCTAAAGAAATTTCTAAAGTCATTATGGTTTTCAAAAACCCCGTGTAAATTAGTTGTCTAGTTTTAAGACTTAGTGTATAGGTGTTATCGGCTCAGACTTACAGATGATATAGTATAGGTTGTTAGATAGGGGACTTTGGAAATTTTGGTTTTCTTTTTTTAGCTAGTTGTCTTACATCAATTTTTTGGATAAGTGAGACTGTTTCCTTTATATAGTCAACTTTTGAATGAACTAATCTATACTTAGGTTTTTTAAACAACTATGTATTTGGCTTCATTCTTGGTATTATTTCTCCTTGATTATAAGAGGCCTTGTCATTACTAGGGTAGTTTTGGATCATATACAAACAAACACACACACAAATATATATACTTGTATATATAAATTTAGATTAAGTATTTATACATTAGTGTATGCTTATGTATATAGTTTAATGTGATCCCTAGCATTTTTTGATCTCATTGATACATGTATGTAAGTATAGTCTAATGCATCAAGTGCTTATATATACAAGTATATGTATATTTAAGTATATATCTCTAGGTGATTCCTTGGGTTGAATCTACAAGTATTAGATATTTGATGCATTTCTCTATTATAATGGCATCTCTGTTTATTTCATAACTCCAATTGGTAAACTTACTCAGCTAAGTTTTATCTTTAGCTTTGGTATTTAAGCTTTTGTTTATCATCTTGCTAATCTTAATATTGGACTTTAATTGGTTTTGACTTAGCATTTTATAGTATTTTCTTATGAATACATTCCCATATGCTATGTATAACATATTTAGGTATAACTATGTACGTTTAATTGCTTTAATATCCAAAAACTTACTGATCAGTGTGATCTATTGTTGGTTCAATGATATTATAATATCCTCTTTTTAGGTGCTTCTATTGGCATAAATCAGGTGTAGTCTGTTTGCTTGTCTATGACTATGGTACTCATTGAGTCTTTTCTTATATATTTTCCTTGCTAGGTGTTTGGATCTTTGGGCTTATATTTTTGCAAGTAGGCCTTTTATTCTTGTCCCCTTATCCTTTGGTTCAGTTTGGAAAATTCCTTTTTTTATCTTTCCTCTTGACCTAAATCTGGCATACTAAATTAACAGATCAATCGACTTGGGGCTAAATTTGAGATAGGTTTTAGACCAATGAGTCTAGGAATCTAGTCTCAACCATTCTCAATTAATAGATACATTTGTCTACTGGAGTTCCATGAATTATTAAGATTTAGATAATTTGAATGGCTCACTAATTCTTATGGCAAAGGAAATTTAAGTTTTGAATTGGCCTTATTTTATGTATTACATGCTTTTTGATTTATTGGTCTCTTTTGTAGTGGCTTATTTGCTCTATTATGGTTCAGAGGATGTTTATGTCTTAGGTTTAATCTATAGTTTATTCGCTCTTTTAAAAATAATTACGATAATCTAATCTCCAAAGGTTTTATATGATAAGATTATGTTTCACTTGTTGCTAACCTCTCTAACAATTCTTCTCTTTCTAGCATGTCTTGTGGCCTCGTTGTGGTTGTTTTTAGGGCAAAGCAAGAGAAGGTATTTAACTAGAATCATCTACCTACTATTAGGATTGATCAATTTGTATATTAAACTATTGTATCTATCCTTATAAAGGATCATTTGTATCTAAATTTCCTCGGCTGTAATTTCCAAGGAATTTTTGAGATTTCTAAATGGGGGTATGCCCCTATGATATTCTATAATTTTAGGACTTATGTCCCAGGCAAGACTAGAGGTTTTCTTCCCCATTCTTTCCTACCAGTGCTCGTTTGAATGGTGGAAATGTAAATTAATTTTTATCAATAAAATATATTCTAAAGGTTTCAACCATTTATTGATTTAAAAAAAGAAGAAGTATTCTAGGCTGTTATTTTGATTCAAAAATATATGCTATTGGTACTCTTATTTTAAGTATAGTTATTCTTGTCAGAGTGTGTTATTTTTGTGAAGGCATGTTTATGAATAATAGTGGAGCCAATGGTTTTATTGTATTGTTATGATTGTGCAACCTTTTAGTTCTAGTGTTTTCATCATGTTAACAAATTTTGTTGATGTAGCAAATTGGAAAAAAGATCACCTATTTTTCTTGCATAGTGTCTTGTCTCGCATGAGCACACTTTCTATGGCTTTGCGATTTGATGAAACATGAAACATATTTTCATTATTATTGAGTTCCCGTTGATGATTGCATTAGTGGAGTTGAGGAAGCATTGTTCCTATTTTTATTGGTTAAAATAGGAATTTATATAGTTGCATTAATAAATTGCATTCATCATAAAATGGAAAATACCAAAAATATATCTCTTTTGTGTTTACTTTTTCAAATAGCAACAGATCAAATAGATTATCCAAAAAATTATTCAGAACTAGAAAAGTCCTCCTCATGAACATACAAATTTATCTTCATTTGAGTGGGTTCCATTAGGTTGCAAGATTACATGAAACCTTGGTGTTAATCCACAATTATCTTTTCAAGTGAGGAGTTTGAAAGGATTCTTGTCATTCAACATCGTACAAAATGAAAACACAATAATAACCTTGTAGGAAAGGAACTATACTGCAACAATATACCAATCAAGGTAACATGACTGTAGTATAAAAGAAATGAATATTATTGTGATTACTAATATTATGACGGTAAAATTTTTTCTTACAAAGTCCATCTAACAAGATACTCCAAAGGACCCTTTGATTAGTGTGTTAGAGGAAAGAATGAATTTATTTTTCACCTTGTCTCCTATATATACATTCCATTGATAATAATGAAAAAAAGATTACCATTTCTGCTAAAACTATCATTACTTAAGGTGATTGGTAGTTTACATGAACAAAGCTTGAACCCTTCTACAAATATTTCATCCATGAATCATCAGGGGTTAATCACATTCCCTTAAATGTTTCCCAATCCTTTACAACCATTTTTTAGTTCATATTATCATAACCACACTTTTCTAAATATATTCTTCCATTAATGACAAGGCCATTTTTTTAAGAATCAAAGAGCCATCTTTAGGAATTATGTTAGAGGGATGAAAATATGTTTTCAACTCATTCATTAATCTATCATGCATTCATAAGCACAAATAGTATACTTGAGGCTTCATCAATCAATATTCAACTTGTTAGAGGCTTTCCCACATGCTTACATTAAACAATAAGTCAACCCTATAAATAAGATTAGTCTAAGATTTATTTATACTCTTTCACAAAGATATCAACCACCATACTATACATGAAAGAAAGAAAAAATAGTTCATTATACTATAATTGCAATTAAAAATAATACATATTTCCTTTTTTAGTTAGATAGATGAGCACCTACAACTACAAATTTCTAGTAAAATCTAAATATCAATCTCGTAAAGCTAGGTCTTGGTGTGAGTTCCTACCCCTCACACTCTTAGACTCTTCTGTCTATGATACCAATTTGATGCAAAGAATCTCGTAAAACTTGTCAATATATTAGGATCCTAGTGATCCAAAATTATCTAGAGGCATAATCCATCTCATATCAACTATCTCTCAATTCCAATCAACATTTATCATGGAACCATATAACATTTATGATAGGTTCCTCAATCCTACCAGTAAGACATTCCAATATTTCATAATCCACAAATCAAGTATTTAAACATTGTATTAAACAATAACCTTCGAGGATCAAAACAAAATTATATTCAATGATATTCTTCATCATTAGAAACACCACTCAATTGGTCAATATCTAAGATCTCCTATCCATTTAGAATTATAGAAACTTCTTTACCTAGACTTTACAAGATAACTTTTGATTCAAGTCAATTTAGTTCAATAGACTATCAAGGACTTCTTACCAAATTAATTCATATGTTTAATCACTAATATTGTTCTACAACAAAAATTTATCTCACATAATGGAAAATACTTCACTTAAATTCTCTTATGTCCACACATGTATTGAAACCTTCCATCTATTAAAGATGACATTCCTTCAACACACAATCATTAACCTACATTCTCTTAAAAATTCAATGCCCTTAGTTGCAATCAACAATTGATCAAATCAAGAATTATGAATAGTATATTATGTGGAAATTTTTTTCTTTAGACAACTATTTTCCATGTCTATTACATAAAAATGAGTTATCTCTACTCTTTATGATCATACTAAAATGCCTTGTTAGTATTATCATTCTTTATCACTTGATCCAAATATGAACATCCATACTTGTAGTGATCATGGTTCTATCCAATAAGAAAAACTCTACATTTAAATCATGACTATCATGTAATGACACTTTTATTATGTAATCTGATTATTTGTGATCAATGTATACTTATTGTATTAAACTAATTGTTTTACAATCTGAGATGGTTACAATAATTTTTATAATGTTTCCCAAAAATAATGCTAAAGTTGATTTGAGGATCATATGGGGAAAAGAGTCATATTAATTTGAAGGGGTAGTTAAGGAGTAAACCTATGGTAGGAGGTTTGAATCCAAAGACATCTCTATTGGTGGTGACATATGAATGCACAAGTATGTTGTTAATGATAGAATAAATAGAGTTGCAACAGGACAGAGGAAAATGATTGGTTAAAGAATAGTTATTGGAACAATATGGTGTCCATTTGTTTCATCAATAAAAGGTAAAATAATATTGTTATGGTAGACAGAGGAAATGATCCATATGTTTCCAAAAGGCTACAAGAAAAGGAGTTGAAGAAAGACCAGGGTGATTTTTCAAAATCACAATCAAATAGTGATATCAAAGATACATTGTGATTTTATACTTCTAAAAGTTGTGTGTAGGTTTGAGAAGGTTGAATCAAGAAATGAGGACAAGCCAAAAGATGCCATCAAGAAGAAGTGGTGGAGTCAAGACAAATCCCTTAGACTCTTGGGGCAAGAATTCTTTTGTAGGCCAAGTATATGTTGCAGGAGCAACCTAAAAAGATAAAGATATATTGAGGATCCCAAGCATGGAAGGAAGTATGAAGACATCCCTAAAGGTTAATTAGAAGGTTTTAGAACCAATCATGCTCATGTGGACTAGAAAAAATGATGGAAAGGCTAAAGGTCCTAATAAGGAGTTCATAACAAATTGAATGTAAAGAGGGGCGAATAGTTCCCAATATATTAAAAGTGGGGTCAAGGATGATTAGATTAGTTGGTTAGATCCTAGGAAGAGATTTGATAAAATTTTGTTAGGTTTTGGGATGAACAGAATGATAAAATAAGAGTTATCAATTTAAAATTTAAAATTATAACGATTAGTTGGAAAATGGAGGGAAATTAGTTTATAAGGCCTAAAAATGCTTTTAATGAGTTCTAATCAACTTGGATCAGTTGGGGAAGTTGTATTCCACCCAATCTAGCCTAGTCAAAGCATATGAATAAGGGATAGTGATGATTTAATCAATATTTATATATACAAGGCTCATGAAATGCAATAAGAAGTAACTTAAAATTTAATAAGTTGTTTTGAAATTATGATGGTTTAGAGACATCAATAAACTCCTAAGGAAGTTTGGTGAATGATTTGAGTCTTTTTTGTTGATTCATTAGTTCATTCAATCTTTGATTGATTGCAAGAAGATTGACAACTCCATTAACTAGTTTTGTGTTTGTTATTGAAATGGTGGTCATTCCATGGATGTAGGAGTCTAATTCTCATGGAATAATAATGTATTCATATGTACAAAGGAATTCTAACAAGGTTTTGGCAGTAAAGTCTGAAAGTAGGCGATCACAATTGAAGCTTTTATGTTGGAGAGAAATTATTTTGAGGGAAGAGTACAATAGTAGCCATTCTAGCCATTGGAGGTTGATGATTATGATTGGAAGTGGTTTTTTATACTAAGGAGAAGGTGCTAAAAACATTAGTTGATTGAGATTTGACTAGGAGAGGAGACATTGAAAAAATCCTTGTTTAGGCAAGGGTTTGGAGGCTAACTTGGGGCTTTTGGGTCTAGGCTTCTTTTAGATCTAGATTGATACCATAATATTTTAATTAGGATCAAAATAAGATACTTTCCAGAGTTAAGATGGTTTTTGTTGAGTTTGGCACATAGTTCCTTTGTGAAAGTGTCCTCTTTTTATCTCAAAATAATGATAGCTGATTGATTCTATAGATTGGTTCACAACACACAATGTTGATTTTTTGATATGTCAAAGTAGACGCAAATGGGCATCTAAATTTTGTTTATTTTAAGGAGGTTCTTTGGGAAAGGTTTGAGAAAAGAATTATAATTTGTATTACATATCAACAAATACCTGATCACTATAGAGATGTAGATCACAGGGCCATGAAAAGAGATGAAGGTGTGAAATAGATGATTTTGGATTATTCTATATACACACTTAGAACTTAGTATGCACATATCATCATTAGAGATCAAATGGGTGTGTGTGATCCCTTTCTTTTCCCTTTCCCTTTCTTCCTTCTTGACTTAAAAAGATCACTACAAAGAAGCAAATCAAAAGGACATAAAAATAATAAATTTATTGATTCGAAGGGTATCACAAAAGATAAAATATATATTCATCACATATCATTAAATATGTATACCATTAAATTCCTATACCATTCCATAAATGAAAAAAAATCATCACAATTATACACCCATGAGGTTTTGGATGAATAAAAAGGGTGTTGCTGATATGGTTTTCATCTAAGAGAGACTTCTTCTAGTTTTCACATGGGTCGGGTCAGGAGCGATTTATACACATCCAAATGAACACCTGTTTCTTTTTTCTTTCTAAATAATATCCATGACACCATCACAGTATCAACAATTCCATCAATATTGTGATGACACCGATGATACTTTTAATTTTTTTTTGGAACATTCACATTGAGATGGCTTTGCCATCATAAGCCATCACAAATGGGCATCTAAAATTGACGCCAAATGTTGTAGTGGCAAAAGAATGGCAGTTGTATAGACACCACACTATCATTAAGTTTTTATTATCCTATAAATTGAATGATGTTATAAAGTTCTAAAGCCTCTTCATGTTACCTTATCAACCACTTTTATGTTGGGGTACATAGGAGAAGCTGCTCCAATTTATTACCCTACATACCCATGTTTATTGCACATGAGCACTTGTAAGAAATACAAGTTCCCAACCCAACCCCCAAATGAATAATCCATCAATCAGCCTAGATATGGGAATCTGGGTCTCACAAGATCTCATCATACACATTTTCATGCGATCACATGTGGGCACAACTCACTTAATGAATATAATCAAATAAAACCAATGCAAGGGTTCAATATTCAATATTATTGGTTAATAGTTTTTCCTCCTATTAGATTTTATGACCTGACTCTTTGATACCTAATGTTTTGGAGAGAGAAAAGGATGTTTACCAATAAATGGGTCAATGTATGTATTCTATCACTGCCCTCTAAATTAATAGGTATGACTCCCTTATGATTTGTAATGATATGCAAATGAATATGTTTTTATGAGATTAGAAGTTTTGAAATTATAAGATCTTAACCAAAGAGTAGTAAAGGATATCCAAATAATTTGTAGAAATAAACAATTCAAAAAAATAAAATTTGAATAACCTATCACACCCAATGAAATGACTATAGTAGATTATCTTGAGATTTAAAACTCTTACTTCTATTCTAAATGCAAATTAACAATCTAAATGCAGAAGAGGAATGGAAGAAGAAATGCAGATGAAGAAAAGTGGAATCATTTTAAACTATCAACCTTGAATAAAATGGAATCCAACAAGTAACTAATAGATTCATACACACTTATCTTTCACTTCCCAATGAAACTATCTAACATGTTATGAAACTAGCAAGAGAAGAAACAAAAACATATATGAAGAAAGTAAATGGAATCACATTTACTATAGTTACCAAAATCAAATGGAATCCATATGATTATCACAGAATCACGTATGATTTTCTTTCAACTCTTAATGCAGAACTAATCTATACATGGACAACAAAACATGACAAGAAAATAGGGTAAATGTAATTACAAAACCAATTCACCATCAAGTTTTTTGACACTTGTATTGTTAAATGAGATTAAATTTATAGTTTTTCTATCATCCCTTAGTTCAGTAGAGCAACAGTCATAAAATAGAAAAGAGAATAGAATATGAAATTATCCAATGATATGAACATGTGGCATATTTTCTATCGATGATTCTAGATCCATGGTACTTCTGAAAACATAAAATGACTACTTATCTTCCTATAACTTCAAAAAATTCCATAGAAATATCCAATTCTTCATATTTTTTTATTTGGTGCCAAGTCAATATAATTCATATTCCAACGGTCACTACAATTTTGAATTCTAACCATTGATCTTAAACCAATGATCATGATTGAAACATAACAAACTTCCTTATTTTTCCTTTGTAATATATTCTATGGGCCCCTCCATGTACACATGTTGAATCATCATTATGTCACTATAATTAACAATCAAGAAACTTTCCATAGTGGCATAATGACAACCCTTTATTTCAATTTTGATCTATGGTGATGACTCTTCTAGCAATCTTACCCTCAATTGGATCCCATGGATAGATGTCAACTTATCTCTATGTCACCATGATTATTCTTCATGTAACTCTCCATAGCAACATAACAACAATCATGGATTTTTAAAAATCTAATGGCTGAGGAGATTCATCATTGAATTCTTATAATTTCATCTTTAAAACATCATCCATCAATTTGATCTTCATTTGATGATCTAGATTTAGTCTCTAAGCCATTTGACTTGTCAACTTTGCAATGTAGACATGAAGATTAAATATAAGCCATCAATTTCATTGTAACAAGGGTCATACCACCATTGGCCAAGTTTTCTCACCATTTTTGATGATTTATTTGCCTCTCCTATATTTTATCTTGATCATCAACAATGTCTTTCATGAAAAATGTGACATAGCATGAATCTTTTTCTTCAACATGATTAGGAATAATGATAGATGAATCAACAGAATATCCAGACCTTCTTCTCAATAGGGAAATGCATAACAAAACCTCCAAAACCTAATCACCTAGCCATTGGACTGGTGCATTGCTCATATGATTTTCCACATCAAGTTAACTCAAAGGAATGATGAGAAGAAGGCCATCCTATGGGAAATCTATACTTGACTCAAGACATTGACACTTGAGTTGACTCAAAACCCTAGAGCAAAAAGACATGAACTGATACTTGGGAAATAGATGGCTCTATTTGGGGATTTAAGCATAATAATTCTTCAAAGAACTCTAGCAATCTTTGGTTCTACACAAAAGGAGACAAACTTTGAAATAAAAAGAATATACTAAACTAAGAAAACAACAAAAAACTACCTAGGAAAGCAAGCAACTAAACTAAAGAAAATTGCATGGAAGGAAAACCTACCTATCTAGGTACTATGCAAGGGTTATCTTCTTTCAATTTTGAATTTGATACAACTTTGAATTCTTCCCATTATAAGAACATGGTATGGTTTCTCGAGTGGGATATGCCAATTTGAAGGAATTATTTTGATTGACTTGAATAATTTGAAAAGGCCCTTTCCACAAAGATTAAAACTTAGAATTCATACCTCTTGGCTTATGTCTCTTATCCTAGATCAACACCAAATCACTTTCCATAAATTTTCTAGGCCTTTCTCTTCTATCGAACAACTTCTTTATCCTTCCTTAATGTTAAATGATCTTATCAACCATCTCTTCCCTTTCTTCTTTCATTTTGGTAAGATACAAGATCCTCTTCTCTAATCCATCCTTGAAAATGTCATCTTAAATTATAGTCTTTAATTTACAAATGTCAAGATCTAGAGGCATTGGAAAATTAACTTTCACTCCATAGACTAATTCAAAAGGTGAGATACCTATAGCTCTTTTAGATGTGGTTCCATCAACCCATAAAGCATCATGAATCTTCTTATGCCAACTTTTTTGATTATTTGAGACCAATTTCTTCAAAATATTAACTAGATTCTTATTACTAGATTTAGCCTGTCCCTTTCCTTGAGGGAAATAGTCAAAGGAATGACCAACTTGAATACTATTATCATAGAAAAAATCAATAATTAATGAAGAATCAAAATAAGATGCATTATCCATTATCAACTTCATAGGAACTCCAAATCTAACTAGGATATGTGCTTTGAGAAACTCACATACCACTTCTAAGGAAGTCTTCTTCATTGGCTTTGCTTCAACCCATTTACTAAAATAATCTATGGTAGTTAATATATATGAATGTCCTTGACTGGAAGGAGAATTTCTTGGGCCTATAAAATCTAGACCCCATGATGGAAGGGAGCTTCAAATACCACTCACCTAAGAGGTAAGGCAACAAGATGAGTTTTACAAGAAAACATATTGCATTTCTCATAATTAGCAACCCACTTGTATGCATCTTTGAACATGTCAAGCCAATAATAGCATTGCCTCAAAATTTTAAATGCAGTAATAGTAGAAGAAAAGTGTCCTCCACATGCTTCAGTATGAAAAGATGTCAACATTTTTACATGTTTCTCTTTATCCACACATCTTAAAAAATGTTCCATCAATTTCTCTCTCATACAAGAAATCATTATGAATCGCATAGTTTAAGGCTTTTAGTTTTAGATCTCTTATTTTCTTAGTAGTCAATCCATCAAGGTATTCACCATATGTCAAAAATAAGAAATGTTTGAGAACCAAGGATCCTAAAGACTTACCATAAGAACTTTTAAATTCTCTACTTCTTTGAATTGCTGATTGTCTACTAAGGCTTTATAGAGTGCATTGCCTCTTATAAGTTTGGTTGGCTTAATTTCTATATCACATTATTGGACCTTTTCTATTCAAACTCCTCTATTATTACAACCAACCTCTTGTTGTGTCAAATTACTTTTTACTGTAGGATCTAACATATATATCACTGAATGAGAATGTAGTACATAAAACCTAAATTTTTTAAGGGCTCTCACCACTACATATGCATGCATTTCCATCTATGAATATCTCAGTTCTTGATTCTTCAATGGTATACTCATGAAATCAATTGGAGCTTATATTCTCTCTTTATTTTCTTGCATCAATATACTTGACATAGTATATTTTGAGGCATAATAGTAATTGACATTTCTTTAGTTTAGTCAGGATGGACAAGCGTAGGGGCTTTGGTAATGGCACCCTTGATATCTTCAAAAGCCTTATTCCCAACATCATTCCATTTGAAAGTTTTTATCACCTTTCATTATATCAACTATACATTTAACTATTTTAGAGAAGTCATGAACAAATATCCTCAAGAAATTTTCATGGCCAAAGAAGGACTTCACTCCAATTTTACTTAATGGAAAACTTAATTGTTGGATAGCTTTAACTTTATCTGGATCAATCTTTACTCCTTATTGGGACACAATATGACCAAGAAGCTTGCCTTTTGTCACAAAAACACTGACTTCTTTGGATTTAGTGAGACACCATGATCTCTACATATTTGTAACCCTTTTTCTATATCTTTGATGTGATCTTTTATCTTCTTAGAAAAGACTATCAATTCATTAAGGTATATTTACAATTATCTATCTTTCAAATCACCAAAGGCCAAATTCATGCCACATTAAAAGGTTGTACTTGCATTAATAAGGTCAAAAGGCATTCTATTGGTAAAAAAAGTACCCCATGGTGTGGTAAATGTAGTTTTGAACTGATCTACTTCATCTACTTGAATCTAATTATATCCTAAAAAACAATCTAACATGGACATCATTTCTAACCCTACAATAGTTTGTAAGAGATTATCCATATTAGGGAGAGCAAAATTATATTTGAGTAAGGCTTGATTTAGATTTATGAAATCTACACAGATCCTTATCTCTCCATTCTTCTTCCTCACTGGAAAAATGTTAGCAACCCAAGTAGAATTAGGAATAAGATATATAATCTTAGCCTACAACATTTTATCAATCTCCTTGAAGATTTCTCCTTCAACTATAGGGTTATATTTTCTTTGTTTCTACCAAAATGGTGTTGCTTCTTGTTTAAGAGGGATTTCATGTTTTAACTTTACACCCATGAATATTTTAAGGTCTTCATAGCTCCAAGAAAATACATCTTGAAATACAATGTGTAATTTCTCGATCTCCATCCTCTCCTTTGGTGTACAACACTTTCCTATGTTTATCATCTTTGGGCTGACTTCTATCCCTATATTGATTCCATCATATTCACCACAAGTTTTTCCTTTCTTATCTCTCTCCCTCTTTATGTATGCATCATGCCTATCAAATTTTTTTTCTAACGAGATTAGATGGGGTGGAATCTTATTTCCTATCAATTGAATCATATCAAGCTCTATTTTCTTTTTATCACCTATCACTGAATCATCACCATTTGCATTAGTGCTTCCTTTAAATACAATAATTCGAAAAGATCTTCCCCTTCAATTAATTTTAGTATGTTTTTATCATCTTCAAACATCTACCATGAATCTTCATTATCAAGGACATTGGGCTTGAATAAAACTTCTACTTTATAAACTTGATCTTTAAAATTAGGATGTGGTACGAGCAAAGATGTAGAAACTACCAAAGAATCAGCTCTTGAATTGAATTTCATTGGTACTAATATAATTGAAAAAGATTCTAAACCCTCAATTTCATCTCACACCTTATTATGATAATTCCTCAATCTTGATTTCTTTACTACATATTTGGTTTTGACTTTTCTCACCACCAACTCTACATCTCTTTGAGCTTTAAGTACCTTGATCCCTTTTTGTTTTGTTTCCATTATACCAAGGAGAAGAGCTTAATATTCTATAGTATTGTGATGTAGGAGCATCCAGAGGTATAAGGGCAATCTTGTGTCACCCAAAAAAATATACTTAGACTTAGTTTCTGTTTCATGTCTTTACATTTTTGGATACCCATTTGGCTCAAATAAAGGTTCCAACTCTCATAGTTCAACTATCAGTGCGTTTAAAAATATTGAAAAAATAGGAGCATGTATTTAGGCTATCATTTTGGTAAACTAGAAGGTGTGAATTGGCCAGATAAATGTAATCATGATTTAGAGCATTCCAGAAAAAGAATCAGGTCAATAGGCCCCATGGTTTGAAAGTTATTGCAGTTTTTCGGGTTTTGGAGACCTCCTAAGAATGCTTCAAAGTCAGGTTTGGGGCATTAAATGACCTTGAAAAGGGTCAAAAATGGGGGAGGAGTGAAGCTTGTCCATAGGACTATAGAGCGCTTCAAGAGCTTTCCAAAAATGTAAACGGTTCGTCAATCGGAGCTACGGTTCAAAAGTTATGCCTCCCGAAAGTTAGGTTACCGTTTCTGGATTCTTCTAGATTTGCACCGACTTCTAACGCAGCTTCTAGAACCTTCTATTTCATCAGTGGATGCCTACTAGCACTTTATAGAATGTAATCCTAGTGCTTAACCCTCCGAGGTCTATTTAAGGAGATTTTTGGCATTGTAAAAGGCAGTTCGGAGTGGAGTGTGAGAGGAGGTGCTAAAAGGAGAAATATTCTCCAGATTTATGCTATTGTAAGCCCTTAGGGCATGTTTTGAAGTTTATTTTCTCTGTGCTATTTGTACTAGCTTATTTTCTCAGTTAATATAATTCCCCTTTTTTGTTGTGTCCCCATCAAGTGGTATTAGAGCGGGTTTTCCTGAGTGTGTAGACAGAGCGCCGACTGTGAGGCAGTTTGCACTAGGACTATGTGGTTGTGGGTTCAAGTTAGAAGATGCCTCCATAAAGAGAGCATGGAAAAAGGGCTAGAGCTATTGATCCTAAGGAGGTTAGAGCCCTCCAGAGGCAGGTACAAGCATTGCAAGAGGAGCTTCATAGAGGAGAAAATGTTGCCACAGGTGACAATAGTGAGGATGATAATGAAGAGGAAGTAATGGGACCAGAAGAGGAAGTTGATGGGGAAGTTCTGAATCCTGTAGAGGAAAGGCTTTTTAGGTCCATTACTAAGTTTGGGAAAAGACCTACAATTGAAGTGGATATATTTTCAGGAAATCTGAAAATAGATGAGTTGATCGATTGGAACAATGAACTAGAAGAATACTTTGAGTATGAGGATATAAGGGACCCAGATAGGGTTAAGTTTAGAAAGGCCAAACTGAAAGGCCATGCCAAAATTTGGTGGCAAGAGGTTCAACTAGAAAGACTTAGAAGAGGAAAGGAGAAGATCACAAGATGGGATTGCATGGTGGACAAATTGAAGAAGCAATTCATTCCTGTGGACTACGAGCTTGATCTATTTAAGAAGATGCATGGGTTAAAGCAAGCAAGAAGATCAGTCCAAGAATATACAGAGGAGTTTTACAGACTCTTGATTAGAGCGAGGCATGCAAAAGAAAATAAGGAGAAGGTTGCTCGTTATATCAGTGGGTTGCGACCTAGCATCCAGGAAGAATTAAGTCTAGTAAGAATGACCAGCGTTGAAGAAGCATACCAGTTTTCCCTATGAGTTGAAGAGAAGTTGAGTAAAAGGTTTGAAGGAAGAAAAAGAGGGTGTAGTCAAGGAGGAAGGGGAAGAGATAGATCATCTGGAGGTTGCAATGAAACCCAAAAGAAAAATAAAGATGTGGGTACTAGCAGAAACCAGAGGAATGAGGGTTTCAACCGCTCCCATGATCAAGACTTTGGAAATCAAAGAGGAAGAGGTAGAGGACGTGGACAAGGAAGAGGAGGCTTTCGTGGTACCTATTTCCATTGCAATGAAGAAGGTCATCGTGCCTTTGAATTCCCTCAACGATAAGGAAGGACAGAGGGCCAAGCTAGGGTTGCTCATGTGGATGAGGATGCACAATCATCATATTCAGAGGATGCAGAAAGAGGAGAGACCTTGGTAAATGAAAGAGTCCTACTAAGTGGTGAGAATGAACCAGGACAACGAAGGAGTTTGTTTCATACCAGATGCAAGTGTGAAGATAAATGTTGTAATGTGATCATTGATGGTGGTAGCACTGATAACTTGGTATCAGAAGAGATGGTCTCTAAGCTGAAGCTCAAGAGGGAGAAACATCCCTAGCCCTATTGAATTTATTGGGTAAAAGATGATCATAAGGTCCTGGTAAGTGAACAATGTTTAGTAAAATTCAAAATTGGGAGTTACCATGATGAAGTTCTCTGTGATGTTATTTCGATGGATGTTTGCCATCTATTATTGGGTAGACCATGGCAGTTTGATAGACATGCAATACATGATGGACATGCAAACACATACTCTCTAACAAAGGATGGAGTTCACCACAAATTGAAGCCCATGAAAAAGGAAGGTGAAAAGGTATGTAGTAGTGCTAGGATTTGTCTTGTTGATGGAAGGAAGTTTTTAGATGGCATGAAACATCAGCATATGTGCTATGCTTTGATTCCTAGGAAAGATAAAGAAGGTAGTAGTGAAATACCATTTGAAGTTTCAGATTTACTAGGGGAATTTGGAGATATTATCTCTGATAATGTTCCAGATGGATTGCCACCAGTAAGGCAAATCAGTCATCAGATAGATCTGATTCCAGGAGCTAGTTTGCCTAACAAGGCTGCTCACAGGATGACTCCTACTAAAATAGAGGAGCTAAATAGATAGGTTTAGGAGTTGTTGAGGAAGGGCTTGATTCGAGAGAGCTTGAGTCCATGTGCAGTACCTGCAGTACTCGCACCAAAGAAGGATGGAGAGTGCAGGATGTGTATAGATTCCCAAGCTATAAATAGGATAACCATCAAGTACCAGTTTCCTTTACCAAGGATGGATGATCTTATGGACTGCTTGAGTGGAGCTCAGTACTTCACAAAGATAGATCTGAAGAGTGGTTATCATTAGATATGGATTCGAGAAGGAGATGAGTGGAAAATAGCCTTCAAGACCAAGGAGGGTCTTTATGAGTGGTTAGTCATGCCCTTTGGATTGACGAACGCCCCAAGCACCTTCATGCAACTCATGAATGAGGTATTTAAGAAGTTCTTGGGAAAATTTGTTATTGTCTATTTGGATGATATTTTAATTTTTAGCAAGACTTTGGAAGAACATTTACTACATATTTTTAGGGTCCTTGAAAGGCTAAGGGAAGAGAAACTATTAATTAATCTGAAGAAGTGTATCTTTGCAAAAAGGGAGTTAGTCTATTTGGGGTTTGTTATATCACCTGAAGGTCTTAAAATGGATTCAGAGAAGGTAAAATCCATCTTGGAATGGCCTACTCCAAGGTCTTCTACTGAGGTAAGATCATTTCATGGTCTGGTTAGTTTTTACAGGAAGTTTATTAAGAATTTCAGTGGCATATGTGCACCCCTAATTGATACAATAAGAGGGGATAGAAAAGAGTTCAAATGGACTGCAGCAACTGCGAGAAGTTTTGAATTTATGAAGAAGAAGGTGACAGAATAGCCTATGTTGGCACTTCCAGATTTTAGAAAAGTGTTTCAAGTGGATTGTGATGCTAGTGGCAGTGCTATTGGGGCTGTATTAAACCAAGAAGGTAAGCCTATTGCATATTTTAGTGAAAAATTGAATGATGCAAAGAAGAAGTATTATGTTTATGATCAAGAATTCTATGCAATAGTTTAGGCCTTAAAGAAATGGAGGCATTATTTATTGCCAAAGGAATTTGTTTTGTATACTGATCATCAGGCATTACAGTACCTAAATAGCCAAGGTAAATTGAATTAGAGGCATATGAAGTGGGTAGAATTCTTGCAGAGTTATACATTTGTGTTGAAGCATAGAAGTGGAAAATCTAACAGGGTTGCAGATGCACTAAGTAGGAGATAGTCACTGCTTACAGTAATGCAGGTTGAAGTAGTTGGGTTTGATAAACTCAAGAATTTGTACCCCGAGGATCCTGATTTTGCTGAAGCATGGAAAGCTTGTAAAGAGCCTATTTCTGTAGATAGAATAAAGTGGTTAGATTATTTGATTCAGGATGGCATGTTGTTCAAAGGTAGTCAATTGTGCATTCCAAGGAGTTCCATGAGGGAAAATCTGATTAAGGAGAAACACAGTGGAGGGATGGCAGGACATTTTGGTTGGGATAAGACCATTGCCATTCTTAGAGAACATTATTTTTGGCCTCAAATTACACAAGATGTGAAGAAGTTTGTACAGAGTTTCCAGGTTTGTCAAGTTGCCAAGGGGTTTAGTCAAAATACTGGCCTATATCAGCCATTGCCTGTTCCATCAAGGCCATGGGAGGACATAAGTATGGGTTTTGTTCTTGGATTGCCAAGGAAACAAAGGGGTAATGACTCAGTATTCGTGGTGGTTGATAGGTTCTCCAAAATGGCACATTTCATTCCATGCCACAAAACTCATGATGCTGTCCATATTGCAGACTTGTTTTTCAAAGAGGTGGTAAGACTACATGGTCTTCCAAGGAGTATAGTTTCTGACAGAGATACTAAATTTGTGGGGTATTTCTGGAGGACATTGTGGAAGAAGTTGAGAACAGACTTGAAATTCAGTTCCACGCATCACCCACAGACTGATGGCCAAATAGAAGTGGTAAATAGAAGTCTGGGCAATTTGCTGAGATGTTTAGTTGGAGATAAGCCCAAGGGATGGGATTTGATTCTACCACAGGCAGAGTTTGCTTATAATAACTCTGTAAATAGGAGTACTGGAAAATCACCATTTCAAATTGTATATGGGAATAGCCCAAGGACTGCACCAGAATTGAGGAAGATAGAACAAGGGGAGAGGACAAGTGCTAAAGCTAAGGAATTTGTTGAACACATCAAGCATCTACATGAGGAGGTTCAAGCACACATTATCAAGATGAATCAAGAGTATAAAGCTAGGGCTGATCAAAGGAGAAGACATAAGGAATTCCAAGTAGGGGATCTAGTCATGGTGCACTTACAAAAAGAAAGATTTCTAGTTGGTACTTACAACAAGCTGAAAATGAAGAAATTTGGCCCCTGCAAAGTTTTGAAGAAACATGACTCAGGAAATGCATATGAGGTGGAGCTGCTAGATGGTATTCACATTTCTCCCATTTTCAACATTGCAGATTTAACAGAGTATCATGATGATGGTGCAGATGAGGAGTTGGTTTTAGAGCCATGTCCAATTCCTGCTTCTAAGAAGGAGGAGATAGAAGACATTCTAGATCATCGTGTGGGTAGGAGTACCAAAAATAGGCAATATGAAGAGTATTTGGTCAAATGGAAAGGACGGCTGATTGAGGACTCAACTTAGATATCAGTAGCCGAGGTTTCCCATTTGGGATTTCTTCTACCATCCATAAAGTGACAGGGTCACTTTTCAATCTACCCTGGGTGTCTAATGCAGGAGCATCTAGAGGTATAAGGGCAATCCTATGTCACCCAAAAAAATGTACTTAGACTTAGTTTCTATTTCATGTCTTTACATTTTTGGATACCCATTTGGCTCAAATAAAGGTTCCAATTCTCATAGTTCAACTATCAGTGCGTTTGAAAATCCCAAAAAAATAGGAGCATGTATTTGGGCCATCATTTCGGTAAATTAGAAGGTGTGAATTGGCCAGATGAATGTAATCATGATTTAGAGTATTCCAGAAAAAGAATCAGGTCAATAGGCCCCACGGTTTGAAAGTTATTGCAGTTTTTTGGGTTTTGGAGACCTCCTAAGAATGCTTCAAAGTCAGGTTTGGGGCAGTAAATGACCTCGAAAAGGGTCAAAAAATGGGGGAGGAGCAAAGCTTGTCCATAGGGCTATAGAGTGCTTCGAGAGCTTTTCAAAAATGTAAACGGTTTGTCAATCGGAGCTATGGTTCAAAAGTTATACCTCCCAAAAGTTTGGTTACCGTTTCTGGATTCTTCTAGATTTGCACCGACTTCTAATGCAGCTTTTGAAACCTTCTATTTCATCGGTGGATGCCTACTAGCACTTTCTAGAATGTACTCCTAGTCCTTAACCCTTCGGGGTCTATTTAAAGAGATTTCTGGCATTGTAAAAGGCAGTTCAGAGTGGAGTTTGAGAGGAGGTGCTAAAAGGAGAAATATTCTCCAGATTTATGCTATTGTAAGCCCTTAGGGCATGTTCTGAAGTTTATTTTCTCTGTACTATTTTTACTAGCTTATTTTCTCAGTTAATATAATTCCCCTTTTCTATAGTTGAACTATGAGAGTTGGAACCTTTATTTGAGCGAAATGGGTATCCAAAAATGTAAAGACATGAAACAGAAACTAAGTCTAAGTACATTTTTTTGGGTGACACAGGATTGCCCTTATACCTCTGGATGCTCCTGCATCATATTGTTAGTATTTTTAAAATCTAACTTATAAGCCAAGTAAGTCATTTCTCCACTAGGTGATGTCAACACTGCCCCTACACCTGAACCAACATTAGCACAATTGCCATCAAATCCACAACTGATCATCTTTATTTCTCTCTGATTCTTTTGAAATATCAGGGGTGTTAGAGAAAAAAATATAATTACTAAATTGCATTTAATGATACAATATTTGAGACCTAGGATCATCTAATTTTAGGACAATGAATTTTTTCGTTTCTTCTAGTTCTAGCTTCACCTTTTTATTTCCAACTTAGATAGTGGCACAAGACTAGTCTAGTTTTATCTCTCCCACCATGTCTTTGTAGAAACTTCTACTTAGGAGCATGCCATAACTTGTAGGGATATCTACCATATCTACCACTAGAATAGTGATTTTTAGCCTTTTGGAAGGATAGGCAGCAAGGGCAACTTGAGCATCATTTATTTGTCCAAGCAAGGGTACTTGTTTTGCATCTTGTGAATAACATTTACCAAAAGTTTTAGTTAATGGAAGTCCTAAAGATTTTTCTACAGAAGTAAGCATTATATTATCAAAGGCTCCTAAATTTATGATACAAATTACTTAATCTATTTCCATTGATGAACAAGGAAATGTAGAAGGGATCTAGTTTTTTATTAGGACATGTGACTAAGACAAAAATTTCTTCTTCTTTAAACAACTTAGGGAGTGTAAAATCTTCATCAGTCAAAGAAATTCAACTAGTACTAGATTTATTGTGATGATAAATATTAGCATTAATATTAACATGATCCCCATCCTTATTATTACAATGCTAAACTAATCTTTGCAACTGATCAGGATTAGACTTTAGGTAATCCAATGGAGATATTTGGATTATTAAAATACTAAACTAATCTTCGCAACTGATTAGGATTAGACTTCACATAATACAATGGAGATATCTGGATTCTTACCTCTTCACAGTATTGTATGATGTCAAAGGAATCAACTGATTTACCTTTGTGTTCCTTTTGTGTAGTTGAAGTTACTATGCCACTATCTTTATCAACTTTATTTTATGGTGCATTATTTTTTATAGGGACTGAATTGTTGGTCCGATTTATATTCTTCTAACCTTTGGTCATTACTATTAATTGAGATCCTTCTATAGTTGCAAAATAGTCACCTCCTTCTTGTGCATCTAATTAATACTCCAAGAAATAATTTTTAGAGTCGCCACAAGGAGCTTGATCACCTCAATTTCAGGATATTCAATTTTTCGTTCTTTGTTATCCACCATCTACCTATATCTAATCATATCAGTACATGTATCTCCATCATGATCTACTCTTAGATGAAAAGTACACATATTTTTTCTTTTTGGACTAGGTTTAATTTCTAATCTTTTTTGAATAGGTGGTATTTGCAATGTTTTTCCTTTGTTTGGGTTTTCATAACCTTCTTGATGAGGTTGATGAAAAGAATGAGTAGGCCTATAAATTTGTTTCTTTAAAGAAATGAGCTCATTGGACAATTTTTGAAGCATGACTTCTATACTATTATAAGTACTAGCTATATTACTCATGGTTCCATATTGGAATTCTCTCTTCCATTTACCAGAAGCTATCATATCATCCTCCATCTCCATAGCTAGTGTCTGGGAAGCTTGCAAGTTTTCTACATTTTCTATTCTAATTTGATGTCCAATTTTAGGAGGCATCAAGCTAATGTGGAAATTCTTCTTGTTATCATTTGTGGGTGCACTAGAAACAAGTATTCTTTTGATGAGTTTATTCAAACTTGTATTAAAATCTCTTGTAGAAACCGATGGTTCTTTCTTTATTTGTGCTAATTGCAACAATACTCATGCATCTTCTATACTTTTGTAACATTCTTCAAACCTTTTTTTTACGATATCCCAATTTGTGATGCATCCTGTAGGCAGGTCATGAAACCAATTAGCAACACTTTCTGCAAGTGTATCTACAAACATATGGGTAGCAACAACCTCATGTTGAGGATTTAGTACACCACGGGATTTATGGAAAGCACTTAGGTGTTGTTATATAGAGATGGTACCATCACCATCAAATTTTGAAAAATTCTTCCTTGATGCTCTTGGAAAATCATTATTAGCTCTAAGGGCAAGAGGACCAATATAATTTCCCCAAGGAAGTGCCATAGCTACTAATATAATATTCTGGTTTGTCTAAAAAGTAATAGAAACTTGAAGTGTTGCACCAATCAACAACAAAACATCAAAAGTAGGAGGAATAGAGGTCTTAACAATAGGAGGAGAAGAAGATTGACTTTTTAGTTTTCTATTAGAAGGAAAAACTATACAAAAGTGAGTATCTTGGAGTTTTTTAGTCACAGATTCCCTTGTAGGTGTTCTTCCTCTTCTGCAAATATCTTCTAGGATAGGAAAATTGGCCTTCTTGAGCTCTTCATATATTGGGTCAATCTTTCCTCTTTCTTTAGCACTCCTGGTATATTTGGGATCAAGGATGTATCAAATATCTAGAAAAATGGTGTTTTTAATTTACCTTACTAGTCTCCAAATTTGAATTTTCTTCTTTCCTTCAGCAAGTTGAGGCTATAAAACTAGTATCAAGTCCTTATGGAAAACACCTCACTACCATAAGTCCTTTGTTGCAACTCAAATATATGCAATTATATTTCAAATTAATATGCAATAAAATTCTTTAGAGCTTTCACCCAAATCTCCCGAGTAGAGTCGCTAAAAAATGTTGGTTAACAATTTGTTCTCCTATTAGATTTTATAACCCCTCTTTGATACCCACTGTTTTGGAGAGACAAAAGGATATTTACCAATAAATGGGTCATTTTATGTATTCTATCATTGCCCTCTAAATTAATAGGTACAACTCCCTTATGATTTTCAATGATATGCAATGAATTTTTTTTATGAGATTAGAAGTTTTTACATTATAAGCTCTTAATTTGAGAGAAGTTAAGGATAATAAAATTGTTTGTAGACACAAATAATTTAGGCAAAATATTTTTGAACAATCTATCACACCCAATGGAATAACTATAATAGATTATCTTGATATTTATAACTCTTACTTCTATTCTAAATGAAAAAGAGGAATGGAAGAAGAAATGCATACGAAGACAAGTGAAATTGTTTTTAAGTATCAAACTTGAATGAAATGGAATCCAAAAAATAACTAATAGATTCATACACATTTATCTTTCACTTCCCAATGAAACTATGTAACATGTTATGAAACTAATCACCTTTACTATAATTACAAAAATGAAATGGAATCCATATGATTATCAAAAAAATCACATATTATTGTCTTTCAACTCTTAATGCAAAACTAATCCACGCATGAATAAAAAACATGACAAGCAAATAAGGTAAATAGAATTACAGAACCAATTCACCATCAAGTTTTCCAACCCTTGTATTGTTAAATGAGATTACATTTATAGTTTTTCTATCATCCCTCAATTCAGTAGAGCAACAATCACAAAATAGAAAAGAGAATAAAATATGAAATCATCCAATGATATAAACACATGGCATCTTTTCTATCGATGATTCTAGATCCATGGTACTTCTAAAAATATTTGATGACTGTTTATGTTCTTGCAACTTCAAAAAATTCTATAGATATCTTCAATTTTTCATATTTTGTTGTTTGGCGCCAAGTCTATATAATTCATATTCCAATAGTCAATGTAGTTTTGAATTCTAACCATCAATCTTAAACCAATGATCACAATTAAAACATAATAGACTTCCTTATTTTTCCTTTGTAATCTCCTTTGTGGGTCCCTCCATGTACATGTATCAAATCATTGTTATGTCACTATAATTAACAATCAAGAAATTTTCCATAGCAACATAATGACAACCCTTGATCTCAATATTGATCTATTGTGATGACTCTTCTAGCAATCTTACCCTCAATTGGGTCCCATGGACAGATGTTGACTTGTCACTATGTCACATTAATTATTCTTCACACAAATCTCCATAGTGACATAATGATAATCATGGAATTTTTTTAGATTCAATGGCTAAGGAGATTCATCATTGAATACTTATAATTCCATCTTTAAAACACCATCTTTCAATCTGATCTTCATCCTACAATTTGCATTTAGTCGCTGAGCCATTTGACTTGTCAACTTTAAAATATAGATGTTTAGATTAAACATAAGTCATTGATTTCATTGTAATGAGGGTCATAACACCTTTGTTTGGGTTCTTTCACCATTTCTGATGATTTATTTGCTTCTCTTGCATTTTATCTTGATCATCAACAATGTCTTCATGAAAATGGTGACATAGCATGAATCTTTGTCTCCAACATGATTAGGGACAAAGATATATGAATCAATAGAATATATAGACCTTCTTCTCATTAGGGAAACACATAACAAACCCTCCAAAACCTAATCACCTAACCATTGGAGTGGTGCATTGCTCATATGATTTCCTGCATTGGGTTAATTCAATGGAATGATGAGAAGAAGGCCATCCTATGGGCAATCTAGACTTAGAGTCAAGACATTAACACCTGACTTGACTCAAAACCCTAGAGAAAAAAGATATGAATTGAAATTTGGGCAAAAAATATGAGAAATGTGATAAAATCATGGAGTACCATTAACTCACTCAACCAAGCTAAATATGGGAGTTTGGATTTTCCAATGAATTCCAATGTCCACAAAATAATAACTATAACATGAAATGAACATGGATTACAATCCATTTCCATAATCAAACATGTATGCTACCAAAATCCAAGTGAAATATGGGTGACAAACAAAATGAGGCAAGATAAATTGACTAATATTTGAACTCCTCATATATCAATAAAAATGAAAACCCATTTTTCAAAATGAGGTAAAAAAACTAAGGATTGAATAAAATTCACAAATTGATTTCAAAATCAAGATCTAACAAATCCAAAAAATCATGTCCACAAACCCAATGTGAAAACACAACTTTAGATCAAGAAATACAATACCTAAAAATGACCTCTAATCATTCTGAATCCACAATCTTGCTCTTTGTAGCAAAACCTACTAAATCAAAAATCTAATCAAGCTAAATAAGGAAACATGAAAATATTGAATGACATAAAAAATGAGGTGATGCCAAAAACAATCAAAATTCAAACATCTTAGAATTTGGTGAAATAGAAAATCCACTTCAAAAACATGTCCAAACTCATAAAACTCAACTTTTGATAGCACACACAAATTACAACAACTTAAAATTTCTAAAACATTCAATTTAAAAAACATAAAATAAGGTAATATTCATCCCTATCCAAATAGGCAATGGAATGACATAAAAATGGAGGGAACACTAGTTATCCACTCCCTAAAATTTAGCAATGAAAAGAATAGGAAAAAATGAAGTTAAAAAAAAAACTAGAAAGACCTACATCTCATGTTTAGTAAAACCAAGAATGTGAAGAAATAAATAAATACTTTTCCAAATCAGATTAAAGCTTCAAGGAAGTATAGAGACCCCAACACAAATCCAATAAGCTTCTCCATAAACAAGCTCAACAAACATATTGAACATAACAAGAAATTGAAAGATTTTCTCCAAGAGGGTTTGGAAGAAAAATCATCTATTTCTTAAAATGTGAAATAAGAAGTAAGAGTAAAAAATCACCTTTTTTGCATAATTTAAGAACTTAATCAAGTGTCTTACAAAAAGACTATTAACTGACTTAATAATCTATTTGCCTCTTTTCCCAAATAAACTAGGCAATTTTAATTAATTGGAATTCAACTATAGAAAATTATCTAGCAAATAAATTAAATAGAAACAATTAAAGAAAATCCTTCAAAAAAATTAAATCAACATTTAAATTAATATTTTTTATGAAAACTATAGAATCCTAAATGCACAAACATGCTCACATGACAAACATATAATGCATTATGAATTGGGGTTTACCGATTATTTAAGGATTAATAATAACAACTAGATAGATACGTCACCCATGTAGGGACAACATTGGCTCAACATGAATGACTAAAATCACTAAATCTTGATGCCACTATCAGGGATATAGGTGCATATTTAGTAAATAAGCAAATATCAAGGATAGATGCACAATATGTATATAATAGCCAAAGAACACAAGGATACACACACACACACACACACACACACACACATGTATGTATTTTTATATGTGTGTGTATGTATATACATACATACATACATACATAAATATAGTCTCACAGTAAAGCATATAATTTATTTTAGTGAAATGATCATTATTCATCACTTGAGCATATATATCAACTGAAATTAAATATAAAACATCCACAACATAGAGATACAATACTCATGTATCCAAATGAACATATTTGATATGCAATTTAAATACATAATTACCAAATTCAAATATGGAAAACTCATTTCCCAATTATTCTAAGCATATAACAATAGAAATTATAATAAGGATACCCAACAAAAAGGAAGGAATAGTATAGCATAAAATTCCAAATAATCACCTCATAGAACATCAATAATATCCTATATTTAAATATGCCAGCTAAAACCATAAAGCACCATCATATAGATATGGTCAAATTACCACTAAGAAACCATGATCAAACACATGAGTCAACACTAGTGTAGGAACCAGATCAAGTGAAGCATTCCAAAGTAACACATAGTGTAACCATTGTTCGTAGCACAAGGGTATTCATAGAACAACATCGTCATACCATACAAATCTTGGTAACCACTAGCACATTTCAGTGAAACCATCAAATACATCATAGTCTCATAAATAAGGCATAATTCATGATCATCCTACTGATACAACAAAATAAATAAAACTACCCCAAGGGTGTAGACCACTCATGGGTTTCAACATGATGACTCAAAAAGCACAAGCATCAAGGTCACATCCATCAAAATGGCATGCATAAATAAAATGGGAGAGGCACTACACTATGGATTATAATCCATGTGAATTTGAAAAGGAAATGAGCATTTCTCATTGTATTTGAGTAATGAGCACTAGGAAATGTACCTAAATGCATGTTCATTATAAATTTAATTTATTTAATTCATCCTTGCAATGATTTTTCCCCTAATTTTCCATGCAAAAATCTTGGTGTTGTGTATTCTTGATGTGTTGTAGATCAATGCTTTATTATTCAGTCACAACATACATGGTATAAGGTGAAAGGTTTGTTAAATTTTGAAGTTTTAGACTAATCACATAATGCATTATGTATATGGATTTACCAATTATCAAAGGATTAATAATAGCAAGTAGATAGATACGTCACCCATATAGGGATGACACTGGCTCAACATAAATGGTTGAAATCACTATCTACTAGTGCCACTAATAGGGATATAGGTTCCTATTCAGTAAACAAGAAAACATCAAGTGTAGATGCACATATGTATATAATAGCCACAACAAATATGTCTATATATATATATATGTATATACATATATATATATATATATGTATATACATATATATATATATGTATATATATGTATATACACACACACACACACACACACACACACACACACACACACACACATACATACATACATACATATTACATATATATGTATGTATGTATGTATCTGTATATATATGTATATATATACATACACACACACACACACACACACATATATATATACAAATACATATATAAACATACATATATGTATTTATATGTATATACATGTATCTATATATATATATATATATATATATGTATATGTATATGTATATGTATGTATATGTATGTATATAGAAATACATGCATATATACACACACACACACATATAGTGTGCTAAAATGTTGACAGATTTCTATGAATCATTATATCCAAGATTTCTTAAGAATGAGATCTCAGATGGTGATCCATAGCTCTCTATTCATGGAGTGCAAGGGTTTGTAATGGAGACCCTTAGTTTGACCTAGTTTGTGCCCATGCAAGTACACCATAAAATGAGAGATTCAAAGAGGAAAAAAAAGAGTGGTAGTCTCCATGATCATCAAATATGCATGAAAATGACGATGCAAGCTAATATAAATGATAACAATGCAAAGCAATGCAAGAAAGGAAATCTAATCTATGAAAGGAAATAACAATGCAATATGAAAACAAATATGACTCTAAGCTGATATGAAAATGCAAGGACGAAGCATGATGATGGAAGCCATGGATACATGAGAGAAGAAGACAAGAACAAAGAAGTTGTTATGAAGCTTCAATGTCCAAACCCTACTGCTCAAACTCCTTCTCCAAAATCACTCTTCAAACCTGCAGCATAACAATAATATTACAACTAACATCTATCCAAGTGAGAAGGAGAGGGTTCCTTATAAAGGAAACTGTGGAGGTGAGAGACTTCTCACAAGAGAAATGTGGGATAAATCCCTACAAAGAGAAGTAAGAGGAAAAAGACCACCACTTAGAGATATGTGCCAAAAAAAAGAATTTTTATAAGATTTTATTTGATTTATTTCCTTTTTTTATCAAAAAGAGAGCTTTAATTGGGGATTTATTTATTTAATTAAAAGAAAGATTTTATTTTAATTAAATAAGATAAAATTATTTAATTAAAAGAAATATTTTAATTAAATGAGACAAAATTATTTGATTAAAAGAGAGATTTTCTTTTAATTAAATAAGATTATTGATGAAATGATAAAACTTTAGGAAACATTGAAATAATTAATTTAATTGCAATTTGATCAAGGAAAATGATTTGAATTGATTCAATAAAATATTGTGATGCATTGATTCAAGAAATTAATAAAATGAAGAATTGGGGCCCATAGTCTAGGTGACCATTTTAGGGTGCATACATTTGCTCCTCTTTGACTAATATGTGATCATTTCAAGAACATATGTAGTCAAAAAATGCAGTTGAAGTGTGAGGTCATTTTGGGATCACAAAACAAACTAATGTGTGGTCAACTTAGGAACACATCAAGAAAAAGAATAAATGTTTTGATAACAATTTTGTTATGACAAAGACAAGGCTATCCTAGGAGGAACAAAGATTGATAAAGCTGAGTCAAGGATTGAAGTTTGATAGGTACTACCCCCTTATGATCAAAATCAAAATGACATAGAGCACAAATAGACAATTGATAAATTTGATCAAATCAAACTAAAAGATAAAGTTCTTGATGTAAGATGAAAGATATAAGGATCACAGAACCAAGGTATATTGTCAAGCATGAACCCCCAAAGTTGAATCAGAAGAAAAGAAGTGGGGTGAAAGAAAATGGAAGATAGAATTTTGAAAGAGGTGGAAAGAAATGGAAAGAAAAAAGAGCATTTTCCTCAAGAAAGAGAATGCCTCAAAATAAATCAATTGTTTAAGATAGAAAATTTTGATTGAGATCACAAAAGAAAATAAGGAAATGAAGATCAAGAGATGACTATAGTTGATTAAAATTCCACAAGAAATATGAAGGAAAACCCTCTCAAACTCATAATAAAAAGTAACATGAAGTCTAACAATGAAAGCTAAATCAATATGCATAGGTGTACTTGCAGTAGAGAAAATATAACATAGGATTTTATGTCCATCATTCATGAAAGAATGTGAAGGAACTTATTTTCATCATTGGTCCATAATTAATGGACATTGAAAAATCACACAATCATCACTAGTCACAAGCGCAACTATGAAGATATGAATGTGATTTATATTAGATTGGAATATGGAAAGATTCTAACATAAGCATTAAAGACATAAATTTTAAGATGACTTCAATGTTAGCTTACCAAATTTAATGTAGCAAAATCACACTCACATCAAAGCATAGATGCTAGGAGGACCATAAGAATAGTTGTGCAAAAACAATCAAGGACGATGCCTTAAATCTCTTAAGTGTTTCAAGAGGGACAACAAGAGACACTCTAGAGTTTTAAGACCACACCCACAAGCAAAAAGCAAAGAAAAATATGCCCCATGCCTCAAGTCCTCTAGCTATGCATATCAAAGAGACTTATTAGACAAGGACACTCAACAAAAATTAATAACAGATAAGGATTGAATGTTTGCAAGTAGGTAAGATCACATGAAAAAACTAGGTAGGACCAAACTGATAAGTATAAAAAAAACACTTGATGTCAGGGGTTGTATTGAAAAATATAGTTAGGGTGGTGTTGAAAAACATCATTTGTGAGGTGTTCTAAAGACTAACACATCCAAGAGACCAAAGTTAACATAGTTATGCCCACTAGAAAAAGAAAAAGACCAATTCCAAACCAAGGAAACAAGACAAGGAATGATGGAGAAAGTCTAAGTGTCAAGGACATGCGCTAAGAAATAGGGGTGCAAAAGCCTCAGGTAGCGCCCATTTCTTGGTTTTCACCACTTGGATCTTATTTCAATTTTTTAATTTTTTAATTTTTTAAAATTTTTTTAATTTTTCTTTTTCGGTATTTTTGGAATATATAATTTTTTTGGAGATACATCAAATTTCCTATTGCTAGGTTTTCACTGAGATGATCATTTTTTTAGGACATTTTTTAAGTTTCAAAATTGTTGACAATATATCATTTTTTGGACTTTTTTAGGATCAATAGATATATACAAAGGATACCCCTAGATAGAAACAAGGACCAAACCCCCAAGAAAGATCACATCATAGAGTCCCAATATCTAGAAAGGTGGAGGACAAGAGGGATTAACAACTAGTGGAAGAGATGGAAGACAAGAAATCCTCAAGGGAAAACTCTTCAAGAGTACCCAAGCCAGGGAAAAATTTTCATATAAAGCACATTTGGACAAGCAATGAAAGGCTAGCATAGGATAAGTCATGAAAGTGTAATGAAAAAGAAGGAAAGGATGTAGTCCAAAGGAGTAGAAATGTCAAGAGGCTTCATAGCATCATGTTTTAATCTTTTGTATTAGATGAATACCAAATGAGAAAATGATAGTAAAAGACTAGAAAAAATGGAGGAAAATAGATATGAAGGCTAAAAATGAAAGGAATGAAAGAAAGATCATCGTAAGATAGCTCATAACATAGCTAAATGTTCATGTATAGGTCAACATTGTCAAGATCAAACTGAGATGACAGAATGGATGAAAGATGTAGAAGAACTACACATGATGCTTGATTGCTAGGTTTTCATCACGATACTTATCCAAAGTGCTAGAAGGGAGTGGTTTTAACCATAGGAAAAAATTATTTCTCTTTAATTTTTCTACCAAGGTATCTTATTACAAGGTTTTCACCAAGGCACACTTTCAATTTTTTCATTTTCTCTCTTTTTTTTTTTTCATTTTTTTCCTTTTTTTTGGAAGTAGGCAAGCTTTTAGATAATGCTCTTTGAAAGGATAAATCATGATATGCCAAGGATTCAAAATGATATACTCAAAGATGCTAATAGGGAAAGGAAGATGGAAGAGAAAAATGGAGGATAAGATTTATGCAAAGTGACTAAGGTTAGAAGATAGGAGAAATAAGAAAATGAGGAAAAATGATAGAAGGTAGAAGTATAGTGAATGAAAGGACTGTGAAAGGGTAGATGGAAAGGAAGGAAAGATCAATGTCAACACACACCTTGAAGGGTGGTGAGAGGATGGTGGAAATGTAAATGAAGGAATATGTGAAGGAATATGGTGAATGGATAGAAGAAGGTTGGTTTAGGTGCATGGAATGGAAGAATGTTTTGGAAGAAGTTGAAGTGGAAGTCTTTGGAAGTTTGCATGTAAACTTCACTTGTTGCTCAACATTAGACTCTTTCAAGAGAGGCTTTGGAATCCATATAGTTGAAGGCCTTTCATTTATTTTTGATAATTTAGAAAGAATATCTTCAATGATGAATTTTGGAACCCATACTTGTTTTGCAGTTCTCTTCTTAGATATCTCTTTTGACTTTATGCCCCTATGTCAATTAGAAGAGACATGGTGATCTCATTTTTTAGATGGATTCTTGAATTTCTTCTTTTTATTGTATTGAACATTCAAGTTACTTCCAAATGACTTGGGACTTTTGGAAGAAGAAGGAGGATATGACTAGTTTAGATATGTGGGTGGATGAAAAGGATTCAAGGATATACATCTATGTTGATTGTGAGCAAAGATAGGAGATGGAAGGATGTAAAGACCCAAGATGGATGACAAAATAGGAGAGTTAGGAGGGGAAAATAAAGGGACATAAGGACCCAATATGTAAGGAAGGCATGAAGCCCTTGGTATTGGAGCAAGAAGTCCAAGGATGGACGTGGAAGATGACATGGACATGGATAATCAATAAGTCCATCAACATCTATATCACAACCAAGGACATGGACATATTTAGAGTGAGCATTAGGATTTTCAATAGGATCATGAGCATCTTGAATAGGATAAACTTCTTTGATAGGATTTTTTGGAGCTTGAAAAGACTTAGGAAGAGTGTAAAGTGGAAGAAAACATGGAGTGGTAGAATAAGAAGATTGAATAATATGATCTTGACAAGTTTCTTTGGATAGAATAGGCATAGAAATTTGTTCACAATTTTTAGTAAGCTCAAGGGAAATAGTGGAAGTAGTGCCTTCATCATACTTAGGAGGTGGATAAGATAGGATATGGAAGAGTGACATCTTGAAGGAGATGAAGGGGTGCTTGATCTTGATCTTTCTTGACATTTTTATCTTTATCCTTTTGAGAGTTCTCTTGACATGGACCTATTTCTAAGGAAAAGGGAGTATATTAGGTTTTCATGATAGGATCTTGAAGGGGTAATGAAGGACTAGCTGAAGTGAACATAGTAGCAATAGCATCACATGAAGGTTGAGCATCTTTAGTCTTAATCGCATGAAAAAGGTTTGTAGCCAAGTGTAGATTAGCTTGATTTTATTTTAGAGGTATCCCTTGAGGATACACATAATTGGTGCAAAAAGCATTAGGCTCTTTGTTTGATGGAGGTATGTTGGATAGTTTTGAAGTTTTAGGAAGTTCAAGAGCATTAGAAGAAGTGGAGGCATCAAGAAAACCATCACTTGGCATAGGTTCATCAACACAATCTTTCTCAAGAGAAGTATCCTCATTATATAAATCTTCAATAATTTCAACACCAATGATTCTATCATCAATAAGATCTTGATTTTTAAGTTTCAACATAATAGAATATTTGGTTTTATGACCTTTATTTTTATGGCAACCAAAATACTGATCATCTCTCCACAAAGGAGGTTTCACCCTAGGTTCATAAGGTCTAGATTTGTATGGTAAAGTAATGATCATGTTTGTAACTAAGGTCTCAAGCACCATGTCATATGAAAATCCCAAAGGAGTAAAAGTTCTCTCAAAAGTATGTCTAGAACCAATTTTTTCATTCTCATCTTGGTCAAAGATAGGTCCATCATAAAATATTGGCATATGCTCAAAGGATTTATTACTCACTTTCTCTCTCAAGAGGTCTTTGGATCTAAAATATGAAGACAATTGATGTCATGGATTAGAAGATGCAGACCTTAAAGAAGATGATTCATGTAATGATGTAATCTTCTCCTCTAATAATTTTTCAAATTGAGATTGCATTCCCATTATGTGCTTATTAGTGAGATAAAGGTAAGTAGGATCGTTTGTCTCTTCTATTTTTAACAAGGCTTGTCTCTCCAATTCTAGGAATCTAAATTTCTCTTCCTTTGAAGCTTGTTCATCTAGGAAGGCTTTCTTTTCATGCTCAATTTTATTAAGTCTTTGGCAAGTTTGAACTAAGGATATTTGGTTAAAAACAACTTGAGGTCACTTTCCTTGATCTACTTGATATCTTGTTGTAATCGACATGAAAGAAAAGGTACTAGTTGATAGGACAACCCTAAGAAACATTAGTACCAAGAAAGGATAGTAAAAGAACTCACTTTTCCAAAAGAGAGATGATAAGATAGAATTGTTGTAATAGGCATAAACCAACATGACCACAGAGTTGTCAACTACTTTGGGTGAATACCCTAGCACATATTGATCAGGAGGATGATTTACCCAAATTATAATTAATTGAAATTGAATTTGAATGGAAGTGAATGGATAAGAGATTACTAAGACTCTCCAAGCTTGTTATCAAAGAATCCAAAGGTTTATCTTCTCATAAAGGACAATTTCTAACTCACCAAATTCAAGCAAGGTCACTCATAAAATTAAATATTACTAATTCAAGAGGTCAAAATACAACAATCCAATGTGAAAACAAGCTTCCAACAGTGGGGTAAGTGACCTAATCTAACCTGATCAACCAAGGAGGACTAGAAATGATAGAATAAAAAATTGAGAGAGGTTTCAACTTGGAAACTTAGTTTCTTTTTCATTTTAATTGACCAAGGAGATGCATCAATAGATTTTTATCTTAAATCAGGCATGCAAGACAACACTCAAGGAGTTCAAGAAAATGTCTACAAGCAATGGGCAAAGGACAAAGAAACCTTATGCATAAACATAAATAGTGTCTTAGTATGAATCTAATCCCTAGAACCACTATTTTGTATGTTCTCAAAATATTTTCCAATCATGCACGTAGTCCTAGAAAAGAAAAAATGGGTTGCACTATGGTTCTTAGTAATGGTCAACTCTATAACTCTTGCAATCTCAAGTGGGAAAAATCCAATCCCAACAAACTAGGGTTTTGACACATTTCAAGAATTTAATCAACCAAAGCTACTAAGGAAATATGATAGCCCAAAAAAAGACTACACCCATGGAGATTTCTTCCACAAGGAAATTTATATAGCTAGTGTTAATACCAAGGAGAAAGTGGCTACTACTACTTGAGGTTCCATCCACATGGTTTACCCAATAAAGGGAGTGTCCACTATGGTTAGCCCTCTCTAATAAAGGAAGACTCACAAAATTGGACCACATGACAACTTAGTTTGGATTCAAGGGTTCCAAGTTTATGATGTTCCCAAAAGGAATAGAGCATACTTCTCTAGCCTCTTCACCTCACCCAAAAATAGAAAAATAGATTAATTGACATGCTAATTTGAAATCACTTCCCTAAGGTTTGAAAAATAAAAAACAATCACTACCAATCTCAAGAGAGAAAGTACCAACAAATGTCAAAGACAAACCAAGAGAGACAATAAAATAATATCAAATCCTTCCCTACCTACAAGGGGATCTATCATCAAGAAGAGATTTGCATGTAAGGAAAGTGAATGAATCCCACTCTCTCAAGATCACCACAAATAGTGTTCATAGTGCCTAATTACTATGTGAAACATGTATGCAAAAAAGAAAATCTACATCCAATTTTAGAGTAGCAATCAAAATGTGAATCATGAAAGCATGTAAAACACTCAAACCAAACACATGAGAGGTTCACTTTTAATTCCAAAGTCCAAATGTTATAGAGATGTATAATACCTTAGATCCAAAGAAATGTGTGCATATCACTCTACTGATAATGAACCAAGCAAGCACTCCAAGCAAACAACAAGCAAACCAATACAAGATAGTTATGTCTTATGCAAACCCTAGGGTTAGATCTCAAAATTTGATCGTTAGAAGTAATAATAACCACCATATTTCAACAACATCCAAACTAGTTGTTGAAGAATTGACTCTGAATAGATCTCAACATTTTTGAATTGCTTGTCATGGTAATGGGTGGGAACCTAGAAGGGGAGAATCCCATAGGGGGAACAGATCTAGGTAGGACAAGCGACCACAGTGCAGATCCCTCGATAAAGTCTATAGCAGATGACTTGGGGATTTGTGGGGTCTGAAAGTCCTCTCTGAGTTAGTCACTTGGCCCTCACAAGCTCTGTCAGGATTCTAGTCAAGTTGATGTGCTGAATGTAGAGGCTTCCCAAGATAGAAAAGTAGATAATAGGTACAAGGTCTGAAAGATCAAAGGTCGTGGGCTTCATTATTTGGTAGAAAACTTAGTGGAAAATATTCTTTCCCTCTCATGACTTCAAAATCATATTGGGAAAAAGGTGAGTTCCAAATCTACATTCCTAATCAGATTGTTGATTTTTCTATAACTTCAATGGTTTATACTCTGGTTGGTAAATTTCTAGGGGCAAGACCAGATATTGATACCTTGAGAAATATGTTGATATTGCCCCAATGGTGAATGGATTTTTGTCTTTTTTTTTTAACTATAAGGAGGACATGAATATGGTTCTATGTGGAGGAGCATGGATGTTTGGCAAAAGTACTCTCGCAGTTAAGAAATGGGAGCCAAACATGGACTTATCTAATACTTTTTCTTAACTACTCCTATATGGGTGAGATTTTTGGGCTTCCGTTTGGAATATTGGCATGAAGACATCTTTAAAGGAATAGTAGGGTCCTTTAGGGAACTTATTACTATTGATCAGGCTACAACTACAAAATCTAAAATGAATAGTGCTAGGCTATATGTGAAAGTGGCTAATCTGAATAACCTCCCTAAAAAGGTGGAGCTATTTTTAAAATTAGGGAAAAGAACCCAAGAAGTTACTTATGAGGATCTTCCAAACACTTGTTTTGCCTATAAAAAAAAGGGTCATTGGGTTAAGAACTATTCTACAAAAAGTGAAAATCAAGCTAAGATTATTCAGGAGGACAAGAAGAAGGAGGTCAAGATTTAGATTAAAATTTGGAGACCAAAAACTATTAGTCAAAATGATAAAGGTAATACTAGTAAACCAGGATCTAAAACTAAGAAAGGTAAAAAGAATTCCTTGAATTCTAAAAAGTAAGAGGCGGGACTTGATTTTCTTGAGAATGGAAATCTTGAGCTTGATTCGATGAAGCAAATTAGTATATACCAAAAGGATGACTCTGAATGGGAAGATCTTGATGATTAGGAGGATATATAGGAAGGAGAAATCTTGGAAGCTCTATATGAGGAAGATCAAGAAATACATAAGGGAGAAGATGCTGTTGAGAATCAACAAAATGAAGATGGTCAAATTTCTAATATACAGAGATTTGAATCCAAGTCTCTTGAAATACCTCAATGTAAGGACTTTATCCCTTTGGGGAATGAGGTGGATCTTGAATAGATTTTCCTGAATGAGTAGGATCCAAAACAAAAATAGAGTCATAGGAAAAAATATGAGAAGAAAAATCCCTCAATTTCAAAGAGGATTGAGACCCAAAGTAGCAAGATGGAGCAACAATCAAAGATACAACCAAATTTGGGGACATCAAAAAAATTGGGTTGAAGATCTTCAAGGAAGACAAGAGAAATTGAAAGCCTACAGAATATTGTGGATGGAAGATAGGAAACTATTTTGGATTTTACCCATAAAAAATTATCATGAAGATCATAACCTGGAATATTAGGTGGATGAATAGTATTCATAAAATGGACATTGTTTGTAATTTTGTTAGGGATCAAAAATTGGATATTTTTTTGATTTAGGAAACAAAGATGGATAAGGAAAGAGCTGAAAATACTAAATCCTCCATGGGTTATAGTTTAAAGGCTAGTAGTTTGGAAGGGGCTTCAGGAGGTACTCTTATTCTTTAAAAAAAATCCCTTTTTTTTTGGATTAGTTCTAAAGGAAAGAAAGCACTTCATGGTGGTCAAAATGACTAACCTTTTCTAGAATTTTGAATGGTATATTGTCAATATGTATGCCCCTAATACTAGAAATTCAAGGAAAAAAGTTTGGACTACTTTATCTAATATTAAGAATAAAGAGAAGAATGGAAGGTGGATCTTTATGGGTGATTTTAATGTTCCCCTCTATGACCAAGAGAAAAAAGGTGGTAATTCAGCTTGAGGGGAGGTTGGATTTATTGGAATTTATCAATAATGAGGGGCTTATGGATATGGATCTCCATGGTTTAGAGTTTACTTGGACAAACAAAAGGGTTGAAAATGAATTTATTCAAGCTCGATTGGACAGGGCTTTGATATCTCTAGATTGGACCAATGAATTTATTTGTAAATTGGAGGCTTCTCAAAAAGTTGGATCAGACCATTTTCCTTTGATTTTTATTGTTGTTAAGTAAAATTCTAAGAAAAATTATCCATTCAAATTTGAAAAAATGTGGATGCAGTATCCATTTTGTAAAAAAAAATTGGAAGAATGGTGGAACATTTAAGTTGATGGAATTACTCTTTATAAAGTGGCTACTAAACTTAGGAATGCTAAAAGGGAGGCTAGAATCTAAAATAAAAGATGCTTTGGGAACATTTCTGAGATCAAACCTAAAATAAAGGAAGAATTGACTATTATATAGGGTAGGATACAGAAGGAAGGGTATACCCCTAATCTGGTTAGAGAAGAAAATGGTAAATTGGCTGAGTACCATGACATTGTCACTAAAGAGGAAATCTATTGGAAGTAGAGGTCCAAATTTGTATGGTTGAAGGAAGGGGATAAAAATACCCAATTCTTTCACCTTTCTACTATGAAGCATAGGGCTAAAACATGCATTTCTAAATTAATGAAAGATGGTAGGAAAATTAGTGAGGAAAAGGATATAATGAAGGAACTGGTCTCTTTCTTTGCTTCCCTGATGACTATTGATCCTAACATTGATCCTCTTTGTTGGATACAATTGTTAATTGTGTATTGTCTTTGATGTTACACAAATGTCATATCAGCCATCAGACAGAGTCTACCAAGCTTAGATGGTTAGCAAAGTAATTTATAGTGACTACCGAGCATTCCTGAACATTACACAATAAGTTAGCTTTTACCGAGCTCACTCAATAAGTGAAGAAAAGTTAGCTTTTATTGAGCTCACTTCGTAAGCAAAGGAAAGTTAGCTTTTACCAAGCTCACTCAATAAGCAAAGGAAAGTTAGCTTTTACCGAGCTCACTCGGTAAGCGAAGAAAAATTACCTTTTACCGAGATCACTCGGTAAACAAAGGAAGGTTAGTATTTACCGAGTTAACTCGATCTCCAAAGGAAGTTGCAAGGTTTACAGTATTTACCAAGCTCAATTTGGTTAACACTAGGGAAACCATTCTGAGTAGTGGACACCGAGCTAGGTCGGGCAGTGAAAAATTTTATTGTTCTAAAGAATTAAGTTTAATTGTTTTATGCAGCCGACTGATTTATGTTTTTCAGTTGATTGAACCAACTTGACAATCTGTAAGGTATATATGAAAGGTCAAGTTGTGAATTCAAAAAATAGAAGTGTGTGGATGCATAAAAGTGTGAATGTATGAATAAGAAAATATATGAGTGAATGTTGAGGAAGAATTAGATATCCCTATGAAGCTGCAAAGTTGCATTCGAATAGTGAGGATCTAGTGAATCAGAATAGAGATCTGTATTTAGCAAAGATAAGTTGCATATATTTCAGATCACTTCATTGTTGCTTTCTAATCATTGTAACATTGATTCAAAATCTCTTAACAGAGTTGGTTTGACAACCATTTTGTAAATCCTCTAACAAGGTGACAATTTAGTTGAATTGTTTTAAAGACCTCAGACAAGGCCACTTCTAACAAGGTGATCAAATCCTCTAACAGGGTCACACCTAACAGTGTGTTTTGTAACCTTTAACAGGGTTGGCTCCTAACAGGGCTCACTTTAGAAGAGTTAAAATTGGTAACTAGTTACTTGGTGGTTTTTTCCAAATTGGGTTTCCACGTTAAATCTAGTGTCTCTTGTGTTCATGTTATTTCTTTATGCATGCATGTTATCACTTTAAATGCTAAATAAGTTAACAAAAAATCTATCAAGTTTCATATTTATTTGTGAGATTGTCAGCAGCTATATTTTAAGACATCTAAGGATCTGTGGATTTATTTTTGGAGTAACTAATTCACCCCTCCCCTCTTAGTTACTCCATCTCTATTTCCAACAATTGGTATCAGAGCTTTTGGTGCTTACAAGATAAGATTTCAAGGATCTAAGCCAAAGATCAGGATGTCTTACAAAAGGGAAATTCCAAGACTTAACAGAAATAACTTCTTAGCATGGCAAGGACTGATGAGACTTCACCTAGCATCCATTGGTGATACAGGACTGAAGTACCTTGATGAAAAATATGCAGAACCAGCTGGTACACTATCTATCAATGATATTGCTGAAAAGAAGACTCACAACATTATGATGATAGATATAGCATCTGCTTTGAGTTATGAAAAATTTGATGATATCAAGAATTGCAAATCTGCCTTTGAAATGTGAAAAAAGCTAAAAGAGATCTATGGAGGAAATGATAATGTTAGAAGAGCCAAAGCAGAAAGTCTGAGATGACAATTTGATCAAATGAGGATGAGAAAGGATGAAAACATTGCAAAATATGTTGAAAGAGTTAAAGCATTTGTCAGTGCAATCAAAGCTTCTGGAGGAGATATCAGTGAAGAGACAGTTATAAGTAAAGTTCTCAGAACTCTACTTCCTATTTATGCAATCAGAGTTTCTGCAATTCAGGAAAGAAGATGTGAAGCAAATCATAAGATAAATCTAGAGGCTATAGTTGGAAGATTGACTGCATTTGAACTGGACAACTTTGATAACTATATTCCAGCTTCTAAGAACATTGAATCAACATTTGAAGCCAAACTTTCACTCAAGGAGAAAGGCAAAAAGAAATTTCAGTTAGAAAGTGAAGATAAATCAAACCAAAGTTCAGACAGTGATCTTGAAGTAATTGAAGCCCTTCTAGCAAGGAAATATTCTAGAGGCAGAGGAAAATACAAAGGTAAAGTACCCCTAATCTATTTTTCATGTGAAGAAGTTGGTCATATTGCTGCTAGATGTCCAAACAAGTACAATAAAGATGAAAAGAAAGATCAAAAATGGAATGGCAAGAAAAATTTCAAATCATTCAAGGACAAGGGTAAGAAAACATGTTTTATGGCTAAAGATTCTAATGATTCTAATGATGAAGAAGAAGATGAGATTGTCTATATTGCTATGAAAGATGAATTTGATAATGATGAAGAAATGGCACTCATTTCTCATATGAGCAAAAAGGATACATGGATCATAGATAGTGGTTGTTCTCATCACATGACTGGCGACAAAACTAAGTTTGAATACTTTGAAGACTATGATGGTGGCAGTGTAAGATTTGGAAACAATGAACCTTGTTGTATAAAAGGAAGAGGAAGAATCCCTCTAACCAAAGAACTTATATGTGATAATTCCTATTGGGTAGAAGTACTAAAGAATAATCTATTAAGTGTGGCACAACTACTCAATAATGGAATCAAAGTAGAATTCATGCATGGTAAAACAAGACTGCTAGATGGGAAAGGAAAGCTGATTGGATTAGGCACTCAAACTAAAGGTAACTTGTTCTATCTTGAACTAGGTGAATGTTCATGTTTCATTGCTCAAGTTGAAGAAAGTTGGTTATGGCATAAAAGGTTGTGTCATGTAAACTTTGATAATCTGGTAAAGATAAGAAAATTCAGGAAAGTAAAAGGCATTCCCAACATAAAGAAACCTGAGGTCGGTCTATGCAAAAATTGTCAAATTGGAAAGATGGGAAAGACTAGTTTTAAAAGTAAAAACTATCAGTCTGAAGACATATTAGAAATTGTACATACTAATTTATGTGGACCCATTGGAATTGAAAGCTATACTAGAGAAAAGTTCTTCATTCTTTTTGTTGATGATTACTGAAGAATGATGACAGTCATGTATCTAAGAAATAAATGAGAAGAATTTGAAAAGTTCAAATGGTATTTGGCTAGAGTAGAAAAGGAAACAGGGAAAAGATTAAAATACTTGAGGTTAGACAGAGGTGGAGAATTCATTTCACATGAATTCAATAACTTTTGCATTGAAAGAGGAATCAAAAGATAGGTATCAACCCCTAGAACACCCCAACAAAATGAAATAGCTGAAAGAAGAAATAGATCCATCATGGATTGTGCAAGAACTTTAATGATTGAAAAGAGCATTGCTATCAAATACTGGAAGGAAGCAATCAGCACTGTAGTCTATACCTTGAATCGAGTACGGCTAAAGAAAGACTCATTCAAAACCCCCTGTGAGTTATGGTATGGCTATAAACCTAATGTAAGTTATCTTAAAGTATTTGGAAGTAAATGTTACATTTTGAAAGAATCTAGAAAAGGAAAATTTGATGTAAAAGGTGATGAAGGTAGATTCTTTGGATACTCATGCACAAGTAAGGCATATAGATGTTTGAACTTGTCTACTCACAAAGTCATAAAAAGTGCACATGTGAAAGTTGATGAGTTTGCAGAAAGAACTGAAGAAGAAAGTAAAAGGGAACTAGAAGATTATAAAAGGTTTGTCTTTAGTGAACCTGATATAGTACCAGTTACATCAAAGAATTAGGAAACTTCTACTCCTGAGTCATCTATAACTGAGTTATAGGAAGTTCAAACTGAGCCACAACAAACTGAGTTAAATTTAGTATCTACCGAGCAAGTATTTATCGAACAAACATCTACTGAGCAAATATTTACTGAGCCAAAATAGATAGAGCCTGAAGTTGAAATGCAAAAAGATAATAATGAAATCCATTCAAAAGGCAAGGAACCTATATTAGCTAAGTATGTCAGGAGACATCATTTAGTAGATCAGATCATTGGAGATAAATCTGAAGGAACCATGACAAGAAATAAGTTGAAAGGTACTTGTTTACTTGCTGATATTGAACCTAGGAATATCAAAGATGCATTGGAAAATGATAGCTGGATTGAAGCTATGAATGAAGAAATAAAGAAAATAGAGAAAAACAAGACATGGACTCTTGTACCCAGACCTAAAGATAAAAATGTGATTGAAACTAAGTGGGTATTCAGAAACAAGTTGGATGAAGATGGTAAGGTATCAAGAAACAAAGCTAGACTAGTATGCAAAGGATATGCTCAAGAAGAAGGAATAGACTATGGAGAAACTTTTACTCCTATTGCAAGATTGGAAGGAGTCAGAACCTTACTAGCATATGCTGCTCACAAGGGATTCAAAGTTTATCAGATGGATGTCAAATCAGCATTCCTCAATGGTATACTGGATGAAGAGGTTTACATTGAAAAACCTAAAGGTTTTGTTAATCTAGATAAGAAGAACATGGTTGCAAATTACACAAGGCATTGCACGGTCTGAAACAAGCCCCTAGAGCATGGTATGAAAGATTTCATAAATATCGTATTCAGATTGGTTTTCAAAGAACTAATGATAACAATAGCTTGTATATTAAAGAAGGACCAGATAATAAGATTGTCTTGGTAGAAATATTTGTAGATGATATTGTTTTCATAGGGAATGATGATCTGTGCAAAGAATTCCCAGAACAAATGAACAAGGAATTTGAAATGTTTATGTTTGGTGAGATCAAATTCTTTGTTGGTCTTCAAATTCAACAGAATAAAAATGGTATCTACATTACTCAATCAAAGTACATCAAGGAGATATTGAAAAAATTTGGAATGGAAAATTGTAAACCACTCGGGACTCCTATGTGTACTGGATTAAAACTTACCAAGGAAGATGAATCAAAAGAAGTAGATCAAACATTGTATAGATCTATGATTGGAAAGTTGTAGTATGTAGTTCATACTAGACCAGATATTGCCCTTGCAGTTGGTATTGTAGCAAGATTTTCAGCAAAACCAAGAGAAAACCACTTGATGGCAATCAAAAGAATAATGAGATATTTGAAAGGAACTGAAGAGTATGGTTTATGGTATAAGTTTAGAGGAAATTTGGATTTGAAAGTATTTACTGATGTTGATTGGGCAGGAAACCTTAATGATAGAAAAAGTACAAGTGGAGGTGCATTCTTTCTTGGAAAAAGGTTGGTTTCTTGGACAAGCAAAAAGCAGAATTGTACATCTCAATCAACAGCAGAGGCAGAGTATGTTGCTATAGCAGTAAACTGTTCTAACATTGTTTGGTTTAAACAGTTGTTGGAAGGCATGAAGATGGAAATCAAAGAACTAGTTGTTATGTTCTGTGATAATACAAGTGCAATCAACATATCTAAGAATCCAGTGATGCATTCCAAAACCAAGCATATTGCAATAAAATATCATTTTGTCAGAGAATTGGTGCAAAATAAGGAGATTAGATTGGAATATATTCATACAAAGGACCAAATTGCTGACATATTCACAAAACCATTACCTAAGGATGCATTCTTGTATCTAAGAGGTAAGTTAGGGGTCACTCCCCTATCTAAAGTTCACTAAAATAAAGTTTTAGTGATGCATCAACTCATACCAGATTGAAGATCTATCAGTTGATGCAACATAATCAGGAAACATTGCATATGAATCAGTACTAAAGGTACACTGAAATTCATTTGAGTTTGAGTTGTCTTTGGCATGTGTTGTCAAAGAGGGAGAGTTTATTACTATCATATCTCTCTGAAATTTGTTCAAAAGAGTTTTCTATGCAATTTCTTCACAGAAGGAGATTATTGCAAGAGGGAAAGTTTTCTATCTTAGAGGAAAAATTGTTATATTGACATGTTGTGTTGCCATATAAGTGAAAGACTTATTTTTAAATTTCATTTCTACTATGACATGTTGTGTTGCCATCAATGCCAAAGAGGGAGAATGTTGGATACAATTGTTAATTGTGTATTGTCTTTGATGTTACACAAATGTCATATCAGCCATCAAACAGAGTCTACCGAGCTCAGATGGTTAGCAAAGCAATTTATAGTGACTACCGAGCATTCCTGAACATTACACAATAAGTTAGCTTTTACCGAGCTCACTCGATAAGCGAAGAAAAGTTAGCTTTTACCGAGCTCACTCGATAAGCAAAAGAAAGTTAGCTTTTAGCGAGGTCACTCGGTAAGAAAAGGAAAGTTAGCTTTTACTGAGCTCACTCGGTAAGCAAAGGAAAGTTAGCTTTTATCGAGCTCACTGGGGAAACCATTCTGAGTAGTGGTCACCAAGCTGGGTCGGGCAGTGAAGAATTTTATTGTTCTAAAGAATTAAGTTTAATTGTTTTATGCAGCCGACTAATTTATGTTTTTCAGTTGATTGAGCCAACTTGACAATCTGTAAGGTATATATGAAAGGTCAAGTAGTGAATTCAAAAGATAGAAGTGTGTGGATGCATAAAAGTGTGAATGTATGAATAAGAAAATATATGAGCGAATGTTGAGGAAGAATTAGATACCCCTATGAAGCTGCAAAGTTGCATTCAATTAGTGAGGATCTAGTGAAGCAGAATAGAGATCTGTATTCAGCAAAGATAAGTTGCATATATTTCAGATCACTTCATTGTTGCTTTCTAATCATTGTAACAGTGATTCAAAATCTCTTAATAGAGTTGGTTTGATAGCCATTTTGTAAATCCTCTAACAAGGTGACAATTTAGTTGAATTGTTTTAAAGACCTCTGACAAGGCTACTTCTAACAAGGTGATCAAATCCTCTAACAGGGTCACACCTAACAATGTGTTTTGTAACCTTTAACAGGGTTGACTCCTAATAGGGCTCACTTTAGAAGAGTGAAAATTGGTAACTAGTTACTTGGTGGTTTTTCCCAAATTGGGTTTCCACGTTAAATCTGGTGTCTCTTGTGTTTATGTTATTTCTTTATGCATGCATGTTATCACTTTAAATGCTAAATAAGTTATCAGAACATCTATCAAGTTTCAGATTTATTTGTGAGATTGTCAGCAGTTATATTTTAAGACATCTAAGGATCTGTGGATTTATTTTTGGAGTAACTAATTCACCCCTCCCCTCTTAGTTACTCCATCTCTATTTCCAAAACCTCTTAACCAAGATGAAATTCTAAGTGTCATTCCTTCTTTGGTTTCTAGAGATCAAAACAAGATGTTGGGATCTATTCCTAATGATAAGGAAATTTATTAGGCTATTATCTCTTTAGGGGGGGACAAATCCCATGGTCCAGATGGATTTCCTATGTTCTTTTTTAAAACTATGTGGAATCTGGTCAGGAAGGATGTTTGTTGTGCTGTCAGGAGTTTTTTGGGCAACAAGAATGTTGAAAGAGGTTAACTCTACTTTTCTTTGCCTAATCCCTAAAAAGGTGGGTGTTGACTCTCTAGATCAATTTAGAACAATTATTTTATGCAATTCTTTTTACTTGAGATCATTTCAAAGGTCTTCACTTCTAGATTGCTATTGGTGCTCCTAGATATTATTGCTGAACAATTGAATGACTTCATTCCAGGTGAACAAATTCTAAACTCTATCATTTTTGTGCATGAGAATATTTTGAGGCCTCACCCCGACCCATCCTAGCATCGATGATACATTATTATTTTAATACTCATGACTCGATACGTTAGAACATTATTTGATGCACTGAACATTATTATGATATTTATGATGTGTGATGCTTTACTTTTAGATATTTGATTTTTTCATTTAATGCTTTATGAACATGTATGATGATAAGGTAAATGAATGCAAAACTAACTTTGATTATTCAATTCTAATGGTCATAAATATGAGTGGAATTAGATAAATAATTGATCATTAGAAAAATGGATGTTTTAATTTATATGATTTTTCTAATACATAAATTTCATAATGCATGTGATTTTTTGAACCTACTGATGTGTGCAATGAGTGTGTAGGACATGTAGTCAGGAAACCTAAAGGAAAGATAGAATTGAACCCCTTGTTTAAATGTGCTATCCTTGCATTGTCTATCTTTAAAAGGTTGTTATTTGATTTTATTATTCTCCTAGCTTTTATTTGTTCCTATTAAGTCTTTAAGGCTTAAAATCATTAAATTTAAGTGCCCTAGGGGTAAGGGTATGGGTGGGGAGTACTTTCCACCCCCTTAGCCTCTTAGTTTGACTTTTAGGGTCACTCAAAAGCCCTATTTTTGATGGATTGCGAAAATTGATTGTCATCTACATGAGTTGGTGACTCAAAAATCCATCTTGAGTTTGCTTGAAGTCTAGTTGAGTTAATGATCATACTTAGAGGATTTTGGAGGAGTTTTGGGGTTGTTACCCAATCTCTAGTTTTAGAGAGAAAGTTGGAATATTGAAGGAAGAAAAGGGAAAGCTCTTCTCAAACCACCATTTTTTCCGTAACTCTTTTGGTAAAGGTAGGAGTTCTTCACTCTTTTGGTTTTGTTCTTCATGTTTTTCATGCTTGAATCTTGCATAAAGTATTGTGTTGTTCTTGTTTTTTCTTTCTTGTATGTTGGGATGGATTTGGAGGGATTTTTGTTTGTTCTTGATGCATTCTTATGCATGTCTTGATGATTTTTTTTGAGGGGATTTCATGGGGATTGTTTTGGCATTACTCACCCTTGGATAGGGAAGAAGTGGCCATGTACGGGGGTAGGGCCTGTTGGGCCCATTTGCCGTTGCACCAAAAGCCATGACTATTAGTAAACATGGAACACCACATAATTAACCACCTGTGGGCAGGGGAGCGTGTCGCATCACCCAAAAATCTCCCCCTCGACATGCATACCAGGTGCTTACGCAGGTCGGGAAGGCACCGAGGAGATTTGAACCCATGACCAGGCCAAAACCAGGCTCTGATACCAATTGTTGGGCCCATTTGCCATTGCACCAAAAGCCATGACTATTAGTGAACATGGAACACTGCATAATTAACCACCTATGGGCAGGGGAGCACATCGCATCACCCAACAAGGCCTTAGTTGGACCTCAATGGTGTAGAGTCTCCTCTCATGGTGAGAGGAGGGAAAGAGGGTAGGGTGTATGGGCCCCTACTTGTCATCACATGCCTTGTTTGATATTGTGAATTCTTGAATATGGAAAAAGGAATGAAAATCCTTGTGGTATTAGCCTCGAAAGGGCCTTCTAGAAGAATGGAAGTTCTTGAAATTTTAGCCTCGAAAGGGCTATGTTATGGCATGGTGATTGATATCTCCCATTAGAAAAATCCACCTTCCCCCTAGTTAGGTTCTATGTTTGGACCTATTGTGCAAAATTGGGTTAGGGTGCATGCTTGTATTGTTCTTGATGTTATGATGATTCACTAGGTTAGCTCTTGTCTTCTCCTTGTGTTTCCTTGAAGTTTTGAAGGTATTGGAAGAGAGTACTTGTGAAGGATTTTGAGGAGATTTCTTTTGAATTGTAATATTATGTAAAATATATTTGAATTTTGATGTATTGGCAAAGACATTGAGTTTTCTTACTAGTTTTTTCTCGATGGAGCCTTGAACCAGGATGAATAATAAAGAAAGGAAAAGATTATGAAATTCTCCTTGCAATGCTCTCATGTGATTTCAAATTTTGGCATATGTATGTGAGAAAATAGAATGATAGATAATGTCTTTGAATTATGAATTTCCAAGTTTTCAATTATGTTAATGGAAGGCAATTTGTATGTTGAAGTTTCCAAATTGATGTCTAAGTATTAAATGTAATCAAAATCCTACATTGTGATCACAAAGTTATCACTTTCATTGTTAAGCTTCATTATGAACAAAATCAATTTGATCAGGAGATTATGTATTTCATTGAATTCAAAAAAAAAAGGAACATACACCTTGATGTATGATGAAAAGATAAAACCTAAATTATAGGATGAAAGACAAAAATATAACCCTATGCAAAACCTTGGATTATGATACTTGTTAAAGAAATCTATGTGGTCATTTGACTAGAATGCACTCTTAAGATAAAGATAAATATATAGCAAAGAAAATTATGCCAACACTTAGTCAAAATTGGCTTTCAAATAAAAATGTGCACCTCCAAGTCTAAAAACCCCTCTCTGGAAAATGTATGGAAGAAATTCTAATTCCCCTTGGTCATAGAGAATATTCCCTCTTTGATTCACTTGAGACACTTTTGTGTTATTTAAAAAAATCCAATAAAAATAAATAAAGTAATGAATATAAAAAAAAAAAACATAATATATATGCATATATCCTAGCTCCACCAAACAAACTTTATGTTATAACTTCATCATCCATGTCCTTGGCATCAGTTCTTGAACAAGGGCAGATTTGAAATTTTAACCAAAGTCAACAATTTTAATGTTGACACAACCCCTCTACCTTCCACCGAATTCACAGTCCAAGAGTACTCGTGTGGCCTGACAGGGCAGTGGAAAGTTGCATTTGGACTTTAAAACAATGCAACATTTTCTACTTTATTCCCTCTCCTTCCCTTTTCATTGCCCAACTTTGCAGTCCTTTTAGGTGCTTGGAAAGGGGGGGGGAGGTTATGTCTGCATGGCCTTCCCTCATGCAAGGACATGCCTGCATTTGCAGACCCTTGGGCAGTGCACTGCCAGGGGCATAGGGGGCCACGCGTGCCTAGGCTTAGGTCTGGGGGGGGGGGCACGGGGGTGGGCAGCTAGGTTTGGAGTTAGGGGGTATTTCATTTTTTAAAAATTTTTTAATTGATTTTTTTGTTAAATTATGAGGTTAGTTAGAATTTAGATTAGTAGTAGGGTTATGTCATTTTTCGTTTAAATTTTCAGTTAGGATTTAAATGCATATTTAATTTTGAATAAGAGTAGTATTTAAACTTTAATTAGAGTTGTAGATGTTTGATAATATTAGGAAGAAATTTAATGTTAGTATGGATGTTAGTATAGGTTGTTGATTAGTGTTAGGTTTATTACTATTTTAAATTAAGATTAGTATTAAATTAGTATTTAGATTATAGTTGCTAAATGTTATTAGATAGTAGAATTTTTTTAATTAAAACAATATTATCGTTTTATTAATTGGTAGTATATTATGTTTTAAGATAAGTAAGTTTAGTTTGGATTGAAGATTGTTAGTTTAGTTAGTATTATGATCATTTTAAATTTAAGGTAGTTAGATTTAGTTGTAATTTAGATTAGTATTAGATTGTGTAATTTTGAGTTAGTAGAAATTTAATATTAGTTTAATTGATATTTGTTGAAAGGTTTTAAATTTTTAAATATAATTAGTAGTTTTAATTTAAGATAGTAAAGTCTTACTAATTAAATTTAGTTTTGAATTCTATTTATTCAATTTTTAGATATATCACTAATGTTATTGTTATGTTAGAATAAATCTTAAATTTTAAACGCATTTAGTTTTAGTAAGTATAATTAGTTTTAGTTTAGTTATGATTGATTAGTATTAAGTATGTAGTTAATGTAGATTGTGTTAATTTATAGTGTTAGTAGGTTTAATTTGTGTAAAGCTTGTAAATTTAAGATAGTTGAATTAATCAATAGTTTTCATAATAAGTGATTAGATTTCAAAGTAAATTTGGATATTAGTTTAAAACTAAATAGTAAATTTAATTAATATATTTAAAAGTTTTAGTGTACTTAGTGTTAGCTTTGACCTTGTTTCTTTTAGTTAGCTTTAATAGAGAAGTTTGTTAGTAATTGTTAAATTTAGAATTTAATTAAGTCAATTTGAATTAAGTATAATTAGGTGTATGTCTAGTCATGATATTCCTTAAAGTGGGTTCTTGACTAAGTTCTATTTAATTAGACTTGTACTCATTAAAGTTGTTATCCAATAATTTTTGAATGTATATACATTGTAAAAAAAATAAAAAAATAAAATTGTTGTGTGTTTTGCCCATGTATTTTGGGCATGACAAATATCCATTCTTTATCTTGTTCTAATAACCAAGGATTCATTATGAAAATTGATATTGCAAAAGCCTATGATAGAGTAGGGTGGACCTTTCTTGAAAAGGTGTTACTAGCTTTTGGTTTTAATTCAAATATTGTGAGGATGGTCCTTCAGCTCATAACAACTTCTTCGATTTCTATTTTGGTCAATGGGTGCTCTTATGCTTTTTTTAATCCCTCTAGAGGTTTGAGGCAAGGAGACCCGTTATCCCCTATTCTCTTCACTATTATGGTAGACTGTTAGGAAGGTATATTGGAAAATTGGTTCTAGATAGTGACATTAAGGGATTATAACCCTCTTCCTAGCCCCTTATCTACTCTCATGTTTAGTTTGTTGATGACACTATTTTTATGGGCAAAGCAGATGTAAGGGAAGCCAAGAATATGAAAAAAAGCTCTTAAGCTCTTCTCCTTAGCTTTAGGATAGTTGATTAACTCGAATAAAAGTTCCTTATTCTTTGTGAATACTCCAGTGTCTTGGAAAAATAAAATTGCTAGGATTCTTGGTTGCTCCATTGGTTTCTTTCCTTGTTCTTATCTTGGCTTCCCTTGGGACTTAATGCCCCTCACTCCTTCTGGGAAGACATTATAAAAAATTTTTCTAAGAAACTTTCTAGATGGAAGGGAAATTTGTTGCGTCAAGCTAGTAAAGTTACTCTTCTTAAAGCTTGCCTTCAAAGTATACCTACTTATGCTTTGAGCCTTTTCAAAATTATTGCCAAATATGCTGACTCCCTTGACAAAATCCAAAGAAAATTTCTTTGGTTGGGATCTAAGGAGAAGAAGAGAATGGCTCTAATTTCCTAGGACCAAATTTGTAAGCTGATTTGAGATGGTGGATTAGGAATGAGGACTATTTGAAGTATGAATAAAGCTCTTCTTACGAAGCAAGCTTGGAGAGTGTATCATGATAACATGGAATGGAGTTCCATATGGAAACATAAATATCTATATGATGCCCCTTCTCTTTCTAATTTCTTAAAGTATCCTAATTTTATTTCCCCTTCTGCTATATGGGGGGCAGTGTAAGTTGCTAAGTCTATTCTAAGTGATCGGTGCTCTTGGAAAGCTGGTAATGGGCAGGAGATCAGGTTTTGGGAAGATTCTTGGATATTAGATCATCTATTGATTAATGACTTTGAGGAGAGGAATTTCATTGAATAATGTAAGAAGTTATATGGTACTTATGTGAGAAATTATTGGGTCAATAATAGTTCAGCCAGCCTTACAAACATTAGCTAGGTTTTTAATAACATCTAGATTATGCCGAATGCTCATTGTTTGTATCCCTAAAAGGAGGACATAATGATATGGAGGAATGATGCTAATGGGAATTTCAAAGTCTCTTCTATTTTTAAATCTAAAGATAAAAGACCTGGTCCATTATGGTTGAAAGCTTGGATTAAAGGCCTAACTCCTAAGATCAATATCTTTTATTGGATTCTTTTATAGAATAAAAGTTTGACCCAAGATAATTTGCAAAAAAGAGGGATAAATGTAGTCAACCGATGCTGTTTATGCAAGAATGAATTGGAGGATAGGGATCATTTGTTTTTGAATTATAATTATAGCCAAAATGTGTGGAATAACATCCTTATTTTTTGGAATATTGCTTGGGTTCATCATAATACAATTGAGCACTATTTTCAGAGTTGGATTTGCTTGAAGAAGGATAGTAATGTGGAATTTATATGGAAAATTACTCTCCCTCATTTGTGGTGGGGAATCTGGAAAGAAAGAAATAATAAAATTTTTAGAGAAAAAGAAATGCCTAATTGGGTCCTTGGTCAAAACATCATTGGAGCTATAAAGGAAAATTTTAAAGCTCAGAAAAATGTCCCTAATAGTTTCTTGATTGATAGTCCAATCAAAAAATATTGGTCTTAAGAAAAAAGTGGAGGATAAAAGATCAAATGTCAAATGGAAGGCCCCCCCATTGGGTTGGATAAAGGGGAAATTTGATGGGGCTGCTATGGGCAACCCCAAAAAATTTGGGTGTGGAGGAATTATAAGGGATCATTTAGGTAATGCAATTGATGCTATAGCAATTCCAATTTGTAGTTCTACAAGTCACAAAGATGAAGCCATAGTAGCCCTTTATACCATGAGACTGGCAGCGAAAATTGGAAAGAAGTATCTTTGGCTGGAAGGTGACTCCCTAAACATAATTAATATGCTCAATAACAAAACCCCAAGTACTTGGACTATAGAAGATAGTATAATGGAAATCAAATCCCTAATGGTTAATTTTGAAAAAGTCATTTTTTCACATTCCTATCATGAGGGTAACGTCATTGTTGACTCGATTGCCAATAGGGTAGTGCAAGGGGATAGTATGTTGAGTTGGCATAATGACCTTAGATCTAATGTGGATTTAAAGTCGCTCATTAATTATGATAGTACATATGCAACGGAGGGAAAGACCTTCCAAGATTAGTAATTTAATGATTATTAAAAGTGGGCCTATGGAGGGGTGTGTTATAATCCCAAGATTGTACTTTAATGCCATTATTATCTGGACATAGCACAAAGGAAGCTTAATGAATATTTGGTTAACTTTAGTGACACTTTTGGCTTTCTTAATTTTGTCCTTTTTATTGAAGTTTTCTTCTCTATTAATTTTTAGGATGTGCACGAAAATGAGGAGAGAGCTGAGTAAAGAAGATCCCAAAAACTATAAATATTGGAAGGAGAAAGCTTCAACATGGAAAATTCTTGAGAAAGGAAAGGTGACTCCTTACCTAGAGCATTTGAATGGGTTTAAATTGCATGTAATAGAGGCTTTCTTCAAGAATTGGTTCAAAGAAAGGGTTGTTCTACGTGGGGTCATGGTCCAAATCACTGAGGATTTTATTGCAGAAGTAACTGGTCTTCCAAAGGAGGGAATGAAATTTAGCAAGGAAACAAATATCTCTAATGTTGCCTTTAAAAAGTTCCCAAAAATAAAGGAAGAACAAAAGTTGGAGAAGAATGGGGACTTCTACAAACTCAAATAGATTAAGGTAATTCGGAGAGAATTTTTGTCTTGTATTTAGGAATATTTCATCTTAGACGAAAGATCTAAAAGAGTCCATAAATTCCTTTTTTTTTTTAACCACTTCCGTCATAAAGATAGGATTTCCTTTCCTCTCTATTTGAAGTTTTCATTATTACAAAGCCTATATGCCCATAAGAAGAAATAATTCCATTCCATCCTTCATGAAGGCCTTATTCTCTTAATTGAGAATTATTGCAAGAATAAATCAAGTACTTCTCCAATTTTAGAGAGGAAAAGGGGGACAATGATTGATTCTTAGTCTAAAAAGGGTAAAAGGGATGTAGGATAGAGTGTGAAAAATGAATTAATAATCAAGGATGCACCCAAAAAAAATGAAGAGGAAACTACTGAATCCTTTGATAATAATGAGGATTAAAATGTGGAGACCGAGGAAAAAAATGTGGAGACTCAGGAAGACATGAAGATGGGGGATATTAGTTCCAATTTGGGGGGTTATCCTGCTAGTAAAAATGAGACTAAGAAGAATGATGAGGAGGAAAGTCTCAATAAAAAGGGGTCGGGCAATATTGATAATGAGGTTACTATTTAGGGCATAGTTGGAAAGGAAAATGTGGAGGAGAAGGTAGGTAAAGAGAAAGAACTGGGAGAAAAAGAAGCTAAGGGTATGGAGTACCCTATGGAAAAGAAGATGGATCATCAAATTGTGGGGGCTATGCTCACTTTCCTTGATACTACTAAAATGAAAGTTGATTCCTCTCTTCATGGTGATTACTAGATTTACAATGAGATTTTGAAACTAAAGAAAAAATTGGGTAAAGTGTAGAAGGACCATGAGAATGATTAGGAAAAACTTGTGCTACTAGAAGCCTAGGTGGCAAATATACCTGGAAAATTGAAGGAATATGAACAAGACCTTAGGAACTTGATAAAGGAAAGTGAAAACAAAATGGAGCAAGTGACTTAGAGTCTGTGTGTGGCTGCGGCAAGTTTGGGGAAGAAGACAAATGAGGTTGTGTCTCTGGGAGGACCCAGAAAAAGGACTGGATTAAGCTCATGGAAGAAGGCTATGGAGGAAGAAGCTACTGAGGATGTTGCTGGAACTGGTCTTACCCCTGCTGATACCATTCTTAGTACAGTTGATGTGGGTAAAGAGGTTGTAAAGAGTATTAAGGAATTGTAGTAGTATCTTTGTCTCCTTGTTTTTTGTTTTCATTTTGAACTATGTAACTTGTAGGTTCCAGGTCCTTGTAAAACTTGGTCATATTTTCTAGCTACATTTAGTGGTTTCAGGTCCCTGTAAAACTTTATTTTGTATTTTTTTTTTTGGTTTTCAGGAGTGTGTTCTCCTGGTGGGCTTAGTTGAATATCTTTTTTCTATTTTTAAGGGTTTTGGGTCCCTTCAAAACCTGCTTTTACCTTAATCTAAAACCATCAAATAACCCAAATGAAAACTCACATCATGCATTGAACCATGTGAAAATTAAATGCAAGTCAATCATTAAATGCCCTTTTTAAATTTTGATTTTTGACCTAGTCAACAAGATTGGTCATATATGCCATGAATTTGGACCCAAAACCCCAAATAAAGAAAATAGACCCATGTCATAAAACAAAAATATTTTCATTTGTGCCCTAGGGACCCATTTTGTCAAAACAAACTAGTTTTTGTAAATCGAGTGTTTGAGCCCTCATATGAGCTCAAAATTCAATGCACAAAGAAGAAGCCCTATTTACAATTCAGAGACCTTTCCAAAAGTATAGAATTTTCTAAAAAAATTGCTAATTTGCACCCAAAAATGATTTTTCATTACAACTAAAGAAAAATTATAAAAAATTCAAATTACCTTAGAAAAATCTAATTTTTTAACAAAATCTTCTCTAGTATGCCACCAATCTCCAAAAGAAATTTAGACTAAAAGATCATGTCGTTTGGGAGATATGATCAGATCTTTAAGATTTGAGGTTTTTCATTTCCAAGCAAATCTGCATAAGGGGGTTAGCTTCAAAAATAGCCAAAACTAGCATGTAAGGGTGGGTTTCCCATGGCTGGCACAAAAAATGTGTGCTAAAATGTTGACACACTTTTATGAGTCGTTATGTCCAAGATTTCTCAAGAATGAGATCTCGAATGGCAACTCATAGCTCTTTATTCATGGAGTGCAAGAGTTTGTAATGGAGGCCCTCAATTTGACCTAGTTTGGGCCCATAGTTTCCATGATCATCAAATATGCATGCAAATGAAGATACAACCCAATCTAATGATAAAAAAAGCAATGCAAGAAAGGAAATCTAATCTATAAAAGGAAATAAAAATGCAATATTAATCTATGAAAACAAACATGACTCTAAGTTGATATAAAAATGCAAGGATGAAGTATTATAATGGAAGCCATGGATGCATGAGAGAAGAAGACAAGAAAAGAGAAGTTGCAATGCAGCTCCAATGTCCAAACCCTAATGCTCAAACTCCTCCAAAATTGCTCTCCAAACTTGTAGGATAACTATACTATAGAAACTATCATCTATCCAAATGAGAAGGAAAGGGCTCCTTATAAAGGAAAGTGTGAAGGTGAAAGACTTTTCACAAGAGCAATATGAGATAAATCCTTGAAAAGAAAAGTAAGAGAAAAAAGCCCACCACTTAGAGATGTGTGCAAAAATAAGAAATTTTAATAATATTTTATTTGGTTTATTTCTTTTTTTCATCAAAAAAGAGTTTTAAGTGGGGATTTATTTATTTAATTAAAAAAAGGATTATCTTTTAATTAAATAAGATAAGATTATTTAATTAAAAGAGAGATTTTCTTTTAATTAAATAAGATTATTTTATTTATTAAAAAGCGATATTTTCTTTTAATTGAATAAGATTATTGATTAAATCATCAAACTTTAGGAAATATTAAAATAATTAAATTAATTACAATTTGATCAAGGAAAATGATTTGATTTGATTTAATAAAATATTGTGATGCATTGATTCAGAAAATTGATAAATTGAAGAATTGGGGTTCATAGTCTAGGTGACCATTTTAGGGTGCATACACATATATTTGTATATATACATATGTATATATATATATATATATATATATATATATGTATGTATGTATGTATGTATGTATGTATACATATTTGTATATATATACACATATATGTGTGTGTGTATATATGTATGCACATGTATGCATACACACACACACACACTCTCTCTCTCTCTCTCATAGTGAAGCATCTAATTTATTTCATTTAAATAATCATTATTCATCATTTGACATACATATCAACAATTGAAATTAAATAGAAAATATCCACAACATAGAGACACAATACTCATGAATCCAAATGGATATATTTGATATCCAAGTAAAATCCATAATTCCCAAAATCAAATATACAATAACTCATTTCCTAGTTATTCTAAGCATATAATGATGGAAATAATAACTAGAATAACCAACAACAAACAAGGAATTATATAACATAAAATCCCAAACAATCACCTAAAGAAACATCAATAATTTCCACTATAAAATACACCAACTAAAAACATAAAGTGTCATTATATGGATATGGTCAAATTACCACTAATCAGTCATGATCAAACACATGAGTCGACATTGTTGTAGGAACCAACTCAAGGGTAACTATCCAAAGTAACATATAGTGTAATTGTTTCTCATATCACAAAGGGTACCCACATAACAACATCATGACCATAGAATCCTAGTAACCACTAGGACATATCTCATTGAAACCGTCAAATACATCATAATCTCATAAATTGGACGTAAATTATAATCATCCTACTGATCCAATGACATAAATTAAATCACCCCAAGGGTGTAGATCACTCATGGGTCCCAGCATGATCACTCAAAAAGAACGAGCATCAAGGTCACATCCATCAAGATGGCATACATAAATGAAATGGGAGAGGCACTACACTCTATATTATAGTACATGTGAGTTTGTAAGAAAATGTGTGTTCCCCATTGTATTTGAGTAGTGAGCTCTAATAAATGTACCTAAATGAAAGTTCACTATAAATGTAATATATTTGATTCATCCCTACAATGGTTTTTTCCCTAATTAAATTTTAATGCAAAAATATTGGTTTTATGTATTCTTGATGTGTTGTACATCAATGCTTTATTATTTAATCACAAGATGTATGGTTAAAGGTTAAAGATATGATAAATTTTGAAGTTTTAGAATAATCACATAATGCATTATGAATATGGATTTACCAATTATCAGAGGATTAATAATAGCAACTAGCTAGATACATCACCCATATAGGGATGAGATTGGCTCAACGTGAATGATCAAAACCACTTTCTTGGTTCCACTAACATGGATATAGGTGCCAATTCATTAAACAAGTAAACACCAAGTGTGGATGCACAATATGCTTATAATAGCCAAAGCACACAAGAATACACACACGCACGCACGCGCACGCACGCACGCACACATGCACACACACACACGCACACATGCACGCACGCACACACGCACACACACACACGCGTGCGCGCACACACACACACACGCGCATGCACACACACACACACGCACGCACACACACACACATACGCACGCACGCACGCACGCACACACACGCGCACACACACACACACACTCACACACACAGTCTCATAGTAAAGCATCTAATTTATTTCATCTAAAAAATTAGTATTCATCTTTTGAGCATATATATCAACTAAAATTAATAGAAAACATCCACAACATAAATGCACAATACTCATGAATCCAAATGAACATTTTTGATATGTAATTAAAATCCATAATTTCCAAACTCAGATATGGATGACTCATTTCCCAATTATTCTAAGAATATAACAATGGAAATAATAGCTAGAATACCCAACAAAAAACAAGGACTAGTAGAACATTAAATCCCAAATAATCACATAAAGAAACATTAACAATTTTCAATATAAAATACAATAGCTAAAACCATAAAGCACCATCAGATAGATATGACTAAATTACCACTAATAGATCATGATCAAACACATGAGTCAACATTGTTTTAGGAACTAGATCACGGGAAATAATCCAAAGTAACACATTGTGTAGCCCTTTTTCATATCATAAGGGTACCCACATAACATCATGACCATACAAATCCTAGTAACCACTAGCACATATCTCATTGAAACTGTAAAATACATCATAATCTCATAAATTGAGAATAAATCATAATTATCCTACTAATATAGTAACATAAATTCAATCACCCTAAGGGTTTATACCACTTATGGGTTCTGACATGATCACTCAAGAGGCACGAGCATCAAGGTCACATCATCAAGATGGCATACATAACTCAAATGGAAGAGGCATTACACTATGGATAATAGTTCATGTGAATTTATAAGGAAATGAGACTTCCCCATTGTATTTGAGTAGTGAGACCTAAGAATTGTACCAAAATTCATGTTCATAATAATTATAATATATTTGATTTATCCCCATAATGGTTTTTCCCCTAATAGGATTTCCATGGGAAAATCTTGGTGTTATGTATTTTTGATGTGTCTTAGATTGTTACTTTATTATTCATTCACAACATATATGGTTTAAGGTTAAAGGTTTGTTAAATTCTAAAGTTTTAGACACAATTGATTCAACCCCATCACCCACACCTCTCATAGATGTATGCTTTCCTATTTATATCAATTGGTATCATAGCCTAGTTCATCTTTGGGAAGCTTATAGTAATCTAGGAAGGAAAAATTTAATAAGTATACTTCAAGATTTTATGACACAAACTATTCACTATGGAAAGGCCACATGGAAACTCACTTAAGATGTATTCTAGAAGACTATTGTGGGATCACAAAGAATGTATATAATCCACTTGGAAATATCTCTACTAATATTAGTGATGATAAAAAGAAAGACAAATATAAAATTAGAGATAAGGAAGATTTTTTTTTAATCCCTAGCTCTATACCGAGATGATATTGTTATGGAGTAAAAGGCTTCTTATGAGACCTATAAGAAATTGGAGACATTATATGAAGGTGGAAATTTTTGTAAATCTTGGAAAATTACAAATCCTAAAATAGAAGTATGAGACATTGATAATGAACATTGACTAGAACATTACATCTTATATATATAAGGTTAATGAACTTGTTTGTAGTCTAATATGTGTTGGTGGGTAGTTTTACAAAACAAATATTATGGACAAGATACTTAGATCCTCACCTTCTTCCTACATACATAATGTTTCTTCTTTTGAGGAGATCATAATTATGACAAATGTGACAAGATACATGTTGATTGGTAAGTTAAATCCTTTTGAGATGAGTTAATGTTTTGATTCCCTTCCTAAAGTTTAATATAGATTCAAAGATATTATTTCTATGGACAAGCATAGATGTGATCCAAGAGAAATATATTTTAGAAGTACATTAGATATGAAAAGTGGATTGATTAACTAAAAAATAAGATAGATAGATTGAAGAAATTGACGCCCTTATTGCTATGATTTTCCTGAAAGGAGATGCTAATTGTGAATTTTTTAACCTCTTAAATAGTTTCTATGCAATAACATTGGTCATTTTCCTTTAAGGTGCTCTAAAAGAGTTCCTAAAATCAACCTTAGGAAATTCCATCCTAAATATTAGAAGAATTATTACTATGTTGTTTATGAAGGTGTGATAAGTAAAGAATCTAAGAAAGGTAGTAAATAATGACGAATGGGTCTTCCTTTCTATCTAGGAAGAATATCCAATTCCTAGTAAGACTACTAGTTTCATAAATGTGGAAAGAGATTTAGCTCCACATGTTGACAAGAAAGATAAATGGGTAATTTATAGTGGATGATCTCATCAAATGACTAGTGATAATGCAAAATTTGTGATCTTGAAAAGGTACGATTGTGGTGTATTAAGAATTGGGGATAATACACTTGATCTAATCCATGAAAGAGGATTCATTACACTTTATGGTAAGAATAATTTCAGTGATGTCTTTTACATTGAAAGTATAAAGAATAATATTTTGAATGTTTTTAATAGTTAGTTGACAAATTTTATGAAATATAATTGAAGAATGAAAAGTGTAGAATATTGGGTTTCAGGATTTGAGATTGTATCAGGTAAAAGTACCAAAGGCAATGTATTTCATTTGAATAGTGATATATAAGATGTTTGATTGCTCAGATTGACGAGATTTGGTTATTGCATAAGAGGCTTCACCATGTGAGTTTTGATAACATTCTCAAGATAAGTGCTACTAATGTCATGAGAGATTTACCTAAGTTATTAAATATTGCTAATTTTATGTGTAAGGAATGTCACATGGGTAAGATAAGTAGAACTACTTTCAAAAGTATGACTTATTCTTCAAGTGGAATATTAGATCTTGTGCATACTAATGGAGATAGATATTTCATATTATTCATTGATGACTATTATATAGGATGATGTGAGTTACTGTTGTGCCTCTCATGTTTGTAGTTTGAACCTTGTTATATTTTGATCCATGAGATACTTGATACTCATGTTATGTTACTTTTGAGATGACTTGAGGATTAGATGTTATACCTTGATTTTAGTATCATACATGTTTCACTACTATGTTGTTTAGTTTATCATATTTTCATGTTGATACCATTTTGAGATGATAGTAGGTCTATGATGATATTTGGTTATCTAATATTTGGACATATCTATGATTATGTTAGATGTTGGATTTAGGCTATGGTGATTTACTTCTTTCTTGTTTCATTATGCTTTATGCAAACTTGAGTGATGTAAATGGATTATTTTGGTATAATTGAATAAATGGTTAAATGAGTTATTTAACACATTTATTACTTCAGCTATGTTATTATATGCAATTGTACTTGATCATGTGCTTTAGTGTGAATGATTTATATCCCTAGCAATGACACGTGGAGTTAGGGGTTTAGTTATTTATATTTTACCAATGTCATCCTTGTATGGTAGACATATCTTATTTAAATATTTAATTAAACCTTTTGGTGATTTTTTCAATCTAGACTCATTTTAATTATGTGATTAGACCAGTGAGCATGTTTGTGCATTTAGAGTTTCACATTGTTGTGAAGTCGGTAAGGCCTTCTATGAGTTTGGTTTCAGGGTTTTTAGGCTTTACTTAATTGATTTTTAATTTTTAGCAGCTTCACCATAGATGACTAACTTGTTTTCATTTAGGCAGATTCAGAGTCTAGCTAGTCTAACTAGCTATTTACCCTAATCTATTATTCACTTGAAAAGTGAATAAGTATTGAAAGATGAATTTAATTTCTCACTTCTCACTTTTGCAATTTGGAAAATTGAGAGCTTTTTATGAAAGATCATGTTTTTGTTCACTATGAGAGCTACGGGCATGGGATCTTCATGAGGATAGTCTCATTGGATCCATCTCGGCGAGACAGTTCTTTGCCATCATTTTTTACCATATATGTGGATTATTTATTTTACTTGGCTATTTTTCATTTTAGCCCTTTTGGTTATTGGGTAGGGCTCTCTCATTTTCATATTTCAGCTCCATTTTGAGTTTTTTTTGTGGTAGCTATTTATTTGGAGGCTAAGAACTAGCATTCTCCTCCATTTATATTTGCTAGTTCTGTCCAGTTGATTGGGTATGAATGTTTTCCTAGTTTTTGGGATGAGGGTTTGGGGTTTTGCACTGTTATGCTAGTCTTTTTCACATATGGTGTCCAAACCCAACTTTTATTGGATTTTTGAGGCTTTTGTGCCCTAAGACTAAATGGCTTTTTATTTCAAAGTTTTCTAGTTTTGGGTTTATTTACCTCATTTTGTGTGTTGCCATGTTTTCTTAGATTTTCTTGGCATGATGTTGGTCATGGACCTGGATCATCTATTTCAATGTTAGTTAGACCATTATTGTACTTTCATTTTGCATTGGGATGTGTGTTACATCTATCCTCCTGAGCTTTTTTTAGGTTGAGTGAAATTTTGCTTGTGTTCTCATCCAGTCCTTATGTTACTATCTCTGTGATGGTGGTACTCCACACACAAGTACATGTGTGTACATTGTCGGGTGACTTATGAGGCTTGATATCCCATTGGTACTTTAGTAGATTTTTGATCATTTGGGTTTGGGTTGGAATATGCATGCCTACAAGCACTCATCATTGGATGAGCATGGGTAGGGTAGGGTAGTACATGGAGGGGCTTCTATCTCGCAGCCTAGAGACTATTTTTTTATGGGTTGGTAGAGGAAGTTTTAAGTAAGTGATAACTAAATAAAAATATACTAGGTGGTAATAAATTTAGGATAATTAAAAAGTGGGATTGTGCGCTTTCCATTGGGAAGTGCTTCTACCTAGATTATGTGCCTTCCATTGGGAAGTGCTGCTATCAATACTAGCTTGGGCTTTTTGATGCCAAGTGATTCTCCATAATGTCAGCCCCTACATAGTTGTTGATTGAGTGTCTGACTAGGACCTATTTTCTTTGCATTATCTCATGATCTTGGTTTAAGTCATCATTACTATCCAGTGTGAGTGTTAGCCATGAGCATTTGCTTTATGTGTGTTTGTGGTTGGATCATTATCTCAATCAGCATGATGAAAGTGTACCTATGAGTTTCACATGGTTGGGAGGTGTAGCTACCTATACCACTATTGGGGACCAATGTACAGAGATTGTCCATTGTCCTAGTGGGAGCACTTTTTGATACTTTCACTTTGTACTTTGGGTTTCAGAGTATGCTTTCTTGTGATTTATGATTTCATTAGAATGCTTGTCTATCATGTTTAGATGTTGTTAGTTTATTGACACATTCCCTTGCTATGATGGTTAGCATATGATTTGATGATGTGATCTACTTAGTTTGAGTATCTATTGCTTTTGGTTTAGCATGTTAGATTTCTTGTTCTTATGATGTTATTACACATTAGTAGTGACATCTTTATAGGATAGCTCTAGCTATCTAATTATTAATTTTGGATGTTATATGTGAGGGATGGTTAGGACCTTCAAGGTTTCATGATGCTATTATAGTTGGGAGGATCACCTACTTAGTTTGTTATTTTAGTTCATTGTGATGTTGCTTTTAGTTCTTTCCCTTTACTATTATGTTAGATGGTTAGATGTATTTTACATCTTGTAGTTATTGTGTTTGCGTGTCTATGCCTCGATTGTGGATTTGGTACTCCCCAGTGTGGAGGTTCTATCTCTTCTTGTACCTTTTTGAATGTTCATTGCAACATTCTTGCTTGTTTTGGGAAATTGTGTTCCAGCACTAGGTGGCACTTATAAAGTGTCATCGCATGCCCAAAGAAGAAATATCGTGTGATACTAGAAAGTATCACACATCTTAAGGAGAAATGTTGTGTGATACTAGAAAGTATTGCATGTCCATTAAAGAAAGGTCATACAATACTTATGAAGTATCACATGATTTTAGGAGAAGTGTTTCCTAGACCCTGAAAGTATCACATGCCTTCTTTAGAAAGGGTGATGATACTGGAAAGTATTGCATAGTGTTGAAATAAAGTATCACCTAGATCTTTGGAAAAACTTGTCTAGGTGGACAACGAGCACTTTTTAGTTTGACCAAAAGTTTTTGAGAGGTGTTATGGCTACCCCCTATGGTGTTCTTGAATACCTTGCAATTTCCTTTTTATTTCATAATGTTTCATATTCAAAATCATTTGCATCCTTCCATGCTTAGTTGTTTTGGTCAGTAGTGGTGTTTGGAGATCTATTGGTGTTTGGATGTTTGTTTAAGTCTTCCAATGTGATCTTTGTGATCCTCATATGTTGTATGTCGTATGCATCCATACTTGTTTTAGAAAAAAATTAAAAAGACTATCTTGGCTTATATTTATCCTTGTTCCAAGGATCTTTGGGCAGGGCATTACAGTAACTTTCTTAAAGGATAAATTTGAAGCATTTGAAAAATTCAAGATAGCTAGTGAAAGTTGACTGGCTATCTATCCACTAGAAAGGTAAATATTTTCTTGGATTTTAGAGCTCCCTAGAGAACCAATATATTGGCATTTCCCACAATGCCAAATGCTAGAAGCACAAACAAACATTAAATCAACTAAAATATTAGTTTCTTAGATATCAAAGATAGATAGATAATGAACTACCACCAAGTCATGAACAACCTTTTGTCTAGGGATGTTATTCAACCCTCTAAAATTCTATGATAAAATCCTCATTGAATAAAATAGGAGAAGTGAGCCTTAATGGGCTTGATAAACCCAAATTCCACTATTAGGTCCCCAACTAATTTAATATTCTCTTTATCCTTTTTACAACCACTTTTTGAGTAAGTATTAAATAAAAATTTCTTCAAGGGTGTTTGATAATAAAACCAAATTCAAAGAAGACCCTTTATCTTTACTAGGCATTTTCACATCCTTAGCCATTAATTATTCCATAATAATATCATCTTATAAATATGTAGGGTTACTTAAATCCCCTACCCCAAGGCTAGTAGAAATTGCTCCCTACTATTGAACAACATGTTGGCTCAAAATGACATACTTTTATTGAATGAAGCCCTTTCTTTGAGAGCATAGTATCCAACACTTCAAATACCCCATCAATAATCTTATCCTTATATGGCCTCTTAAGTCCCCACCCATTATATTGAGGCCTAACAAGCCTAAATGCATCCTCAATAGGGCCATATTGTTTTATTTGGGTTTCCTCCCTTCCCTCTTTATCTACCATTGGAGCTAAGGAGGTACAAGAACCATTATTCCCCTTATTCACCAAATGAAACTAATGGTAAAGATGACCATCCTCATGACATATTTGAAATAAAAAAGGAAGAGATTCATAATCTAGTTGATGCACCCATGTATAAGAGCCTAAATGGATTTCAAAATTTTTTTGCAATGGATTATTCAAACCAATTTCAACACAAAGTCATGGAAAGTAATTACCTTTTAATCTAGTGTTGATTGGGCTACTGTAGTTGGCTTCCCAAAAAAAATATGCAATCCAAAACTCTAAGGAAGCCAAACCAAACTCAAACATGAACCCTTGAGGCAAATTCCTCTATTGAATTCTAACTTGCATGTCAAGGATTAGAAAACGAGCCCTTACAACTATATAAATATGGCCCTCCCTCAAAACCATGATCCCAATTATACATATAGGATAACACAAGCATGAAATATGTATTTGTATTGAGCATAATCTCCATATCTCCCTCCACTTGTCGTGAACAACAAATCTATATTTCCAACTTTGAGATAGAAATGTTAATCCCAAATTTTTAAAAAAAGTAGTGGATATTTTTTTCCAATAAATAACACCTCTACAATTTATTTAGAAGGAATGACAAGGATGGGGTGATCCTAACTCTTCACAAGAAAACCATTCATTTTATTTAATGTAGAGATCACCCTACATAAAATGAGTCTAGCACCCTTTCATGTGTACCTTAAAAAGACCTATCAGGTGACAAAACACCAACTACCAAATAATTAGAAACCTCATGATTTTCAATCTAGATAGAAAATCCACACAATAACCACAATGCCATTCAAAAAATGACAACACCTTACTACATCACTAAAGGATAAAGAAAAAAAACCCTATTAAACTCTTTCAACCCCTGCAAACATTGATCAAACTACTCAGAAAATATAATAACACCCTCCTCAAGCACAAAAAACACCACTCCTCCCACACTTGGAAATGCTTAGAAAACCACCAACCCACTCACAGATATTAAAGCAAACCCACAAGAGCATGAAAGAATTATTTGAGACCTATGATGAAGCCAAACATCCTCCTACAAACCACCTCGATTAGGAAATCATAAGGTTGGTTGTGTTAAATGATCGCCTTGATACCAATAAATATATTTTTCTACTATTTTAGTTCTCTGTCTAAACTATAACTCTAAGCATACCATGTAGATCTAAACTTGACATTTGGATTTACAATTCATTAATTCTAGAGTTTTACATCTTGTTAGTCTTCACACTTGAAAGTTTTATAGTGTTAATAGACATTGTAAAAGAGCTTAATAAGATAGAAGTGTTTTCCTTTAGTCAGACACTTTTTATGGAGTCAATATCAAATTGAAGACAACATATAATTATACAATATATTTATAGTGTTAATACAAAATTGATGTTTATGTTCTAAAAATGATCATTTGTGTTTCTCTAATAATAATAAATTATGTTGTAAAATTCTTTGTTTGTTCTCAAATACATGATAAATGATCATACAATGTTCTAATATACAATTTAAAACATTTTGTTTCAAACTTATCATTTTTAACAATATCTTACTACAGTAATTATTTTGTTAATTATTATTTTAGAAATTTGAAACCATCTTCATACTCTCAAATATAACTTAATTGCTTTTACAAATATAACAAGAATCTTAAAAATATATAGAATAAGCATCAAATCAATCACTAAAAATGCCTTAAAATAGAGTAAAAGTATTCATGCAAATGGATTATATTATAATAGATAAGAATAAGAATTAAGAAGGCTTTAGTGTTTATATTTTACATGTATATAGATTTGTCAATAATGCTACCTATTTACCAGCTATTTTTTTTTAAATATGGAAGAAGACATGTCAAAGAAAATTTAAAAGATGATTTGATATGTGAGATAATTATCAAAAACAAAATAATGTGGTGGGCCAAAATATATCCCCATAACATGTGAATTTGTTCCCCACTACATTTGAAGAATGTATTTGATAATCATCTGAAAAGTTAAAAAGTGAAATTAACCAAAAAAATTATGCAATGGAGAAATGCCTCCAATTATTGTTAATTTTTCAATTGTGAATTGTAAGAAATTATAACAAGGGGCGCAAGCACCATAGTTCCTGCCTTTTGTGGTGGCATGAGGAGATTGAATCAAGTTTCTATATTGATGGTCAATATTGTAGAGTGCCAAACAATTTTTTTATTTGTTGAAAATGTAAATTAAAAATAAATAAATCCATTTTCAAACATGAATTTAAAGAAATGTGATGTATAATACTCTTTGGAAATTATTTTTGTCACATATTTCATATAATTACTAAAATTGTAGAAAGAAATATTGTCTTCTTACATTGAAGAATATGCTAGTGGAGTTAAGTACAATACAAATGTTACATAAAGAAGCTTTTGATTGTCAAATTGGGTAAAACAACCTTCTTTTTAATCATTCCTACTTTGAAAAGTATTGTATATTATTTAAAGAGCAATCTGCTCTAAAAACTCTATATTTGTGACTAAGTAGGTAGTTAGAAATGCCTAGAAAGGTATTACAAATTTTATTATGAGAATCAATTATGCATTATCATATAGATTGAAGCATATAAGACAAAAAAAAAATTGTTTAAAAGAGAAAGGATATAGGCTAGAAAGTTTTACCTAGTTTATTTTTGTATGAATAACACCAACTTAAGAAAAGGCCAAATAAAAAACCCATACATGAATTTTATATAACCATGTTTCAATTTTTCTAGAGGAGATTCCTATTGTGCCATAGAAACCTTTAACAATATATATGTTTTTTGATTAGAAATCATTTGATTAAGTGAAACAAAGCTTTCAATAAGAATCTAAAAGAGTACTTGGAAGAACAAATTTTTTATTACCTTCCATGTACATGTTGAATGGTCTTCTGTATTGAATGAGACTTAGACCATCAATAATGTCTCAATTTTATACTAGAAATATATTTCTAACAAAGGAATTTGATTCAATAACTCCATTTGGCTAATAGGCTAGGACAATGATTCCCTATAATCTGATATAATGGTTCCATGCTACAAATAAATCCATCATTCACATTATCTCATTTGCAACATCCTCTAAAGTTAGATATCAAATAATATATATTACAGACACCTACAAAAAAATATTGAAAAACTTTAGGAGAATAAGAAATAAGAAAGAATATGGGGTTGCAAAAAAAATTGGGGTTGGGTGTTGGCGTGTGAGCATACAAATGTCATACTCTTAAGGCTTGAAAACTAATTTTGATCTTGATCAAACCTTTCCCATTCCAATGCATCTTAAATAATTCAAAATTTAAAACATAATCCCTAGTAATAATTCATAAGGCGTATCTTGCCACTTGGAGCTTGATGAATTGATCAGGTTTATAGACTCAAGGAGAATCCTAAACTTAGGAAATGCGAGCTCAATTTTCCTCTTGATCATCAAGATCCATTGATAGTGTTGTGAAAGAAGGACATTCTTTTCATAATACTTATCTATAATCTAGCTGTTCAATTTAATGGCTAGAGATGTATTTAATGCTATAATAATGGTCTTTCATTTGGATGACACTCTAGTAATATTTTCTTCATTGCGTTTTTGGTTTTTAGCCAATAGAAACCACAATAAATACTTTTGTTCAAATTAGGAAAATATGATTGAAAATAAAAGATTATAAGAAATCTAAAGCATTTCTATAAATTTAAATGTTACATTGATCTATTTAAACAAAATTTGGCACTTAATGATTCCAATAGTTACCTACCTTTGATAGGAACTAATAATTATTTTTTAATTGTTATTGGTAAATTAGACTCTCTCTCTCTCTCTCTCTCTCTCTCTATATATATATATATATATATATATATATATATATATATATATGTATGTAAACATGTCATATGTTTGTTCAATCAGAACAATTTATTATTTAATTACATTTTGAAACTATAAAGTTTAAATTTATATTATATTTAAACTAATTCACAAAAATATATTTATTGACAATTTGATTGATTTTTTTGTACTACAATAGGGCTTGCAATTTTTTATACACAAAATAAAACAAATTATTTTAGAGACTTTTGAAAACATGTTTTTAAATTTTATTTTTTTCTAACAAAGTCTAACACTTATTTTAATTGTTAAACAACACTTTACATTAATATTATTTATTTCTATTGAACTCAACAAAAATCAAAACTACTATCCATAACACAAAACAAATCAAAACTACTAAATTACTATAACTAGATGCATTGCGTCCTTGTTTTTTGAAGGGTTTATTTTTTTTAAAAAGATTTATAGTAAATACAAAAAGTTTATTGAAAGTAATAAATATAAGAGACAAAAAGGAAGGCATGTTACAAAAGATATTTTATTGATTTAAGTCATGCAAAAAATATCTATGGTAGAAAAATATGAAATACAAAATAACAATTAAAGAGGAGTAATTTCTAAAAATAAAGGAATAATGACAGTATCAAAAAAATATTAATTATCTATACTTGGAGGAATAATTTATTATCCCTACCATGACAATGATTATATAATAAAGGACTCAAATAAGAAATAATGTCAAATGCCCAATCATATTATTGTATTCTTTTTATTTTAATCTTTTGACAATATCTTCTCATGTTAATTTTCTAAAAATAGCAATATAAGTCATATATTTCATGCCTTAGTGACTTATATTGAATGTCAATTGATTTAATGTATTCTTTTTGAGCTATTTTTCACTTAATTTCAATTCATTTTTTTTAAAACATCAATCATATAACTGTTGTGGTGTCCACAACACATGCCCCATTCCTCACTAGGAATGGGGACCCCCTACTTTTTTTTTTTTTGATTCCCAGATTCATAATTCGAGAGTCAGGAGAAGAATTTTTATTTAAAAGTTGAGACGAAAAATCACAAAAAATCAAAAAATCAAAAAAATCACAAAAAATTGAAAAATTGAAAAATCACAAAAAATAAAAAAAATAAAAAAATCACAAAAAATTGAAAAATTGAAAAATCACAAAAAATCAAAAAATCGAAAAATCACAAAAAATCAAAAAATTGAAAAAACACAAAAAATTGAAAAATTGAAAAAATTAAATAAAAAAATAAAAATAAAAATAAAAATAAAAATTTTAAAAAAAATTTAAAAATAAAAAAAAAAAAAAAAAAAAATTTGAGCCGCCACGTGCGTGCGCACCGCACTCCACCACACCACGCGCGCGTGCTCCACACTCCGCCATGCGCGTGCATGGAGCCACGCCGCGCATGCACACCATTGCGCCGTGCCCTACTCCACCACCCACGCGTGCCATGCTCCGCCACGCCACACTCCGCCCTGCGCCCGTGCGCTCTGCCGTGCATGCTCGCACGCACCGCCGCACCGCACCACACACCACGCCACGCGCACGCTCGCCATGCTCCGCCGCACCACACTCCACCCTGCGTGCGTGCGTGCTCCGCCGAGCATCCTCGTGCGTGCCGCACTCTGCTGTGGTTCCTAAGTGTACGCGCATGTCCAAGGTGCCTCATGCGCATTTGTTCCACCACGCTCCTAAGGCACCGTGTGCACTTTTCAAGCTGTCCTTTCACCTCTACTGTTATCTGAAGAGCCATAAAAGGGGTTTAAAATATATCATTTAAGTATAAGGAATTAAGATATATTTTAATATATGCGACGAATCTTTTGAGATAGGTTTCAGACCTCCCCGAGATAAGGTAAAGATTCTAAGAAATTTCGGGGCTTTAGAAATCCAGACTTAGCAAAATTTTAGGGCTTCAGGAATCCAGACTTAGCCAAATTTTAGGGTTTCAAGATTTTAGACTGAGCCAAATTTCAAGATTCACCTCCAGTTTTGTTTGAGTAACTAGTGCGTCTTTGCTATGCATTGTTAACTCTATGAACTAATGTTTGCTTCTTTTGTAGGTAAAAATGACATCTTCAACTTGTCGATGTCATAACTTTTGACTCAGGCCTCTGAATTCAGAATCGCTTACACCGTTGGAAAGAAGAACCCTCACAACAGGAAACTCCAAGAAAAAATGACAAAGGGAAGGAGGTAGCTGAACACATCCCTTCATCATCTAGAGCTAAGGTTGGAGAAAGACATATCCCGAGATGGTTTTGGAAGGAAATAATGAGAAGTGCTAAGCATCAATTCCTTGCTTTAGAGGATGATATCTGTGACATTGCAGAGATTTTGAGCAAGCCTGACTCTCCATTATAGGATGCAACACCATTTGCATTCATTACCACTACTCGGAATCAGGACCTATTTGCACAAGTGGCTCATCCCCCGAAAGGTACAGATGAAGAAGCTGTCAGCCTTCAAGACTATGAGGTAAAGGATATCACATTAGGGAAACCTACACGGGATACTTCTCGACAAATGATGACTATGGGAGTCAAAGAGGTTCTTAACCACATGGAACATGATGAGATTGAAATCAGAGCACTTCAAAGGCAAGTTGAGATCTTGAAAGGATATCTAGCTGAAGTTATTGGTCCTCTTGACTCTGAATGCCCCGAGGAGAATTTGACTACCATTCTGAAAGAAGGGGAAGGTGTACGACTCAATCCATTTTTGAGAGCTTGTCAAGATTGGCAAGACAACCTTGAGGATAGGGGTATCACTATAATTATAGGAAGTCTGAAATTATTGCATGCTACACAAGACAACGTTGATAAGATCGTGGTAATTTTGAGGAAGGACTTCAGCATTATGGATGAGGTACGAGTTTGGGGCAAGGATTTGCAAATTCTACAGGCCATAAAAGGACAAAGGTACCGCATTTTGATTGATGTATATACTGGCGAAGAACTATACATGATAGATGATTGGATAGAAAAGATTGCATAGGGAAATAAAGTGATGGAAACATTGCATGATGAGATACATAGGCTCAAGGACCAAGCTTGAGAGTGAATTTTGGAAGCAAAAAGGCTATATAGTGATGCATGCTTGGATATTTTTGAAGATGAAGAATGGGAGAAGCTTTTAACAGTTGAGGTAGTTGTGGAAAAATTCAAAAAAACTTTAGAGGAAGCATCCAGTGATGAAGATATCAGACAAGCCTTGAGGACAGAAGAAGCATTGTTAGAGTTGGATACCAAACTCGGGATTTTGCAGAAACTCGGATTGAGGTGGACAACTACAGACAGAAGGTCAAAGATAAGTATGAGGCTTTGGATCTTCCTAATGCCGCTAAAATTACTAAGATTATAGAGAAATTAAAGAGCAAATATCCAAATATATCTTTAGGATGAAGATGAACAAAACCCAGATGCCAGAATTTCAATTTTGACACTTAGAAAGTTTTTGAGGTTTTTGACTCAGTCGAGGTCCGCAGCTCCACAGCTTCATAGGTCTGCAGCTCCGTAGCTTCATAGGTCCGCAGCTTCACAGGTCCGCAGGTCCACAGGTCCACATTTTCATGAGGCTCCGCAATTCAGAAGTGCTCCGACAATCAACTGCTAGTTCCAAAAATAGCACTTTCCATGAATTGGAAACACATTTTGATGGCAAGATAACTCTGACACACATCAAGTGAAGGGCCAGCTTCTATTTTTGGTGTCTCCATGCACTTCTACTTCGACTAATGGCTTCCTCCTATTTTCTCTCTCATGCTTTCATTGTTTTTAACATGTAAAGGGCTCATGCATCCAATTAATGAATAAAATATGGATGGAGTCCCTCCAAGCACCAGTTAGATTACCAATTTGTATATATTTAGTTTTTTTTAATGTTTTAAAGGCATTTTTAGTGCATTAAGATATCTCTCACTCTCAACACAAATTGAGGAGATGATTTCTTATAAATACCCCATTGTAAAATGTAAAAAAGGGCCGTCGTTATTATGCAATAAAGTTATGCTTTTGGTGCTCGCATTTGGAGTGTAGTTATTCTTGCCTGAATGTGTCATTATTTTGTGGATTTTATTCATGAGATTGTGATTGAGCCAAAGGTTTATTGCATTTTTTCTAGTTGTGCGATCTTTTAGTTCTAGTGTTTTCTACAGATATATGAATTCTGTTGATGTAACGAGCTTGAGAAGAGATCACCCGATTGTGTCTACATAGCCTTTTGTCTCGCATGAGCGCACTTTCCGTGGCCTTGTGATTTGATGAAGAGTGAAACATCATTCAATTTGTTACAGATTCTCACCGATGATTGCATCAGTGGATTCTAGGAAGTGCTACTCCTGTTTTCATTGGTTTCCTACCGATTTCTTTGAAGGTTTAACTCGCAGCGTGTTGTGTTCTGTAGCTTATGTCCATTTAGGAATTTCAATTTCAAGTTATTTGATTTCATGTTATTTTTTTTCAGTTTCTTTATTTGCTTTGCTAACCCCCCTATTAGAATAGGACCTCATACTAGCTGCATTATTAGAGTTGCATTCATTGAAAAAATAGAAAATACAAAAACATTGTTCTTTTGGTGTGATATTTTGAGACAACGAACAGATTTTACTCAATTCCAAGGTAAAAGAGTTATGGAACCAGAAAAGGCCTCCTCTTGAACATTCACATTTATCTTTTACTAAGCAGATTTTGGTATGTCGCAAGACAAACACTGAACCTTGGAGTGGATCCTTGATTTGCTTTTCAAGAGAGGAATTACACTATGGATTCCTGCCATTGACCTCATGCAAAACGAACGCCCAATAGAAGTGGCACTAGAAGGAGGGCCCAAAACAAAGAACCTACTCTTGGAAACAAGAAAGATTTGATAATGTTTTGAAATTTTTGCACTCTTGCAATAATCTGCACTTCGCACAAGTTCAAATTTTTTTTTTGAGTTTTTCAAAAATTCAGGTGAGCAGGTCCACAGGTCCGCAGATCCATAGGTCCACAGCTCCACAGATCTACAACTCCACAAAATTTTGTGGTGCACTATTTTGAGAAAGTGTCTTTCTCTAGAGGTACACTTTTCTAGAATAAACACAAGTTCCTACAACTCAGTTACTTTCATAAGCATCACAATGATAAAGGGATAAAAAACTCCACCCTTTCACATTACACATTTCATCATCATCATTCGCTTTACATTCCACTTCACACATTTCCGTCATTATGCACCATGTCTTTCTTCAATGCCCAAAGTTCACCTTTGAACCTTATTGGACCATTACATCACTTGCCCAAAAATCCTGAAAAATTTTGCCCACGGTTCATCTATGGAGAATCATGAACAGCAGATGATCATATCAAAATTTTCAAAGATATTTGTAATCGAAACCAAATTCAACATATGGATGTGGTATGCCACCTTTTTCCTTACACTTTGGGGGGAAATGGCGTTCAGTTGCTACCTCAATTTGCCACCAGCATCAATAAGGGATTGGAACTCTTTTGAGAGTAACTTTCTAGAGCAATTCAAGATCTATGTTGACCCAACTCTTCTATATCATTAGTTCATCTCGATTAAGAGGGATCCCCATGAGACTATTTCACAGTTTAATCATCGCTTCTATAGGATGTATCGAAGAATGGAGTTTCCATACACTGTACCACATGAGGCTGCCATCCAGATCTATTTTGGAACAATGGATTCATTAACCTCTATTTTTCTAAGAAGGTTCCCACCTATAGACATTGATACCATTGAAAAGGTTTTCAAAGAGGCTGTTACATTCACAAGTCAGGTTATTGCTGCTCCAATGCCGACGATTACATATTCCGGATATGGGTCTCAAAAGACTACTTTCTTTGAGCAAAAGGTAGTTTCATCCATTGAAGCAGAAAACAATATGGCTAGAGAGCTTAAGGCCATGAAGGAGACGATGTCTCTTTTATCCAATGAACTCATCAAAATAAAGTCGAATTCTTCAAGAGACCAAGGCAATCATCCAAGACAACTTGCTACCCAGAACAATTATTCTCAAAATCAGAGTGGAAATTTTGGCCTTTACAACAACATCAACAATGAGAATAATTGTATTACAGGAATGAGTCCAAGTAAAAATGGGTATGGGCACAATAATGTTTCGGATCAGCCTCCCCAAATCATGGAGAAACAACCTTTGTAGTTTAGTGCAATGATGTTTGAATCACGTGATAAGTCCACAGGAGGAAAATTTGATGAAGATGATCAAGAGGAGTTTGCATTCCCATTCAATGAAGAAATTCTTCTAAGTGTTGATGTCGCAATAAGTGTGGATATGCCAAGAGATTTTGAGGACACGGGAAATTTTGAAGTTCAAAAACTCCATGAAGTTGCAAAAGCTTATGGAAATGCAAAAGATGCTGAGGTTGGTGAAATTTTTGAATCACAAAGTCACCAAGAAGAAGACACCAATTCTTCCTGCGGTGATATTGATTCCCCATTGGATAATGATAAGCTACCTCCTTCAAAACAAGATATGCCATTAGAAGAGATGGATAGAGTGTTCAATTTGGTCTCAAGTTTGACTAAGGAAATGTCTATTTGTGGGTATTCTACACACATATCAAACCATGCAATAACTGAGTCATGTAGGATCCATCCATTTGGGTTCCATTCAGAAGAAAGTTGCCCCGATTTCTTGTTAGCTTGGGAGATCGCAATGGAGGGAAAGTATGATTTTGAACAAACTTCTTTGAGACATGAGGCAGAAAACATCTTGGTTGATGATAGTAATGAATCTTGTAATTCAAAAGGGAGGTTGGGAATTGAGTTTCCTAGTCTAAGAGAGCCTAGAGCGGAACCTAAAGTGTTTCCATGTGCACATGAAGTGGTGTACCATGAGATAAGACCACTAGAAGGAGAAATTAAAATGTGTGAGTGTACCCTTATGGTGGAGGACTTGCTGGATCAGGTGATATCTTTCCATTATCCCTCTCAGTTTGATGATTTTCAATTTGAATATGATGCTAAAGGTAAGAGAACTTGTTTGTGGATTAATCATGGCTATAAAGAGTTACCACAACTTTTGATTTTATGTGATTTGTGCCCAGAATTTGAACCAAGATTGTCCAAACTTTATTTTTCTAAGTACAAAGACAAGTCAACATTTTTGAGAACTATATGGGGTGGTTCATTACTATTGCACATGATGAGAAATCTACTGACAACTACCCCACATTCTTATTATTCAAGGTTTTTTGTGGATAAGTTTTTGTTTTTCTTAGTCTTTTTTAGTCTTTTTAGTTAGGTGTTAGTTTGCTTTGAGTCGAGTCTTTTTGTTTAGGTTTTTTTGTCTGTTTTGCTTTCCGTCGTGTGTTTTCTTCCAAAGTTATGTTAGTCCTAGGGGGTAAGGTGTACTTGGGATTTTTCTCAAGACTTTACTAACCACTCTTTGGTTTCGATTTCAAGAAGAGGTATTTCTTTGTCAAAACATTTGGATGATTGTGTGTCTAATACCAAGCAAGCAACCAACATTTCTTGTGAAAATAGGGGACTTTCAGTCTGGAAATCAGAAGTCTGGACCAACAAGTTCTCAACACTTTGAAAATTTTAAGATTTGATCGTTTTGGGTGCTGTTGAATTCAAGTCAATGATGATGACAAATGATCCAAACTCTAACTGGTTCAAACAGGAGGGGTCTCCTCAAAAGGTTACTAAGATCATTGTTTGGCGTGAGAGTTTCCTAAAAAATTCTAAAAGAGGAATGCAAGGGATCTTCATAAGAGATCGAATCCAAGAAACGACACTGATGTTCTGACTACATAGTCTAAGCGTAGTCAGGATACAAAATTCAAAACAAAAAAGAAAGAAAGAAAAGAAGACAGTGTTAAGACTAAAGGATTCTAAAGATCTGAAATGGCTAAAGATACGATGCAAAACAAAGTGTCTTGTATTCAAAAGTACTGTTTCATCAAAAGTAACATGTTGAATGACATGGAGCAATTATGCAAAAGGCAAAAAATTAAAAGAACATGACATCCTGCCAAGAGCCCTCAAACTGATTCTCTCATCTGGTCAAGCAATTGATTGATAAAGAGCCTTTGTCGAGATTCTGAATGAATGAGCTGAAAGGAGTGGAAGATTGTTTTGAGTTGTTAGAAAACTCTGATTAATTGCTTCCTAACGCATCAAAGGGAAAGAATACACAATGCACACACTGAGTTTGAAGGTTTCAGCTTCTGAGATTTTGATTGCAAAGTCATCTGAAATACGCTCAAGGTGTTCAAAATTCAGTTGGTGTTTGACACACATTGGAGAAATGTTTGCTGATGAAGAAATGCCTTGCTCATTTCTTCCTTTTTTTGGCGCTATTTGTTGTGGTGTCCACAACACACGCCCCATTCCTCACTAGGAATGGGGACCCCCTACTCTCTTTTTTTTGACTCCCGAATTCATAATTCGAGAATCAAGAGAAGAATTTTTGTTTAAAAGTTGAGACGAAAAATCACAAAAAATCAAAAAATCGAAAAATCACAAAAAATAAAAAAATCAAAAAATCACAAAAAATCAAAAAATCGAAAAATCACAAAAAATCAAAAAATCGAAAAATCAAAAAATTGAAAAAAAAAAAAAATTTGAAAAATTGAAAAAATTAATTAAAAAAAAAAAAAACAAAAAAAAAAAATAATAATAAAAAATTAAAAATTAAAAATTTTGAGCCGCCACGCGTGTGGTCGCCGTGCTCCACCACGCCATGCGCGTGCATGCCACACTCCGCCATGTGCGCGCACGGAGCACGCCGCGCACACACACTGCCACGCCGTGCCCCGCTCCACCACCTACGCACGCCACACTTTGCCATGCGCACGTGTACCGCGCTCCACCGTGCCACGCTCCGCCATGCCACGCCCCTCCATGCACAGGCGCTACGCTCTGCCGCGCCACACTCCGCCTTGCGCGCGTGCGCGCTCTACCGTGCATGCTTGCGCACACCGCCGCGCCACACTCCGCCCTGCGCTCACACACGCTCTACCGCACATGCTTGCACGCACTGCTGCACCATGCCATGCTCCATGCCTCGTGTGCACTTGCCGCTCTCCGCCGCGCCACACTCTGCCCTGCGCGCGTGCGCGCTCTGCCAAGCATTCTCGTGCGCGGCGCACTCTACTACGGTTCCTAAGTGTACGCGCATGTCTAAGGTGCCTCGTGCGCATTCGCGCCACCGTGCTCCTAAGGCACCTTGTGCACTTTTCAAGCTATCCTTTCACCTCCACTATTATCTGAAGAGCCATAAAAGGGGTTTAAAATATATTGTTTAAGTATAAGGACAACTTATACTTAAGATATATTTTAATATATGCGACGAATCTTTTGAGATAGGTTTCAGACCTCCCCAAGATAAGGTAAAGATTCTAGAAAATTTTAGGGCTTCAGAAATCCAAACTTAGCCAAATTTTAGGGCTTCAGGAATCTAGACTTAGCCAAATTTCAGGGTTTCAAGATTTTAGACTTAGCCAAATTTCAAGATTCACCTCCAGTTTTGTTTGAGTAACTAGTGTGTCTTTGCTATGCATTGTTAACTCTACGGACTAATGTTTGCTTCTTTTGTAGGTAAAAATGACATCTTCAACTTGTCGATGTCATAACTTTTTACTCGGGCCTCTGAATTCAGAACCGCTTACACCGTTGGAAAGAAGAACCCTCACAACAGGAAACTCCAAGAAAAAATGACAAAGGGAAAGAGGTAGCTGAACACATCCCTTTATCATCTAGAGCTAAGGTTGGAGAAAGAAATATCCCGAGATGGTTCCAGAAGGAAATAATGAGAAGTGCTAAGCATCAATTCCTTACTTCAGAGGATGATATCTGTGACATTGTAAAAATTTTGAGCAAGCCTGACTCTCCATTACAGGATGCAATACCATTTGCATTCATTACCACTACTCGAAATCAGGACCTATTTGCACAAGTGGCTCATCCCCTGAAAGGTATAGATGAAGAAGCTGTCAGCCTTCAAGACTACGAGGTAAAGGATATCACATTAGGGAAACCTACACGAGATACTTCTTGACAAATGATGACTATGGGAGTCAAAGAGGTTCTTAACCACATGGAACGTGATGAGATTGAAATCAAAGCACTTTGAAGGCAAGTTGAGATCTTGAAAGGATATCTAGCTGAAGTTATTGGTCCTCTTGACTCTGAATGCCCCAAGGAGACTTTGACTACCATTCTGAAAGAAGGGGAAGGTGTACGACTAAATCCATTTTTGAGAGCTTGTCAGGATTGGCAAGACAACCTTGAGGATAGGGGTATCACTATAATTACAGGAAGTCTGAAATTATTGCATGCTACACAAGACAACGTTGATAAGATCGTGGCAATTTTGAGGTAGGACTTCAGCATTATGGATGAGGTACGAGTTTGGGGCAAGGATTTGCAAATTCTACGGGCCATAAAAGGACAAAGGTACCGCATTTTGATTGATGTATATACTGGCGAAGAACTAGACATGATAGATGATTGGATAGAAAAGATTGTAGAGGGAAATAAAGTGATGGAAACATTGCATGATGAGATACATAGGCTCAAGGACCAAGCTCGAGAGCGAATTTTGGAAGCAGAAAAGCTATATAGTGATGCATGCTTGGATATTTTTGAAGATGAAGAATGGGAGAATCTTTTACCAGTTGAGGTAGTTGTGGAAAACTTCAAAAAAAATTTAGAGGAAGCATCCAGTGATGAAGATATCAGACAAGCCTTGAGGACAGAAGAAGCATTGTTAGAGTTGGATACCAAACTCGGGGATTTTGCAAAAACTCGAATTGAGGTGGAAAACTACAGACAGAAGGTCAAAGATAAGTATGAGGCTTTGGATCTTCTCGATGCCGCTAAAATTACTGAGATTATAGAGAAATTCAAGAGCAAATATCCAAATATATCTTTAGGATGAAGATGAACAAAACCCAGATGCCAGAATTTCAATTTTGACACTTAGAAAGTTTTTGAGGTTTTTGACTTAGTCAAGGTCCGCAGCTTTGCAGGTCCATAGCTCCGTAGCTTCACAGGTCCGCAGGTCCTCAGCTCTGCATTTTCATGAGGCTCCGCAATTCAAAAGTGTGCTGATAGTCAACTGCCAGTTCCAAAAATAGCACTTCCCATGCATTGGAAACACATTTTGATGGCAAGATAACTCCGACACACATCAAGTGAAGGGCCAGCTTCTATTTTTGGTGTCTCCATGCACTTCTACTTCGACTGATGGCTTCCTCCTATTTTCTCTCTCATGCTTTCATTGTTTTTAACATGTAAAGGGCTCATGCATCCAATTAATGAATAAAATATGGATGGAGTCCCTCCAAGCACCAGTTAGATTACAAGTTTGTATATATTTAGTTTTTTTTAATGTTTTAAAGGCATTTTTATTGCATTAAGATATCTCTCACTCTCAACACAAATTGAGGAGACGATTTCTTATAAATACCCCATTGTAAAATGTAAAAAAGGGCCACCATTATTATGCAATAAAGTTATGCTTTTGGTGCTCACATTTGGAGTGTAGTTATTCTTGCCTGAATGTGTCATTGTTTTGTGGATTTTATTCATGAGATTGTGATTGAGCCAAAGGTTTATTGCATTGTTTCTGGTTGTGCGATCTTTTAGTTCTGGTGTTTGCTATAGATATATGAATTTTGTTGACGTAACGAGCTTGAGAAGAGATCACCCGATTGTGTCTACATAGCCTTTTGTCTCGCATGAGCGCACTTTCTGTGGCCTTGCGATTTGATGAAGAGTGAAAAATCATTCAATTTGTTACAGATTCTCACTGACGATTGCATCAGTGGATTCTAGGAAGCGTTGCTCCTGTTTTCATTGGTTTCCTATCGGTTTCTTCGAAGGTTTAACTCGCAGCGTGTTGTGTTCTGTAGCTTATGTCTGTTTAGGAATTTCAATTTCAAGTTATTTGATTTCATGTTATTTGTTTTTAGTTTCTTTATTTTCTTTGCTAACCCCCCTATTAGAAAAGGACCTCATACTAGCTGCATTGTTAGAGTTGCATTCATTGAAAAAATAGAAAATACAAAAACATTATTCTTTTGGTGTGATATTGAGACAGTGAACAGATTTTACTTGATTCCTAGGTAAAAGAGTTTTGGAACCAGCAAAGGCCTCCTCATGAACATTCACATTTATCTTCTACTAAGCAGATTTTGGTACGTCACAAGACAAACACTAAACCTTGGAGTGGATCCTTAAAAAGATTTGCTTTTCAAGAGAGGAATTACACTATGGATTCCTGTCGTTGACCTCGTGCAAAACGAACGCCCAACAATAACCTTTTTTTATCTTCAACTATAAATTTATATACTAGTCACTACTTTTTTAACTATACCATATTATTTACATTGACATGAAAATGTATTATTGTTATCATTAAAGTTCTTATATCTTGTGAGGTGTTGTCCTAAATTAATAAAAAATAACATCACACAAATTATCTTTCATAGTTGATATAATTTTCTATTATCTCTTTAATAGATTATAATTATATATACTACTTAATGTAGGAGCATCTTGGGTTGTATTGTTGTTGTGCTCAGTAAATATGTGCTTAGTTATACTCAAGTGGACTTGCTCAGGTGACTTCATTGTTGATTGGATTGATGAAAGTGATTTTTCCTTCATTCACTGAGTGGCTTAGGTTCTTCTTTTGTTAAGTGTTTATATCTTGTGATCACTAAGTGCCTCAATGACTCTTTGTCATTGTTGTTTAGTGATGCTTTGGTTCTTCTTTCACTAATTTATCTATTTTTCATTTGTGAGTTGACTTGTGTATTTAATTTGAGGTCAAAATTTAATGTATTGGATCAATCATTGGGATGCATGTACATTGTTATGTGGTTAGCCTTCTCCTTATGATGATCTAGAGTATTTTGTAAGTTTTTTGGCAAGTATAAATAGAGGGTCTTGGTTTAGGTTAGTAGCAATTGGGTGATTAGAGGTTAGAGATAGAATCTGTAAAAGAAGATCATATATCTTGCATGATGGAGGTTACTTTCCTGTGTATTTGAATCTTTGTCCTGGTCATAATCTGAAAGGTCTCATAGTTGGACATGTATGATGAAAATTTGTTGAATTAATGAAATTGCTAGTTTTCTCTCATTTTTGACATTGTCTCTTCATGATTTGCTTCCATTGTGTTAACTCTTCAGGGTTGGTTGACCACTAGGCATACCTATGGCCATCTTTTATTTAAAATCTAGAAATTAACTTTATTTATTTCAATTCAACTAAAATTAAATTGCAAATTTATTAAAAAGACTAGCTTTGATTTGTACTAATGGTGGTTCTAATAGTTAATGCATATTGTTCAAGATTCTTAATATTTTTAGCATAAATAACAACATTAGAGTAAGCTAATAGTGTTAGCTAATCTTATAGTCTCTTAAATTTTATTTTGCATTAAGAAAAGGTGTTGATGTTGGAAATATATGGATTGTTTTTATAGTCTATTGTCATTGATTTCAAACATTATAGTCCAAAGATATTTTTTGTTGCTTAAATGTTGTTGTTCAAAAGTGTATACTGGTGACATGTTCAAATATATTTAAAGATTTAAGGTTGTGTGTTGGACATCTTAATGTTACTAAACCTATATAATGGTGGAAGACAGATCAGTATTGAGTGCTATAGAATAATATGCATTCTAGATATTGTATGAATGATATTTTATAGTTATTCAATTGTATATTATTAGGTTCAAAAGTCATTAGTTTTGTCCAAACATTAATATTTTAGTGACAAAGTTATGTGGAAAAAGATGAAACTTTTTCAATTGTATTTTCCAAAACATTTCTAATCTAAAAATGAACATAATAGTTTTTTTAATTGTGTTTTATAGAAGTTTTTTCTCCATAAATCAAGGTTTAAGATGTCCATATGTATATACAAATGTGATTTGAATTGTATTCATATTTCTATATTGGTTGTGATATTTATTTATGATCCTAAAATAATTCTTGATTCTCTGAGAGTTATGTTATCAAGTGATGTAGCTATGAACAATTTGTGATCTTCTCCAGAAAGGTGTTGCAGTGGTTTCTAATGTGGTGTTTGGATCTCACCATGGTGCATGGATGTTCAAATACAACTAGAAAGTAATGTGGCTATTTGGGCAATGTGTTACTACACATCTAATATTGTGGATCTGGTATTAGAATATGTGGTTCAGTACACCAAGATGCTGTGCAAAAAGTTGGCCATAAGTGGACACCTTTTTTCTAAAATCAAGTAAGCTTGATCTTAGAAGAGTTATTTGAGGGTGATGCACTCAAAATAAGAAAATGTGTAAAACACAATAACTATAGTTCTCTAAATCTAGTTTCTAAAATACTAATTTTTTTTTAAATGGATAATATTAAGATGGTAAAACCCCATGTGAACATAAAATTGTTCCTATTTTTTGCAAAAAAAAAACATAGTTATTTCTGTGCACTCCACAAAACATACAACTATATTTAGTATTTTTCAAAACTAATTTTCTAATGAGTACTTTTTTTCTATGATGTTTTGAAGTGACCCCATCTTGAAATTTTGGTACCTATTCATGTACTAGGCATAACTTGCATCAAAACAATCTAAAATCAACCCTTTTTATATAAAAAGTGTATAGAATCATGTGTAAAATAATAATATATAATTTTTTTTCTATTTGGTTAAGAAGATATAAAGTTATTAAAAAAGTTGTAGAAATATGTCTAAGAGGACTGTCAAGACACTGATATAGAAAAATTAATTTTACAATGCTAATATTTTTCAAAAATAAAAAATATTATATGGTTAGAAAGGTAGGTATTTTTTTGAGATTATGGTTGTAATTTTAGAGTGACCCACTTCACCATTTGCAAAACTAATGAAGTCAAAGATGAGAAATGATCTTAGAAGATGACAAAATGTCTAAAGCAATATAAATGGAGGGAAAACTTTAACCCAAGCCTTTGGGTCATCTAACAAGTGATGGGGAGCTTCTTTTTCTTAGAGCCTTTTTTCTCTACCAAGGTTATCTCTTAGCCTTCTTAGGGTCTCTTCTCTAACCCCTAACATAGAGGATTCTCTCCTAACCCTTCCACTAAGAAACACACCAATTAACTCAATTTTCACTCCTCTAACTCCAAAACCCCAACTATGCACCTTTTGACTTCTCAAGCCAAAACTCCACCAAGTGTTACCTAGCAAGGAAAAATCAATTTTAACCCTTCCTCTTAAGGTTTTTGACACATTTCAAGTCATTTTGTACCATCTTGCTAGGTTTCACACACCCACAACCCATTCTTGCTTTGTTTGTCCTTGTAGCCCTATGAGCCCCTATTAGCCCTCTTAGAAACAAGGATTCTTCTATAAATTTTAAAATATCTTAACAAGACCTATAGATATCTACTATAAATTGTCTCAAATTGACCTTTACTTAAGGATTTTCTAGGTCTTAAGTCCTTAAAATTTCCATGCATAAACTTTTTGGAAAACCCTACTTTTAAGGGTTTCTAGGGTAATGGCATCAACTACTCTTATAAGGAAAATAAAAATTCACTCCATACTTCCCCCTTTATTTCATGGACACTTGAAACCATCCTCTATCATTTCCCAACCCTAGATGGCATACACCAATCCATTTCTCCATTCATTTCTCTCTTGCAAGCATATTTGTGCCTTTCCAAGCTTCTACTAGCTTGCCTAGGGCTTGCTTGCAAAAACAAAAAACAACCTTTCCCAACCTCCAAAATTTATTTTTACATAGTATATACAGGTTGTTACTTTATTCCCAAAGACCATAGGTTTTCAACTATGTAAATTCAAGTTCTAGCCATTTTTGTGTGACATTGCCAAATCTAACTAGTTAAATAATGAAACTAAATAATTTTGAAAACCTAATAAAATGAATTATAATAATGAAAACAAGATTTCACATAATTATCACATGGCCACAATCATCTATTCCATCAAAAATAGTCAAAGTAAGAAAATCAATCACGTTCTTCAAGTAATCCTTCAAAAACATGTTTTCCTATGAGCAATTCTTCTTCATTCCACCAACTATCCATACAATAGAATAACCAACCAATTCTAAGGAATTATATTATATTTAAATAGCCTTCCCTAACTACCCTAACCCTTAGGTCAAATTCTAGGTTCCCATTATGCATTTTTTACCAAAGTGCAAAAAGTTGTCATTGCAACTTTGACAATTTTTGCCAAATTAGCATTTGAGCCCTCCAAACTTGTCCAGTTTGGTTTCAGCCCTTATAAAATGATATTAAAAAATCTAAGGAACCTTATTAAACAATTATTATCCATTATAATTCATTTTTAAATACTTTTCCCTTTCTGAGCAATTTTTCATTTCTAGGTTTATGAGGACCCAATTGTTAAAATCAAGACTGAAACCTAGTACGTAACTATTCACACCTTCTAAATATACCTTGGGACTTCATAATTAGTCCTTATTCATCAAATGGTTGACTAGAACATTTATAGGCCAAAATTTCTTTAGGTATTTTCCTTTCCTCGAGGGGCTCCTACACCATACTCCCCCTACAAGAAGAAGACTAAGGTACTTGTGGTGAGAGGAACTCCTTGCTAATGACATGCTTCTTGATGTCACTCTCAACAATCCAAGTATCCTTAGATTAAAGGGTATCTTTCTATTTTACTAGATGCTCCTTGTAAACTTTATTCCTTATGCTCTTGTTCACCCTATAATCTATTATCATCTCCACTTGTGGTTGCTTCCTTTTAGGTACTTGTAAGTCTATTATGTCTTTATTTTGCTTTTCTTGGTACTTCACTTCATCAATATCTGGGCCCTTGTAAGGTATCAACTCTTTGACATTGAAATTGGGAGAGATGGACATGTATTGGTAAGTCAACTTTGTAGGCATTGGAACAATACTTCTCTAGCAACTTGTTTGGCCCAATCCTCTTCATTTGCAACTTTCTTGGGATGCCTTTCTATACTCTATCTTTATTCAAATAGGCTATGACCAAATCTCCTACCTAGAATTGGAGTTCTCTCCTTCCTTCATCTTTTTTTTCCTTCAACCTCTAATTTTCCTCCATCAAGCTCTTCTTAACCTGATCATGCATTTCATTTGTGGACTGAAAAAATTCTTCCACATGTCCATTGATGGTGTCATGTGCTGGTAGTTCTCTTAATTGTAGTATTCAACTTGGATGTGACCCATAAACTATTTGAAAGGGACTCAATCTAGTTCTATTCTTACTATCATTAGAGGAAAACTCTCCCTAAGGGATGACTTGTTCCCAACTCTGCTCATATTCTTTAATAAGAGACCTTAATAAGTTTCCTAGGACCTTATTAATGACCTCTATCTTCCCATCTATTTGGGGAAGGTAGGAAAAACCACAAACCAAGTTTTAAACCAATATCTCCCATAGGGTCTTCCAAAAATGCCCCATAAACTTGACATCTCTATCAGAAACAATGCTCATTGGTAGCCCATGAGTTCTAACCACCTCCTTGATGAATTGGTTACCTATATTACTGGCATCATGAGTTGTTTTGCATGGTATAAAATGGGTCATCTTTCTAAACCCATCAACTACCACAAACACATTGTCTAACCCTATTTTAGTCCTAGGTATGCTTGCAATTTAATCCATGCTTATGCACTCCCAAGACCTATTAGGAATGGGTAGTGGTTAGTAAAATCCTACATTGGATGAGGTGCCCTTTTCCTTCTAAAATATGCCACATTGTTCTACATATCTTCTCACATTGCTTTGCATCATGGGCCAATAGTAGAACCTTTCCACTAGGTCTAGGGTCTTGTTAAGGACAAAATTCCCACTCATGCTTCCATTGTATTTTTCTTGAATGAGATTCTCCCTCATGGATCCCCTTGGGATACATAACTATTAACCCTTAAACAAAAACCATTTTGCAATGTATATTCAGAAAATTGACTATGAAAATGATTTTCAAGGTTAGTACATGCCTTGTATGCCTCTAAGGAATCAATATTCTCACCATGCATGTCCTTGAATCCTTCTATCCCTATGCTTTGCAACTTGACTTCTTGAACTATCAATAATCTCCTATTCAAAGCATCTACCACCTTGTTATTGGTTCCCTTCTTATGTTTGATTGTAAAGGTTTAGGATTGTAGGAATTCCATCCATTTAATATTCCTAAGACTAAGCTTCTCCTATTAATTAATGAACCTTATTTCTTGGTTGTCAGTGAAGAAAAAAAACTCCTTAGACAATAAGTAATGCCTCCATTTCTTAAGGGCTTGGACAAGTGCATAGAGTTCCAAGTCATATTATGAGTATCTTGTCTTGGCCTCATTGAGTCTTTCACTAAAAATTGCCACAAGCCTCCCTTCTTGGCTTAATAATGCAATCGTTGCTATGTTACTAGTATTACACTCTACCACAAATAGTTTCTCGCAAGACTAATAGTGGTTGGGTTTCCACCTTCTTCTTTAACCTTTCAAAACTCTCATCTACAACTTTGGTCCACGTGGATTTTTTCGTCATGCCTCCCTGGATGGTATCATTTATAGGTCCACAATTTTTACTAAAATTCCTCACAAACTTCTTATATAATTGTGCCTTGCCATGGAAAATTTTGACCTCAGTAGTAGATCTAGGAGTAGGCCAACTCAAAATTTCCTCTACCTTTCTCTTATTCATTTTTAGAATTCCTTGGGAAATTACAAAGCCCAAGTACACTATCTCTTCTTTCATGAATTCACTCATCTCAAGGTTTACTATCAACTTCTCCTCTTCAATTTTCCTCAACACCATTTCTAAGTGCTTCACGTGCTCCACTTTTTTCTTACTAAGGATGAGGATTTCATCTAGTTACACAACTACAAACACTCCTATATAATCCTTTAAGACTTCATTTATAACTCTCATGAAGGTGCTTGGTGCATTGGTAAGACCAAATGACATTACCTACCACTAATAGAGACCCTTAGTAGTTTTAAATATAGACTTCAATTTAGCACCCTCCTTCATCCTTATTTGATAATAGCCACTCTTAAGATTAATTTTAGAAAAGTATCTACCTCCACCAAGACCGTCCATTAGATCCTCTATCTTAGGAATAGGGAATCTATATCTAATTGTAATTATATTGATTTCCCTAGAGTTTGTAAAAATTCTCCACTTACCTCCCTTTTTTGGGGCTAGGACAACTAGGACTACACATGGATTGATGTTCTTCATAATCAACCCTTAATCAAGCAACTCTTGGACATTCCTTGCTATCTCCTTATTATGCTCTAGTGTCATCTTGTATGCAACATTATTTGGTAAAGATGCAATTTGTATGAAGTCATTTGATGGCTTGTGGCTCTCTTTGGGGGTAATGTTGATGGTGCTCCATCACATATAATGTCTTGGAACTGATCTAGTAGTTCTTGTACTTCTACAGGTATAGGTTCTTGTGCTAATGGCTCCTCTTCCTTTGGCTTCACAATGATAGCATATCCAACTCCTTCACATTCCTTTAAGTCTTTGAGGAACCCTTTCCCACCATCAACATGGTATTAACAATAGCCTTCTCTACTTTTTTTTCCTCTTACAAGGATTGTATTCTATAAGTGACTCCATCTTTCTTGAAGGAAGATTTTTTTTCCTTACCATGGTGCATTGCCTCCCCATCATACTACCAAGGCCTTCCTAATAGTAGATGGAAACCATCCATTGCAAGTAAATCACATAGAATTTTGTCTTGGTACTTTCCAATGGTGATTTCCACTCATACTTGTTCACTCACCAATATATTCTACCCTTTATTCAACCAAGTTACACTATAAGGACACGCATGTGGAATTTTTGTCAAACTAAGCTCGTGCACTACTTTTTGTTAGTGTAAATTATTATTATTTACACTTTACTTAAGTTTACTTAGGATAATGCATTATTTTATTATTTCTTAGGTTAGACACCTAGGAGTTTGCATACTCATATGAGTTGTCATGTTGACAAAACAGGGGTAAGCAACTCTATTTTAGCACATGGTGTGTACACCACTAGAGTTTGCATAATCAACTGAGTTGTCATTTTGAAAACATAATTGTTCACACTCTTAGTTAAGAACATCGTGTCTACAACATCATTTTAGGCTTATCCTCTCATCATCGCACTAACTCTTGCGCTTAATGGACGATAACCCATTCTTGGGGGACATGTGCTTAGTTGTGGAGCTTATCATATTACTAAGTCCTAGAAATTCTAGATGTGTCATAGAGGCCTTTGTATATAGGCACCTCTAGTCTACTATACATGGAATTGAATATCATATTGTTATTCTGATCATACTCTATTGGTCTATTTCTGCTAGTTATTGTGCTTCTTTGTCTTGGGTGAATTTTTTCCTGAGGTAAATTCTTACATAGTATCAGAGCTACACCAAATTTTTACATTGTATTAGAGCTGTAGAGGCATCATTTCATAGCCATTGGAGATCGATCTTGCTTCACCTCTCTAAGGACACCTTGACTCAGATCTAGAGTATCCACAAATATTGGGAGCATCTAGAGTCAAAGAGAACCTCATCATTGCATCTGGAGCATCAATTCGGTGAAAATTGACTATAAATTTGCCGATATTGGGCCATAGTCAATTTTGAGGAATTTTTTTTTTTTTGCAAACTAGCACCCAAAGGCCTGATTTGCAAATTTGGTATGGTCATTTTCAGATCTGTTTAATTTAATTTTTAGATCTATCATTTTTCAAAATATTTTTCTATAAGATTTTCTCTACAATTTTTTGGAATATTTTTCTAGCCTATTAGGCTTGTAGAGAATTTTTTTTGCAGGAACCAGGTGGTGAAATCTTGGCTCCCACAAGTGGTAGAATATTCCATCATATTTCTAGGCACATTGTATATACCAATAGGCAACATACTATTTTAGCAACATTGGTTATTACAACCTAGTGGATTTACACACAACCTATGGGCATATTCCAATTGGCAATCACATTCTTAACCAGTGGCTCTTAAGCCATGTTCATTGGTACACCCATTGGGCAAAGGATGTAGGATTAAATCCCAAGGCTAGTACACCATGAATATTATCTTTCACACCTGGCACTAAACTCTTGGCCTGACACTTCAAATTCCTAGCAAGGAAACACCTCTTAATCTAACACTGAGATCACAGTCTTCATCTGCAATGTCAGCACTAACCTAGACTCTCAACCTCCTCTGTCAATAGAACAAGTGTCCAACCTTGAACTACCACATAAGCCCAATGACACCTCATTAGTCAGGGACACATGTCAGCTAGCTCAAATCAACCACATGTATTTTCCATATGATCTATACAATTCCATACTGCCAACTCAGCCACTGATGTCATCATCATCTGTACTGCTGACGTTAGTAGTGACATCACCCAAGGGGCCAATTTCTACTAATGTCATCATTTCACTATGTTAAAATTGACAACTGCATGACCATCATCTACTGAAAAATTTGAACTACTATAATGGTTGTTTGGATGCCAAATTTAACCTAGTGTTTTGTTGCCCAGATCCCTCTCCAAATTTAGTTTTGATTTGATAGTTTGAATTTGGGAACACATAAATCAGCCATCTGGGCTCCAAATCAAGTACTTTTTTTTTTTTTTGTAGAATTTCCAAAACTTTTTAGTGGTTTGTTCTTTTCTAATTTTGGTGCATGGATTTGTTAGAAATTGTAGTTTTTGGTGGTTGTACCTATCCAATCCTGCATTTTACAACTTAAATTGCTCTGTACAAGCTCATCTGGACTCCAAATCAAGTTTTTTTTTTTTGAAAGTGCATAATTTTTCATCTAATTTCTAGATCTACAATTAGATTATAGGCTTGTGTGGATAGAAATATCACTTTCAAAAATAGGTCCATTATTTTCTTTATATTGCTTCAAAATTGTTGTACATTGTAAAGTTCCATATTTGAACTATAAAAGGAGGTTATAAATAGTAAAATCAGAAGTCCACTAAGGTCAAAATTAACAAAGTGGCCCATTGTAATTGTACTACTTATAAAGTACCAAATCATACATTAGGGGGGGTTGATTGATTATTTTTTCCTTTTAGGGGGTTCATTGATTGATCTCATGGAGTTTTGTTTCACATATTTTTGTGGAGTTAGACCTGCATTAACAAAGAGGAACTATTAGAAATAGAATGCCTTAATCATTGATCATCTAAGAAGAGAGCCTAAGGAAGTATTTCCTTATTTATGTTCCAATAAACTGATCTCTTCCATTCAATAGCCACCTGTTAAAAGACTTTTGGATATCATTTATTTCAGTATCACTTTTGATTTCTATAAAGTCATTGACAAGTTCTAGTATCCATATGACATTTGGATGTGTCTTTGGGAAACATATAGAGATCCAAATATTCCTCCCTTTCCATAAGACATTATATCTTTAGTTACTTTAGTTATGGTTCCTTCAACTCCAGATCAGATCCTACCTCTTGATGCTCTTGTTGCTTCTACTAATCTAGTTCTAGCCATAGATGCTCCTAATTCAGTGTAGCAAGAAATACCATGTCTTCCTACTTTAACTTCATGGGATGACTTCTTTCTGGACATTGCAAGGTTGTTCATGGAGTCTTACATTGAAGATGTGGGAGACATAATTGATGAAATCAATCTTCTCTTTGTTGAGAAGACTTCTTCACTCATTGTGAGGGCACACTTTGATCCTCAACCACTTGTTTGTTCTGACATACTTGTGGATTCTTTACAAAAAATGGAGAAGGAATCTTTCACTTATGAGGAATCATATCAGTATTTGGAGACTGTCTTACAGTTTCCTTAGACATCATATTTTCTAAGGATTCTTCCTATTAGTTGGGGAGCATTCTCTACTACAACTATGGCACCATTTCTTCCTATAAGGAGGACCATCATTCAACTACATGGTGCAGCTTCTTCAGTTATCAAGGAGCTTCAATTATGGGTATGTATACATTATTGAGGGGAGGCAACATTGCTTCTATTCTTCCATCTTCCTGTCAGGATGCTTCATCATCTTTGGAGTTTGATTCAGCTTCATACATGGACATGTTACCTTGTTTGCCACCTTATTTTTGGTATCCACCAAATTGGTTCATGGCATCTTTATTCATCAAGGACTTGTCAACATTTGAGTAGACTTTAGAGGCAACATCCACTACATACTACATCTCGGTCCCTCTTCGATCTTCATATCCACAGTGGGAAGCATACTTGCACCTATATTTGGTGTATCTTCTTCCTCAAGGGAGAAACATTGTTTGTCAGCATTGGATTTTCTTCTATCTTTAGACACTTATCATTCAGAGATCCTTCACTAAGGGGGTGGGGGGGAGCACAGATTTCATCAAGGGATTCTCTATTGTATATGCATGATGTATGTCATAATGGGGGGGTCTTGATTACTCCATCCATTCATGCATCTTTGTTTCTTGTACTTTTCTCTCTTTTTGAAGGTTTTCACTCTTTCTCCATTTGTAGAGAGATTTCATTGCATTTGTACTTGGGTACCTAATATGGCTTAGTAGTCGAGACCCATTATGCATTTCATAATAGCTTCTGTGAGCTTAAGTGCATTCCCTTAAGTTGTACTTAAGGGTGGGGTGTTAGTGTAAATAATTATTATTTACACTTTACTTGAGTTTACTTAGGATAAGTGCATTATTTTATTATTTCTTAGGTTAGACACCTAGGAGTTTGCATACTCATATGAGTTGTCATGTTGACAACATAGGAGTAAGAAACTCTATTTTAGCACATAGAAACTCTATTTTAGCAGATGGTATCTACACCACTAGAGTTTGCATAATCAACTGAGTTATCATGTTGACAACATAATTGTTCACACTCTTAATTAGGCACATGATGTGTACAACATCATTTTACATAACACACCTTTGTAGGCTTATCCTCTCATCATTGCACTAACTCTTGTGTTTAATGGAGGATAACCCATTCTTGGTGGACATATGCTTACCTATGGAGCTTATCATATTGCTAAATCCTAGACATTCTAAATGCATCACAGAGGGCTTTATATATAGGCACCTCTAGTCTACTATACATGGAATCAAATATCATATTGTTATTCTGATCATGCTCTGTTGGTCTATTTGTGCTAGTTATTGTGCTTCTTGGTCTTGGGTGAATTTTTCCCTAAGGAAAATTCTTGCATAGTATTAGAGCTATACCAAATTCTTACACTTTTGATATCACATTATTAGTAGACCTTGAATCTATGATCACCTTACATACCTTTCCAAGTACCTTACATGTAGTCCTGAAAAGTGCCCTCCTTTGTTTAGTTTCCTCATTCACTATTTCATTGAAAAAAACTCTTCTCAACATTAGGTTATCTACTTTCTTTAATTCAAGATCCACTTCATTTGACTTTCAACTATTATCTTCTTGTACATATGTTATTTTCTTCTCACCATAGGATGTTGATGCCTCCTTTAGACACTTATAGGCATGATGTGCTATCTTTCCACATTAGTAACATTTCATGTTGCTAAAATGTGATCCCCTACCACTATTCCCATATCTTTCTCTTCCACTATTATTGGAACCTCTTCCTCTTTCGGAGCCTCCCCTTTGACTAGTCTCACTAGTATGCTCACACTTTGACTCTCCATAGCTCCTTTGATCATTGGTCCTTCCATTAGAATCACCTCTTAAGTTGCCTCTAAAATATTTACCTCTACCTCTACCTTTAGATCTTGAGTCATTCTTCTTTCTCAACTTGTCTTCCACCTTTCAATCCATTTGGAAACAACTATGCAAATTAGTGAGATTGAAAAAACTTAGTTCATCTTGGATAGACCACTTAAGGCCATTTAGGTATATTGCCACCTTGATGCATTCTGCCTCTTGTACCCTTGACCTTAGAGATAGTTTTTGGAACCCTTCAGTGTACAAAGCCATATCAAGATCCTTTTGCTTGAGATTCTACCTTTTCTTGTGAGTTTGATCTCATAGTCCTCTAATAAATAGGTCTCATTTATCTTTTCTACCCTAGCCTTCTAGTTGGCTATTGCTTTCTTCCCTTCACTCTCTCTTTCCTCTTGCACAAATTTCCACCAAGTTAGTGCCTATACTTTCAATTTTGACTTTGTCGCCTTCACCTTTTGAGCCTTTTTTATCCCTTCACATTCAAAATGATTTTCAATACTCTCAAATCCATTTTAAGACTACATCTATATCCATCTTCCCATAGAACATTGGGCTATTCTCAAGACTCTTTCCTTTGAATGTTTTGAGGGCCTTGAGGAATGGTTCTTGTTCACTAAGTGGAGGATCAAGCTTAGGAATCTCATCTTCCAAATATACTTTCTTCTTGCCTTTACTACTGTTGGCATCTTAATCTCTCTTTGCTAGAGCTGCCTCTTTCATTTCCTTCAAATTTTCCTTCATCTCTTCTATAGCCTCATCTAGAAGCCTAGTTTTCTCATCTATGATCTTCTTTTTCTCATCTATCTCCTTATCCAATTCTACATTGGTAACCATCTTTGTAGACACACTTTATTTAGTAGGAAACAACATACCACCACAAGACATAATCTTATAGCTTTGATACCACTTTGATGCGGAGCTTCTTCTTCTTAGAGAATTTTTTCTCTACCAAGGTCATCTCTTAGCCTTCTTAGGATCTCTTCTCTAACCCTAACTTAGAGGATTCTCTCCTAACCCCCTTCCACCAAGAAACTTTCCAATCAACTCAATTTTCACTTTGCTAACTCCAAAAACCCAACTATGCACCTTTTGAATTACCAAGCCAAAACACCACCAAGTGTTACCTAGCAAGGAAAAATAGAGTTTAAGCCTTTCTCTTGAGGTTCTTGACACATTTCAAGTCATTCTACACCATCTTGCTAAGTTTCACATCCCCATAACCCATTCTTGTTTTGTTTGTCCTTATAGCCCTATGAGCCCCTATTAGCCCTCCTAGAAACAAGGATTCTTCTTAAACTTGTAAAATATCTTAAGAATACTTATATATGTCTACTAGACATTTTCATATTGACCTGGACTTAAGGATTTTCTAGGTCTTATGTCCTCAAAGTGTTTGTATAGGACCTTTTTAGAAAACCTTACTTTTAAGGGTTTTTAGGGAAATGCCAACAACTACTCTTATAAGGAAAGAAAAAAACTTCACTCTAGACTTCCCCCTCTAGTTCATGGACACCAGACATCCTCCTCTATCATTTCCAAACCCTGATTGGCATGCATCAACCCAATTCTCCATTCATTTCTCTCCTGCAAGCATATTTGTGCCTTGCCAAGCTTCTACTTGCTTTCATAAGGCTTTCTTGCAAAAATAGAAAACAACATTTTCCAACCCCCAAAATTGATATTTACATAGTATACATAGGCTATTACTTGATTACTCAAGTTCTTGCCATTTTTTTGTGACCTTGCCAAATCTTATCAACAGGAACAACGAAACTAAATAATTTTGAAAACCTAACAAAATGAATGTTAATGATCAAAAAAAGATTGCAAAAAGTAATCACATGACCAAAAGAATCTAGTCCATCAAAAATAGTAAGTAAATTAGTCAATTTCTTCAAGAAATCCTTCAAAAACACATTTTCATGTCAACAATTCTTCTTCATTCCACCAATTGTTTGTACAATGGCATAGCCAACCCCTTCTAAGGAGTTATCTTCTATTTAAATAGCTTTCCCTAACTACCCTAACCCTTAAGTAAAATTCTAGGTTCCCATTATGCCCTTTTCAGCAAAGTGCAAAATGTTGTCATTGCAACCTTGTAAAAATGTAAAGTTGTCAATGAGCAACTTTGACAATTTTTGCCAAATTAGCATCTAAGCCCTCCAAACTTGTCCAGTTTCTTTCAGCCCTTATAAAATGATCTTAGAAAATCTAAGGACCTTTCTTAAACACTTTTTACCCCTTCTAAGGAATTTTCCCATATTTTTCCCTTTTTTGAGCAATTTTTCATTTCTAGGCTTATTAGGACCCAATTGCCAAAATCAAGATTCAAACCTAGTACTTAACTATTCACACATTCTAAACATACCTTGGGACTTCATCATTAGTCCTGACTAATCAAATAGTTTGCTAGACCATTTACAAGCCAAATTTATTTTAGGGATTTTCCTTTCCCCAAGGTGCTCCTAGACCAACAAGCCTATTATTAAGCCTAAACACTATATATATAAAAAAATGTGATTGCATTATGTTTAGTATAAAAAAAATTCATACTAGCCATAATGTGATTGTCTCATTCTTAGTAAAACTAAATTTTCATACTTGTCATAACATGATCACTTTATTTCTTTTTAAAAATAAATTCAATAGTTCAGAGGCATAATAGGCCTAATTAGGCCCAGTTAAAGAAGCAATTACCCAAAAATGGATTTATTTCACCAAATGAATGATTGGATCAGCTAGGGAACTCTAAAAAATATCTAAATCCTAAGTTTCATGCTTTTAATCAACCATGCATGAGAGATATCCCACTTTATAGTTCTTATTTCCTTGTTAAGGTGTACTTGTACATGATGGAATTATTTCCATGGTTATATATTGTTATGCTTAATGTAAAATTTTAAATTGCTTTATTGTTTGGTTCTCAATATTATGAGAGTAATTAGAAAAAATACTTTAAGGAAAACATGTGTATTACCAAAGACTACCCAAAGCCCACCATAGGAGGAGTGTGGTGGAGGGATGATGTGCAATGGGTTTTATAAAAAGATTCAAATTCCAATTCTATCAAGGAAAGTTTAGCTTATGGAGCTCAAACTATGGATCTTGGAATCATTTAGTCTATTGTTCATCCTAATAGTGACCCTTACAGGGAATACCTAATTGCAATACAACAATAAAATATAAGGTTGGTATATAGGAAAAAGATTCTTGTGGTTGAACCAAAAGATAAACCATCTTCTAAAGAAATGACAGAGTTACCTATGAAATCTCGACGTTAAGTTATTTTCTCTTTGATCCTTATCAAATGTAGGAAAAATCAATGATGGTTTTTTGTGCTTATGTTGAATAGGAGGAAGAAGGGTCTAAAATTGATCCAAGAGTGCATTATCATGAAAAACAAGGAAACTTACAACAATATTCTTTTTGAATGGCCAGACAAATAATTGGATCTCTTGCTCAGATTATAGGAAAATTGATGGTCGACATTGATAGCCAATTTAGTGTAAATCTTGAAACAATGAAACATGTTGATAAGCACTCTAGAAAATATATGGGTATAATTATGGAGCTGCTCCAATCTCTCTCTCTCTCTCTCTCTCTCTCTCTCTCTCTCTCTCTAAGTTCATGCTAATAAAATCACATTCCTCAATAAAATAACAATTAATTATGTATGAATGAATGAAATTAACAAAAATATAAACAATTAATAAATAAAAATTGTCTTCCAAATTAAAATTCCATCAACCAACTTGTATTCTTGTGCACCCAAAAAATAAATTTGAAACAAGAGAGGTAAAATTTTCCATGAAGATTCGGTAGTTGAAGGTGCTAGCTTCATCAAAAAATTTAGTTATATCATGTGTTAAGAAAACAAGGTGAAGATTAATTAGGTCTTCCTAGTATCAACAATATCAAGAATCATTAGAGTTTGTTAATATGCCACCACCACCAAATTTGGAGGGCATGGAAATGAAGCCATCTATTGGTATCTATAATCTTTTTTCTCTATTAGTGTCAATCACTTAGTTATTTACAAGGTAGAGTCAGATGGTCATCACTATGACTAAGCTACTCTATATAGGCCAAGTCATGCACTTAAGCAAGTATGTACCAACTTCTATAGGAGCCAAGTAAGTGTATGGTTAGTGAGTATTTCAATACAAGTTGAGCTCATTAGTGATAGAGAAACTATCAAGTATACAAGTGTCAAGTTACATAGTGTGTACCAAGAACAATACATGCCAAGCATTAGAAGAGTAATATAGGCTGAGCAATAGAAATATCAAGCATCAAGAAATAGTAAAGACCAAGCAATGCAAAGTTTACATAAAATCCAAGAACAAAATAGAGTTTGAGGGAAATTTATTATTAGGCTAACTTGGAAGGAATATTTGAGTTTTTTAGAGGTTGTTACAAAGTATTTAATACATCTAGAGGTTGTTATAGAATATTTACACAATGTGGATCACAGATCCCTATATTGCATGATCAAAAATTTAGATAGAGAGGCTATTATGGAAGAATTTAGAAAACTCTTTATGAAACTCTTCAAATAGCAAAAATCTTAACCTAGAACTTAGAGTCTGAGAGATGCATGTGTGAGAAAGAGAAAGGGAAAGAATGGAGAAGTGTATGAATGTGATAAAGGAGTAAAGTGAATGATTGAGATCAAAAGTTTGTGAAGAGTTATGTTATCATCTAACAAAGGAAGTAACCTATTCATTGTACTGAAGTGAAAGGGAAAGACAAGTAATATCATATTAGAGGCTCGAGGATTAGTTAGCAATGAGAAGACTCAAAATTTTCTTATAGAGAAAATAGAGAGTCAGCTACTGAATGATTTTTATGCACGTGATTGATCAAGTTTATATGTTACAACATATTTACATTACAAGTTTTACATGCACAATTTTATTGATAGAAGTGAGTAAATTGGTGAAAATTTTAAGTATTTAAGATTATGATTCACCCATCCCACCTCTTAATTTCTTGTTTATCATGTTTATTACTTCATCAATCAAAAATTTGTATAAGAGCATTGGTTCTTTGAGAGAAGCTTAATAACTTAACGATTAGATCTTGGAGATGGAGGCTTTAAAACTAGAAAAAAGTTATCAACAATCAAATGATTAACATCCAACTCATACTACAGGAACTTGAGAAGGAAAGAGAAGATCTGAAGGATTCTCCGTAAAGGAGAAAGGAAATTTCCATTCAAATAAAGTGATTTTCGTATGAAGAAATTGAGATTGAAGGACCATTTGAACTAATCAATCCAAATGACAAAAGCATTTGCAAATCTACTTGACAAGAAAAAACTCCTAAATGAAGAAATAAGAGGATTGAAAAGAGAACATGAAATCCAATCAATAATACTATGTCAAGTGACTTAACAAAACAAGAAAACCAAAGAAGATAGGACTATGGCTAAAGAAGAAAAAAGGGTAATGACCACTAGACTTGAAGAAAGGATACCATATGTGAAAAAGCTCATAGATACACAACTAGACATGATAAATTAACTAATTCTTGCAAATCAAGAATTGAATGACAAGGATGTAGAAATTGCAAATCTCAAATCAGAGAAGGACATACTAAGTAATAACTGAAAGCTAAGAAAGAATCTATGGATAAATTCAACAAACCTAAAGAGGAAATGAAGTACTTTGAAGAACTTATGAAGTTATCAAGCTTCTCTAATAAGTCAAGAAATTCATACACTGAGAAATGAGAATCATCCAGGGATGGGGAACTATGAAATGAAAAGTCAAAGGACAAACCAACATGATATCACTATGGAAGACTTGGACATCCTACAAATATATGTCAAATAAAAAATGATATGTAAAATTCAAAACCTAAGTTTACTGGTCACTAGTTTTACTACAAGAAATAAGGACATCAAATACATGAGTGCAAAACAAGACTGACGAATGCAACTGCCACACCTAAATTTGAAGGATATTTCTATAATTTATAGAAGTATGGACATAAATAATATGAATGCAGATCATATACAAAACCTTACTAGATAAATCAAAGGAAGAATTATGCACCTAACAATGCATGTTCCAAATGTCACAAGTTTGGACATCAAAGAAAGAATTGTAGGACACAAGTACATTTAGCAAATTAGAAAAAATACAAAGGCAAAGGAAAAGTGGACATTGAGAAAATTAGGAATGAAAGGAACTAGAAATGGAAAAGGAAAATAGAAGATGGAAATAGTGGAGAAAATGGAGCTAGGGTCATCCAATCCAATGGAGAATGTGATCATGTCATCTCAAACGAAGCAAGAGAGGGAAGTATGGAATTGTATACCAAATTGATATATCATTCATTAGTTCCTTATATGAAAATATGCAAAAAGTTCATATCTACATATGTGAAGATGCATAAGAACAAATTTGTGAAAGGTTGCCAAGTGTTAGTAAAAATTGTCTATGTTGACTGAGCATTACAATATAGACCAATAACTTCAGAAGAAGAATTATAAAGATTGAATGGAATGATAGAGAGAAAATGGAATGATAAAGACCACATAATATGAAAGAGACTAGTTTGTAATACAAAGACCTAGTTAAAATGCATCAACATCAACTGAGATAATTGGTTTCCTCTCACCTAAAAATATAGCATTAATAGAGACCTTAAATCAATCAAAAGAAGTTATACAAAATATTTTAGAGATATAATTAAATATCTTGCATTAAAATTTTTGAGAGCATAGAGAGATTTGGAAATTTTAGCAACTAGGAAAGATTTCAAGAGAAATTTAATCGAGCAACTTTAACGAGTGAAGATCTAAATTGTGCCAAGTGTCCAGAGAAGAAAGAACTTCAAATCCTAACTACAATCATGGAAGATTCATCAACCACTGGAATGATTCAAGAGGTTAGTATAATCAAATTGATGAAGAGTGACATTTTTCTTCCACCAAAGTTTCATGCAATTCTAAAGATTACTACAGAAGGAGACGCAATGGGTGCACTATCCTTGATACCACCTAAATTCATTATGATCCATGATGTTAGAAGATGTTATATGTGTAAAATTGGAGAAGTAGGAGATAAATAAGCTTATGATAAGTTGTATAATGAAGGAATCTTGAAGGACAAATTTAAAATTGTTGAGAGGAAAGGGTTAACTCGTGCCCTAGGATTCCCAAAGAATTTCAAGGTTGAATGGATTGAAGTTGTTTTGAGAAGAATCCATGACATGAAATACTGGCTACATAATGGACTAGTGTAGATCATGAATAAAATTATTCATAAGGTTATAGGCTATCCAAATTTAGACAAGAATAAAACCATGTGAAGCTAGAGTTGTAAAGAAATTGAGGCAAATATAGGAGTCGATTGGAATGGATGTGATATGTTCATTACAAACATCTGTAGTCCACTAATTGAATTTGTAGTGAGGGTTATAGCTCAAAAATTCTATCAATCAAGAATATTTCATAGTGTTCCTTATATGATTTTGGATCAAGCATGGAAGATTTTAACAAAAGATCATGAGTATGATCTTATCAAGCTATAAAGACTACAAGTTGTAGAGAATTTGACATCTATAAGATAAGAAAATAATTCAATGTGTAAATTTGGTTCCCTTATTATTTGTATTTTCTCTTATAAAAAAAAATATTTTCCTAGTATTGGTGATGTTGTATGGGAGCAAGAAAAACTAGTGACAAGATAGATAAATGAGTATATTACTCAATTAGGAGAAAATTTTGAGAATGTAATGAATGTTTATTTTGATGAATTCAAGAAAAGGATGAAAAGGAGAATGAGGATACTTAAAGAGTTTGTCATGAAATATTATAGTGACATATGTTTTCTTGTAGATACAAACAACAATTTTGTACATGTAGTGATGTTGAGGAAGGCTTGGTTACAAAGTTTTGACTATAAGATTGATAGTGATGTAGTGAGTGCAAATATTGATGCACTATTGAAAGAAGAGATAAATGTTGAGGACAACACTTTTGGTAAATATGAAGAAGCAAAAGAAAGACTTACTATGAATATCAAGATAGCTTTCAAGGAGAAGAAAAGGAAGAAAATAATTCAAGATCTTGAGCTAAACTAAGCACCATAGGTAAGGGAAAATAACCATTACAATTGACACAAGGTCTTGGTCAAGATGAAGAAAAAGATAGTCACGATGAGGAAGAGGAAGAAGGAGAAGGTGACAAGGGAAAATCTCTAGTTGTTGTCATGCCACTGAGCAAGAAGGCTCAAAGAACAAAGAAGAAGTTGATAGTGACACCCATCTCTCCACCACTAAACAAGCCAAGGACTAGGGCAAGTGCTAGTACCAAGTAGTAGGCAAAGCACAAGCTAGAAAAAGCTATAGAGCCCAATACCCCTAAAAGTAGAAGAAGGAGATTTGTCAAAGGACCACCCAAAGGGATATCTAAATCCATTAAAGAGGTATGTGAAAATATATGAGGATCTTCAGGATTGTCTAACTTTAGATTTATAAAGTATGATATATTATATAATGTAGGTCAAACTAAGATTAAGGAGGCTATGATGGATATGATTTCTAATCATAAGTTAACTCCTAGAGAAATTGAGAAAAAGATACCCAAAGATTTATTTGATAGACTAGAAAGGATATGGAAAAAGGAAGAAGTAGAGGAGAAAAAGATACGAACTAACACATTAGTTAGAGTTATTCCTAATCTGTCATTAGAGAAATAAGACACATTTTTGGAACAAATGTAGGAGCAAATTTTTTCCTAAGTACATAATGTCTTTGATACTACATAATAAAGATGAAGTTGTATAGCAACAAGATGATTTTCTTTGGCAAAGCATTTTTGTAATAACAACAACGAGAGGAGAGACAGACACTATAAACATTAAGGATGATTACACTAGTGGAGAAATATTAGGTGTGCTAAGTGTACAAGGAAACATGTCCCCTATACATGTTAATTCCCTTGAGACTCTAGAGGTGGAGCAATTAAGGCTTATTAATAAAAAGGTAGATGGTGAAGAGAAGGAAACAAGTGTAAATAATAAGTTTTTTTAGAACCTCACATTGAGGAAGGAAAAGAATCAAATGAAGTTGAACTGAATGAAACTATTGTTGGCTCAAGCATAGATGCACAAGCTAGATTGAGTGTTAACACCCCTTCACCAATTCTCAAGGTAGTGTTGAGCAACAACACTCCTTCACCTAGCAGAAAGAGGAAAGCAATAAAAGATGCTTCACTAGATATTGAGGTTAGTTTGGATGAAATAATTGAGATGCCACAATTGGACTTGGGGAATCCCACCTTGGAGAAAACAATTTTTTTGTAAGAAGTTGTGGCAAAAAAGAAGAGACAAGAAGTGTTAACCTCATAATGGTTTTTGACACTTGAGTGCCAATACACTTAACTACTTTCTATATTGGAGCTGAGTACACCATGTATGTCGAGCCACAACAAGAGTTGAGTTAGGAAAGAATTTAGGTGCCGAGTGATCTTCATGTGTCGAGTAGTCTTCAGGCATCGAGTGAAGTTCAAATGCTGAATGACTTTAAGTGTTGAGCAGAATAAAGTGTCAAGCAGATACAAGTGCCGAGTGATATTCAAGTGCCGAGTCATACATGATGCCGAACAATACAAAAATGAAACAAGTGCCGAGTAAGCCAGTTTGTTATTAGTGCCAAGCATCTAGAATCAGCAAGTGCCAAGCAACACAAAATGTACATATGAGTTTTTAATTTCATTGATTCATATGTAAATCATTTTCATGGCCGACATGTGACGAATCTCGAAGGATTAAATGATAAGATCGAATCTTTTATTTTTCCTATGCAATCTACATGTAGCCAATAAGAAAAATGATGAAGGCATGCAACCAATGGAAGAAGTGCAAACAATGAGTGGGAAATAGAGATTGAATACGAATCATAGATCCATACCTAACCCTAAATCCTCAAATTTCTTTATAAGGAAGATGAAATTTCATTGTAAAAAATATCAGTGGATATACAAGGGTGTGTAACAAAAACTAATTTCAGAGTAAGGACTATCAGATCACAAAGGATCAAGATCAGAGAAAGAAGATCAAGTGCCTGTATTCAATAATTGAAGGATTGTAATCTATTAGGTTTATTGTACCTAATACTTTCTAGCAATTGTATTAGAATGAAAATCCTATGGTAATAGGTTAGCTTAATAGCTATTTCATAGATCCTTTAAATAGGTGATTAAATCCTTTAACAGGGTGACACTTCATGTAAAGTGTTTGTAAATCCTCTAACCAGGTCACAATTGATACAATGTAAAGCCTTTAACAGGGCAGGCCTTTAATAGGGTAGACCATCAGAAGTGGTTAAAACCTTACTGTTGCAGCAAATTTTGTGGGTATCATCCCCACCCCAATTTTACCTTCTTATTCTTGGAGGGTTTCTGGGTTACCAAAATCTCAAGTGTTATGGGGTGATTCTTATGTGTTTCTCATAATTGTTTGATAGGTTTGTATGTATGCAATCTACTTTTAGTTTAAAGATTTTAAATATATTACTTCTGATTCACCCCCCCTCTCAGAAGCATTCTTCCCATTTGAATATTCAAAAAATTGGTATCAGAGCAACTGGTTCTCACATAAAGAAGTCTAACAACTTGAAGAAAAAGATCTAAAGATGGAAGTCTTCAAACTTGGGAAGATTATTGAAAATCAAGTGATTGATGTGCAACTAGCTCTACACAGAGTAGAGGAAGCAAGGGGAGAATTGAGAAAATCCTTGAAGAGAAGGAAGGATATAGCCATAGCTGAAAATGATATAAACTATAAGGAGATTGATACCACAAAACTATGTGCCAATGGAGACACTAAAGAGTTTGATGCAGCAATAGCAGAACTGATGGAGAAAAACAAAGTTCAAGTAGAGGAGATAAGATCTCTCAAGATGGAACATGAATCACAGGCCATAATGATATGTGAAGTCATTGAACAAAAGAAAAGAGTAGTTGTGGATAGAGTCATGATAGAAAATGACAAAATAAATCTTGCAAACAGGCTTGAAGAAAAATGTACTGAATTAACAAGGATCTCAAATATGCAGATGGATACACTTGCCCAAATGATGAACCTTCATCATGAACTCAATATAAAAGATATTGAGATCTCTACTTTGAAGATACACAATGAATAACTACTGAATGAATTGAATAGAGAAAAAGAGGTAGCTGAGAATCTCAACAAGTCAAGTGAAGCCATCAAGTATTTTGAACAGTTGCTGAAATCCCCAAAATCTGCCCATGATGCATCAGGACTTGGATACAACAACACTGAGGTTGGAGAATCATCAAAGAGTGTCGAGCAAAAAGATGACATAGGTAAGAATTCAAAACCCACTTGTCATTACTATAATAAGAAGGGGCATACTGCAAATATTTGTAGGAATAGGAAATTCAATCAGCCAAATACACTCAAGAGCAAGAGTTACTGTCACAAGTGCAACATGTATGGACATATGACACAAGATTGCAGATCTAAAGTTACAAGGACACAAAAATTTGATGGACACTGTCACAATTGCAAGAAGTATGGGCATAGAGCATTTGAATGCAGATCAAAGCCTATATGGACATCAAATCAACCAACAAAATCAAAAGGGAATGAAAGTCACTATCATTGGGATTACAACACCAGGTTAGCTGTCATTATTGTCAGGAATATGGACATATACCACAGAACTACATAAGAACACATTTCAAAGGGAACTACAAAAGATGGTTAAATCAAACCACATGTTTCAGTTGTTTGAAAGTTGGTCATATCAGTAGAAACTATCCTACAAGATCAAAGGCACCCAAGACTGAAGAAAATAAGGGCAAAGAAAAGATTGATGTCAAAAAGATAAGGGGGCAAATGAATAAGACTTGGAAACAGAAAGATGAATGCAACACATCAAGTGGAGGGATCACTTCACCCAATAGGTCAAGTGATCACACTTCATCAAACTAAGCATGAGAAGTATATGGGATTGATACACAAAGCTATATCACACATCAGTCCCAAGACAAAGAAGCAATGCAAAGTATAAATCTGCATGAGACAAGATGTCAAGACAAAATCTAAATGATGTTGCCATGCTATCTTTGGATGCCGAGTTAAACTCCAACACATGCTGAGCTCCTAACAACGATCGAGTTGATAATTGATGCCAAGTTAGGTTAAAATTTTTTAGAAGCTGAGTTGGCAGTTGAGCATTTAATGCAATGAAAATAGGGTATATTATTGCAATTCTAATTAGTTTTCCTCATCGCAATCAAGAAGCAAAGAAGAGAAAGACAGCAGAGCAACTTCACATCATAGAATCCAGCATTTCAAGTAGATTGCAACATCTCTCAATGTGTTTTCATCGATCTTGAGGTATTTTTCATTTGTGCCGAGCTATGCAATTTCATATTTCATAAAAAGGAAACCCTAGTTTGCATAAATGGCATCAAGTTCCAAGAAAACCGAGCACAAAGAGTCATTTGAAGTTCAGTTAGTGTCCAATGAGGTCAAGCAACCTGATTTTTGCCCCATACCTAAAGTTGCATACAAAAACAACCTAGCCGGAGCTCTCTCCCAAATACCCCCAAAAGTTCTAATGGTTCAAGACATGAGGAGATGCTACAATTGTAAGATAGGAGCCCTAGGAGATATGGAAATAAGGAAAGCCTATGAGAAATTGTGCGTAGATGGAGTCTTAAAAGATGAATTCAAAATTTTTGAAAGAAAGGGTTTGACCCGAGTTTTGAGCTTTCCCACCGTATTCAAGACAGAATGGGTTAAACTTGTGTTAAGCAGAATTCATGGTGGAAGTTTATGGTTAGAAGATACTCCCATCAAATTAACCAAAGAAATCATACATAGAGTAACAGGGTACCCTACCCTAGATCAGTTCAAAACCTTGAGAAGTGAATCAAAGGAGGTTATTGAAAAGAACACTGGTGCTCAGTGGAATAAGAGAGGAATGACAATTCACACAATTCAGGATCCTCTAGTTGAGTTTTTTGTTAGAGTCATTGCTCATAAGTTCTATCAATCTAGTAGACTCAACAGTGTGTCGTGTATTGCAATAGATGTAGGTTACAAATTTTTGAAAAAGGATCATACTTATGATCTTGCAGAACTACAACTACAACAGATTGCTAAAAATCTAGCTACCATAAGAAGGACAAAGGGTGCTCAATGCAAATTTGGAGCAATTATAATTTTTATATTCTTCTATGTTCAAAATGAGTTTCCCTCTTTCAGCAAAATTACATGGAGGAATGATAGAACTATCATTGCCCAAATCAATGAATATATAAAACAAATGGGAGAAAATTTTGATACCCTGATGACAAGTTATTTTGAAGATTTCAAGAAATCCATGAAACAAAGGGTGAGAATACCAGTTTCTGTGGTAGAAGAACATGTTAATGATATATGATTCTTGGTTGATATTGACTTCACATACATTCAAGCTGCAATTCCAAGAGTGAGATGGTTAAGGCCATTTGGATATGAAATCAATGTTGATGAGGCATCTACAACAATAACTGCATTATTGGTAGAAGAAACAGATAAAAGTGCTCCACATTTTGGCACTTATGATGTAGTAAGGTCAAAAATAAATATGGAATTAAAGACTGCTTCCACATTAAAGAAGAAAGACAAATTGTTAAAGAAGATTAGGAAGAAATTTGGTGAAGAAATTGAGGCTAGAGCAGAAGAAGAAGAAGATGAACAAGAACAAGGCCCAATAAATTAACTCAAGGCCTAGGTGAAGACAAGGAGGAAGGTGCAGAAGAAAAAGAAGCCAAGGAAACACCAACTGAAAATGAGACAAAGAAAAGAAAGGCAACAGAACAGCCTCCATCTCAGCAAAAACCAAAGAAATCTACCATGCCATCACCTCAAAAGCCTACAACACAAGCTACAACAAGGGCCTCCAATCAAAAGGCTAAAGAGGAAGTTACAAAGAAGAAACCAATCAAGGAAACACAGGAAGAGCTGAGGAAAAGAAGAAGATATGTGGCTCAACCTGATTCTGATGAAGAAGATCAATCTAAAAAGGTAAGCCATTCTTTAGTTGATACTTTATGTAAAAAGATTGGAAATGGTGATTTAAGCAACTTAAATAAAGTTGATTTCAATAAGTTTACTAAAGAAGAACAAAATAGGATAGAAGAAACAATTTATGGAATGATGGCATAGTTCAAGTACACTCCACTTGAACTAGATGGAAAATTGCCAAAAGAACTATCTAAAATTGTAGAAGACAGATGGCATTTTTGTTTGAAAATGGAAAAGGAGATGAGAGAATCAACCCTAGCAAGCGTATTTCCGGATTTGACTAGGGAACAAATAAAGAAAGTAGTCAAAAGGCATAATAATAGGTTTACACCTAAGTATAGGGCATTCTTCATACTCCAAAACAAGATGGAAGAAATTGTTCAAAGAACAATGAAATCATGGAAAAACTTTTACAAAAAGATTGAAGATTTTCTTGAAGAAGAATACAAGGAACAAGCTACCGCTCCACTAGAAGAGAGGAGAAAAAGGAGAGAAGAGAAGACAGTAGTAGAGAAGGGAGAAGAAGAAAAGAAAGTAGAAGAAGAAAAGAAGGTAGAAGAAGAGAAGAAAGAAGAAGAAAAGAAAGATGGAGAAGAGGAAGAGACACAAAAAAAAGATATATCGGCAACATCTAAGCAAGATCAACAACCAAATTAGAGTGTGCAAGACATAACTGCCACCCGCTAGCCCTCCTCATGTACCCATCACAAAAGATCTCAGAACATCAATCCATTTACTGCAGAAGATCTCAAAAAAATCCTTGACCAATCTACACAACAAGCAATATTATGTGCAGATCCAGTATTGGTCAGTATGGATGAATTGAAAAAACTAGTAGAAAGCGTAGTTAAAGATAAGGTGAATCCACAAGAACCACCTTTCATCATCTCTATAGCTACTAGTGGTCAACTTCAAATGCCAATAGTTATTTCAATAGGCATAGTTGACACTACAATACAGAAGCTGAGTGCAGCTGTAGAAAAAGGAACAGAACAAATAGGATAGACTATTACATATGATCCTACAACACAAACACAAGGTACACTTCCTAAGATTACCATAATTGATCAATATAGTAGACAATAAGAGGAGAAAATAGTGGAAACCCCTAAAGAGCAGGAGGTAATACAAACATTGATAAATTTTCCTACCTTGGGAACTCCTTCACAACAACCATTGCAAATATCTGTACCAACATCTAGTACTACAAAAGTTGCAAGGGTACTTCACTATGGAGACCCTAAATTAGATGAGGAGATAGTCATACCAAGCTATGACTCAAAAACAATAACCATTGATCAAATAAATGAGGTGCAGGAAGCACTGAATAGAAGAAAGAGACAAGAGATACTCAGGAAGGAGTATAAACAAAAGCAAACACTACATGAGATTAAGGACATCTTTATGGATGCCTTCAGTTTTCAATCACCAGATGAGTCAAAGTATATCACAGAGCAATTATCAGATATTGTTGACCAGGTGACAAATGAAGACCAAGAAACAAATGCAAAACTTATGGAATGGTCTGAAAGAAAATTTTAAGGGAAAGTGAATGAGAAAGTATCTAGTGAAATAGCACTTTCACAGGCTGAATTGGCAAAGTTAGTAGACAAAGTGAAAAAGGTACTTGAGAATATATTCTCATTGTACAAAAAGTTGTGTGACTTTTCATACTTCACACAAGAGACAAGCCAAAAGATACTGAGCTTGGAAAGAAATTTATTCATTTCAAGCATACAATTACCAAATGATCCAGCTCAAAGTGAGAAGCATTTTGCTCAATCGCTTCACACTCACAAAGAAATAGCCATATTAATAGCAGATGAGCCAATATCAAAGAAAAATTGATACAGCTACAGTCCTCCATTACCCCACATTTGGAATTACTCCATAAGGAACAAGTCTATGTAGAAACCGTTCTCAAGAAAGATTCTAATCTCTCTACATTAGATGGACTTATTCATCTTGCTGCAGAGACTACCATCCAACATAAGTCACTGGAAATTTCTTTGAACAATTGGGATGCAGCTCTCAGGATGATTATGGAGGTAAACAACACATTTTTGGCAAAATACGATCTTAACCCTTAAAATCCTTTGACATAAGTGTCAAAAAGGGGGAGATAAGAATAAAAGGAGGAGATAAGAATAAAAGGGGGAGATATTAACTAAAGAGGAGATACTATATGATGTATGAGGCACAACCAACTCAGGGGGAGTTACAATAATTTTGAGGTATATATTGTAAGTTACAAATTTTGATCAAGTTTTCTTTAAAAACTCTGTATATACCAAACAGATTAGTTAATGTACTCACAAGGTCAGTTAAGTGTTTTTGTCACTCATGTCAAAGGGGGAGATTGTTAACCTCGTAATGGTTTTTGACACTTGAGTGCCAATACACTTAACTACTTTCTATATTGGAGCTAAGTACACCATGTATGCCAAGCCACAACAAGAGCTGAGTTAGGAAAGACTTTAGGTGCCGAGTGATCTTCATGTGCTGAGTAGTCTTTAGGTGTCGAGTGAAGATCAGGTGCCGAGTAAAGTTCAAGTGCCGAATGACTTTAAGTGCCGAGCAGAATAAAGTGTCGAGCAGATACAAGTGCCGAGTGATATTCAAGTATCGAGTCATAGATGATGCCGAACAATACAGAAATGAAACAAGTGCCGAGTAAGCCAGTTTGTTATTAGTGTCAAGCATCTAGAATCAGTAAGTGCCGAGCAAAACAGAATGTACATATGAGTTTTTAACTTCATTGATTCATATGTAAATCATTTTCATGGCTGACATGTGATGAATCTCGAAGGATTAAATGATAAGATCAAATATTTTATTTTTCCTATGCAATCTACATGCAGCCAATAAGAAAAATGATGAAGGCATGCAACCAATGGAAGAAGTGCAAACAATGAGCAAGAAATAGAGATTGAATATGAATCGTAGATCGATACCTAACTCTAAATCCTTGAATGTCTTTATAAGGAAGACAAAATTTCATTGTAAAAAATATGAGTGGATATACAAGGGTCTGTAAGGAAAACTACTTTCAGAGTAAGGACTATCAGATCACAAAGGATCAAGATCAGAGAAAGCAGATAGTGCCTGTATTCAACAATTGAAGGATTGTAATCTATCAGGTTTATTGTACCTAATACTTTCTAGAAATTGTATTAGAATGAAAATCCTATGGTGGTAGGTTAGCTTAACAGCTATTTCATAGATCCTTTAAATAGGTGATTAAATCCTTTAATAGGGCAGACCATCAGAAGTGGTTAAAACCTTACTGCTGCAGCAAATTTTGTGTGTATCATCCCCACCCCAGTTTTACCTTCTTATTCCTAGAGGGTTTCTAGGTTACCAAAATCTCAAGTGTTATGTGGTGATTCTTATTTGTTTCTTAGAATTGTTTGATAGGTTTGTATGTATGCAATCTACTTTTAGTTTAAAGATTTTAAATATATTACTTCTAATTCACGCCCCCCCCCCCCCCCCCCCTCATAAGCATTCTTTCCATTTGAATATTCCAACAAGAAGAATTAAGAAGAGACCTTAAGAAAAAGAAGGTACTATATGATGTAAAGAATATTTTTGTTGGTTTTTTTGACATTCAAAATTTTGAAGATGATGCGCCAATAATCAACCAGCTCATAAATATAATTGATCAAGTGAATGCTAGAAGTATGGAGTTAAATGAGAAGCTATTCAATTGGTCTATGCAAAGATTTGAAACTAAGGTTTTGGATAAATTTTTATAACAATTTTTGAGCAAAAAATGCAACTACATAGAGAGTATAGATTATGATTGAGCTAATACACAAGGTACAATATGTTGGTGTAAATAAGTATTCACTATTTACACTTTACTTAAGTTTACTTAGGTCAATGCATTATTTTATTATTTTTTAGTTAGACACTTAGGAGTTTGCATACTCATATGAGTTATCATGTTGACAACATTGGAGTACGCAACTCTAATTTAGTACATGCTGTCTACAACACTGGAGTTTACATAATTAATTGAGTTTTCATGTAGACAACATAGTTATTCACACTCTCATTAAGCACATGGTGTCTACAACATAATTTTACATGCTACACCTTTGTAGGCTTATCCTCTCATCATCATACTAACTTCTGTGCTTAATGGAGGATAATCCACTCTTGGTGGACATGTGCTTGGTTGTAAGACTTGTCAATGTGCTGAATACTAGACATTTTAGAAGCATTCTAGAGGTGTTTATATATAGGCACTTCTAGTGTACTTTTACATGATAGAATGTTGAATGACAATAAATCAATTTTGGATATTGTTATTCTGATCATACCTTGGTCTATTCTTGTGCTTGTGCTCGAGTTCCTTGATCTTGGATAATTTTTCCCTAAGAAAATTCTTACATGGTATCAAAGCTATACCAAATTCTTACATGCTATCAGAGCTAAGGGAATTTCTCTTTACATAGTCATTCAAGACCATTTTCTTGCTTCAACACCTTGATCTAGATTTAGAGTATCACAGTCATTGAGACCGTCTAGAGCCAAAGTGGACCTCACCATTGCTTCTAGAATGTTGATTCAGTAAAATTTGATTATAAATTCACCTACCCTAGGCCATAGTCAATTTTGAGGTAAATTTTTTTTGTAAACCGACACTTGAAGGCCTAATTTGCAGAATTGGTATGATCATTTTAGATCTCTAAATTTAATTCTTAGATCTGCATATTTTATTATTTCAGTCTTTGCAATTTCTCTGCATTATTTTTTGGATCTATGTATTTTGTCCAGAATTTTTTTGGCCATCATGCAATTAGGAGAGATTTTTTGCAAGTGAAGATTGGAGCTTGCTGGTGCTAATCAAATATTGTCATCATATTCAAAACGTCAAAAAAAACCCTGTATCAATTTTTGTTTCACCAAAATCAAACATCTGAGGTGAAATCTATAGTCAATTGATTTTTGGAGACAGGATGGTGACGATTCAGGAAAAAAATTTGTAGAGGTGATTTTCAAACAGCAATATCTCCCTCATACAGACTCCTTTTTGTGAGCAATTTTTTTTGTTTTGGGATAGAATTTTGTGATCTACACATTGGTGTAGGATGTTTGAGCTCTCTATTCTTGAATTTTTTTGCAAGTCACAAATCCCATTTTTCGCAACCTCAAATTCTTAGTATGAGCTCATCTAGACACATAATCAGGTTCTATTTTTTTGAAAGTGAATAAATTTTCATCTACTTTCTAGATCTATAATCAGATTATAGGGTTGTGTGGACAAAAATATCACTTTCAGAATTAGGTCCTTTTTACATTGTATTGCTTTGATTACATTTCAAAATTATTGTACATCTAAGCTACAGTGCTTAGTGATAGAATTGAGTCTCAAAAGGTAGTTTTAAATAGCAAAATTAGAAGTCCACCTTGTACATTTTGACAACTGGCCTATTGTGCACACACTACATATAAAGTGCCCAATCATACATTGAGGGGGTTGATTGATTTTCTTTGCATTTTGGGGGGTACATTGATTAGTACAACATGGATGAGGAAGATTTAATTACCTTGACAACACAAAATTATAAATAGTGGAATCAACTAGTTCTCACTTATCTTAGTCAACATAATGCATTGCCATATGTGAAAGGACTTTCATACAATGGTGAAACTAGTTTCATCATTTGTTGTACCCTCTTTCTACATATGGATATGGAGGTTATGGATTCACTTCATGACATGAAGTTAACTGATTTATGTGATATTTGGATCTATCTTTGGGAGATGTATGGAGATTCACATATTCCTCCATTCCCAAAAGATATTTTACCTCCAGTTGTAACTACATCCTCTCCAAATGAGATCACACCTCCTGATGCTCATTTTGCTACTACTAATCCAATTCTAGCCATAGATGCTTCTAAATTAGTACAATAGGAAACAATATGTCTTCCTACTTTAGCTTCATGGGATGATTGCCTTCTAGATATCACAAAACTATTTGTGGAGTCTCACATTGGAGATGTGGGAGACATTATCAATGATATTTGTCTTCTCTTTGTTGAGGTGAATACATCATCCATTTCCATAGTGATAGGTTCATGTACTTTAGCACAATAAGGTACACCTTGTCTTCCAACTCTAGCATTAGTGGATGACTTCTTGATAGATATTTTAGGCTTGCTTGTGGAGTCACACATAGCAGATTTGGGAGACATCATTGATGATTTACATCTTCTCTTTGATGAAGCAGAATCTTCTTTAGTTGTGATGAGGGCTCACTCCCTCCTATCCATTCTCTACATGATTAGTCTTCATAAGTTGATATGATTGTGGATCCTTATGTACAACAATTGTAGGAGGTCTCTTTGTCATTTGAGGAGATAGTTTGTTCTTTGAAGCATGTTCTACATCCATCCTTGCTAGATTTGCACTTTTTATTTTTAGCAATATTGGAAAGGGAGACTATTAGCATCAGCACAGGGATAGTTGAAAAAGCTTTAGAGGTAGCATTCGTCTTCAAGATTCTTTCTACACATAAAGAAAGCATCTCACATGTACCTTTTCCATTGTTTCTTCCAAAGGGGAGGAACATTATTCAACAACATTAGATCAACTTCTACATTGGATCAGCTATCACTGATCAACACTCTACATTTAGGGGGGGGGGGGACTACCTTATCTCCTTCTTCTCTTTTATGGGGGGGACTTTTTTCTTTTATGGGGTTTTGTCCTTCTCATACTTCTCATTTGTATATACTTGATGTATGTCATAATGGGGGGGGGGGGGGGGGGGTCTTGATTACTCCATCCATCCATGCATCTCATTTTTCCATCTCTCTTTTTGGGGAATGGTTTTTTCCCATGACCTTTTCCCTCTTTCTCTGCTTTATGAGAGATTGCATTTTATTTTGTGCATGGGTATCTAACATGTCCTAATAGTCGAGACCCATTATGCATTTCATCCTAGCTTTCATAACCTTAAGTGCATTCCCCTAATTGCACTCAAGGGGGGGTGTTCGTGTAAATAAGTATTCACTATTTACACTTTACTTAAGTTTACTTAGGTCAATGCATTATTTTATTATTATTTAGTTAGACACTTAGGAGTTTGTGTACTCATATGAGTTGTCATGTAAACAACACTAGAGTAAGAAACTCTAATTTAGTACATGGTGTCTACAACACTAGAGTTTGCATAATTAATTGAGTTATCATGTAGACAACACAATTATTCACACACTTATTTAAGCACATGCTATCTACAACATAATTTTTGTTGGTGTAAATAACTATTCACTATTTACAATTTACTTAAGTTTACTTAGGTCAATGCATTATTTTATTACTTATTATTTTGACACTTAGGATTTTGCATACTTTTATGATTTTTCATGTTGATGACACAATTATTCTCACTCTTATTTTAGTACATGGTGTCTACAACATAATTTTACGTTCTACACCTTTGTTGGCTTATCCTCTCATCATACCACTTACTCTTGTTCTTAATGGAGGATAATCCACTTCTAGTGGACATGTCCCTTGTTGTAAGACTTATTAGTGTGCTGACTCCTAGGCATTCTAGAAGCATTCCAGAGGCCTTTATATTTAGGCACTCCTAGTGTGTACACACAGAACATTGAATGACAATAAATCAATTTTGGATATTGTTATTTTGATCATACCTTTTTGGTCTACTGTTGTGCTTAAACTTAAGTTCCTTGATTTTGGGTGATTTTACTCTAAGGAAAATTCTTACATGGTATCAGAGTTATAGGAGTGTCATTACATAGCCATTCGAGACCATCATCTTGCTTCACCTCTCTAAATACACCTCGACCTAGATCTAGAGTATTGCAATCATTGGGAGCCCCTAGAGCCAAAATGAACCTCATCATTGCATCCAGAATATCAATTTGGTGAAAACTAACCATAAATTTGCCTACCCTAGGCCATAGTTAAATTTGAGGCAAATTCTTTTAGCAAACCGACACTCGAACGCCTGATTTGCAAATTTGGTATGATCATTTTAGATCTCTAAATTTAAATTTTAGATCTACATATTTTCTTATTTTAGTCTCTATAATTTATTTGCATTATTTTTTGGATCTGCATATTTTGTCTAGAAAAATTTTGGCCATCAGACCAGTAGGAGAGATTTTTTGTAGGTGAAGATTGGAGCTTGCTATTGCTAATTAGATATTGGCATCACATTTAGAAGGTCAAAAAAACCCCAAATTGACTTCTATTTCACCAAAATTAGACATCTAAGATGAAACCTAGAGTCAATTAATTTTTGGAGGGTTGATGGTGGCGATTTAGGAAAAATAATTATAGAGGTGATGTTCAAACAATGATATCTCCTTCATATAGACTCCTTTTTGCAAGCAATTTATTTTTATTTTAAGGTAGAATTTTGTGATCTACACATCGGTGTAGGATGTTTGAGCTTTCTATTCTGGAATTTTTTTGCAAGTCATAAATCCAAATTTTTGCAACCTCAAATGCTTAGTACAGGCTCATTTGGACACATAATCAGGTTCTATTTTTTTTGAAAGTGTTTAATTTTTCATCTATTTTCTAGATCTAAAATTAGATTATAGGGTTGTGAGGACAAAAATATCACTTTCATACTTAGGTTCTTTTCTACATTGTATTGCTTTGATTACTTTTCAAAATTGTTGTATATCTGAGCTACAGTGCTTAGTGACAAATTTGAGTCTCAAAAGGCAGTTGTAAACAACAAAATTAGAAGTCCACTTTTTACATTTTGACAAGTGGCCTCTTCTACATGCACTATCTATAAAGTTCCCAATCATCCATTAGGTGGGGTTGATATTTTTTTTGCATTTTGAGGGGGTACATTGATAGTTTCATCATGGATGAGGAAGATTTGATTAGCTTGACAATACAAAACTATAAGCAGTGGAGTCAATTGGTTCTCACTTATCTTAGTGAGCATAATGCATTGTCATATGTGAAAGGAATTTCATAAAATGGTGACACTAGTTCCATCATTTTCCATGCACTCTTTCTACATATGGATATGGAGGTTATGGATTCACTTGATGACATGAAGTCAATATTTATATGATATCTGGATCTATCTTTGGGAGATGTATGGAGATCCACATATTCCTCCATTCCCAAAATATCTTTTACCTCCAATTGTAGTTGCATCCTCTCTAGATGAGATCATGCCTCTTGATGGTCCTATTTCTACTACTGATCTAGTTCTAGCCATAGATGCTTCCAATTTAGTGCAATAGAATTTACTATGTCTTTGTACTTTAGCTTCATGGGATGACTTCCTTTCAGACATTGCAAGGCTATTCATGGAGTCTCACATTGAAGATGTGGGAGACATCATCGATGGAATTTGTCTTCTCTTTCTTGAGGTGAATACTTCACCCATTTCCACAGTGATAGGTCCAACACAGCAAGGTACACCTTGTCTTCCTGCACCACCATCAATGGATGACTTCTTGATAGATATTTCAAGTTTTTTCATGGAGACTCACATTGAAGATGTGGAAGACATCATTGATGATATTCATCTTCTCTTTGTTGAGGCAAATACTTCATCCATTGCCATGGTGATGGGTCTAGCATAGTAGGGTATACCTTGTCTTCCAGCTCCAGCATTAGTGGATGACTTCTTGATAGATAGTTTAGGTTTGTTCATGGAGTCACACATAGCAGATTTGGTAGACATATTTGATGATCTACATCTTATCTTTGATGAATCAAAATCTTAGTTGTCATGAGGGCTCACTCTAACCCTCCTGTCCATTCTCTACATGATCAGTCTTTACAAGTTGATATGATTGTGGATCCTTATGTACAGTAGTTATAAGAGGTCTCTTTATCATTTGAGGAGATAGTTTGTTCTTTGGGACATATTCTACATCCATCCTTGCTTGATGTACACTCATTCTTTTCAGAAATGTTGGAAGGGGTGACCATCAGTATCGATACAAGGATAGTTAAGTAGGTTTCCAAGACACCATTCATCTTTGGGATTCTTTCTACACATAGGGGAAGCATCTCACCTATACCTCTACCATTTTTTCTTCCAAAGGGGAGGAACATTATTCAACAACATTAGATCAGCTTCTACATTGGAGCAACTCTCACTGATCAGCACTCTACATTTAGGGGGTACACTACCTTGTCTCCTTCTTCTTCTCTTTTATAGGGGGACTTTTTCCTCTTATGGGGTTTTGTCCTTCTCATACTTCTCTTTTGTATATACTTGATGTATATCATAATGGGGGGGGTCTTGATTACTCCATCCATCCATGCATCTTGTCTTTTCATCTCTCTTCTTGGAGGAGGGTTTTTCCCATGAGGTTTTCCCTCTCTCTCTACTTTATGAGAGATGCCATTGTAGTTTGTACATGGGTACCTAACATCACCTAGTAGTTGGGACCCATCATGCATTTTCATCCCAGCTTTTGTAAGCTTAAGTGCATTCCCCTAAGTTGCACTTAAGGGGGGGGGTGTTGGTGTAAATAAATATTCACTGTTTACACTTAATTTTACTTAGGTCAATGCATTATTTTATTATTTATTAGTTTGACACCTAGGAGTTTGCATACTTTTATGAGTTGTCATGTTAACAACACAGTTATTCACTCTTATTTTAGCACATGGTGTCTACAACATAATTTTATGTGCTACACTTTTGTAGGCTTATCCTCTCATCATCACACTTACTCATGTGCTTAATGGAGGATAATCCACTTCGAGTGGACATGTGCCTTATTTTTAGACTTATCAGTGTTCTAACTCCTAGGCATTCTAGAAGCATTCCAAAGGCCTTCAAATTTAGGCACTCCTAGTGTGTACACACATAACATTGAATGAAAATAAATCAATTTTTGGTATTGTTATTCTGATCATACCTTGATGGTCTACTATTGTGCTTGTGCTTGAGTTCCTTAATCTTGGGTGATTTTTCCCTAAGGCAAACTCTTACATGGTATTAGATCTATATCAAATTCTTACAATTTTATATGCTACGCCTTTGTAGGCTTATGCTCTCATCATCATACTAACTTATGTGATTAATGGAGGATAATCCACTCTTGGTGGACATGTTCTTGGCTATAAGACTTATCAATGTTTTGACTCCTAGAAATTCTAGAAGCATTCTAGAGGCCTTTATATACAAGCACTCCTAGTGTACTTGTCCATGACAAAATATTGAATGACAATAAATCAATTTTAGATATTGTTATTCTGATCATATCTTGGTCTATTCTTGTGCTTGTGCTTCAGTTCCTTGATCTTGGGTGATTTTTCCCTAAGGAAAATTCTCACATGGTATTAGAGCTATACCAAATTCTTACACAATATTTGTACACATTTTTTGTTAGATGTGTCAAGATTCACTAACAATATTCAGGCACAAATAAATTAAATTTAGTCTGAGCTAAAGAGATCAAATAGTATTATTTATGACTCAACAAGATCAAGCATTGATCACTATAATAATCTACTAAATTCTCAAGACACATTGGTTGAGCTTTAGGTAGCTGACAAAAATATGAGATCTAAATTGACCTCTATTCAGAAAATGATGATACCTCATTTGGAGGTCATGAAAAGAGAATTGAAAATAGCCCAAGATCTTATCATAGAAGATCATAATCTTTCAATAGTTGATAGTTTAACTAATTTGGCTACAAGATTATAGTTGTAGATTACTATTTTGGAGGCACCAAGAATCACATGGGATCATGCATTATCCATGATTACCAGAGTTCATAAGGAGTTCATTGAAAAATATAGATTACTTCAACCCATTTCACACAGTAGCAATGACATTAGTGTTCAAAAACAAGGGGGACTAGTATGTGATGAAAAAGGGAGAAATATAGGATTGGATAAAGGTGAAATGGATTTGTTATTCATTTTTGCATTGTTTATTCATAAGACTTAGTGGGAGAGCTAATTTATCAGATTGTATTATAACAATGTAAATATGACAAAGTGTTTTTTCCACTAATGTCAAAGGGGGATATTGTCAGTATCTCTAACCATTATTGTCTATTAGTGTCAACCACTTACTCATTTACAAGGTAGAGTCAAACAATCATTATTGAAATTGAGCTACTCTATATAGGTTGAGTCATGCACATAAGAAAGTATGTACCAAGCTCTATAGGAGCCAAGAAAGTGTATGGTCACTGAATATTTCAATACGAGCTGAGCTCATCAGTGGTCAAGAAAGTATCAATTATAAAAGTTCCAAGTTACATAGTGTGTGTTGTGTGCAATACATGTCAAGTATCAGAAGAGTAATATAGGTCAACAAATAGAAATGCCAAGCATTAGAAAATAGTAAAGATTGAACAATGTGGAGTTTATGTAAAATTTGATAATAGAAAAGAGTTTGAGGCAAAATGATTATCATGCTAACTTGGGAGGAACATTTGAAATTTGTAGAGGTTGTTATAGAACATTTAATACATGCATAGGTTGTAACAAAACATTTACACAATGTAGATCATAGATCCCTATGTTGCACGACCAATGATTTAGATGGAGAGGCTATTATGGAAGAACCTAGAAAACTCTTTATGAAATTCTTTAAATAGAAAAGATCTTAACCTAGACCATAGAGTGTGAGACTTGCATGTGCAAGAAAGAGAAAATGAAAGAATAGAGAAGTGTATACATGTGATCAAGGAGTAAAATAAAGGATTGAGATTAGAAGTCGGTGAAGGGTTTTGTTATCATCTAACAGAGAAAGTAAGATGTTCATTATAGTGAAGTGAAAGGAAAAGACAAGTAATACCAAATTAGAGGAGATGATCATTTGGCAAGGAGAAGACTCAAAATTAGCTTATAGAGAAAAGTGAGTCAAGTACTAAATCAATTTTAATTGACTTGAATCAGGGTAAATCTCTTAATGGAGTGGTCTTAACATATCCTTTTAAATCTCATAAAAAAAGTCCATACTTTTTTGTAAGTGTTCAATCCTCTTACAAGGTGAGATCTAGTACTATCTTAAGATTTTAATAGGGTAGACCCCTCATAGGGTAGATCATATCTTATGATCAAAAATTGTAACCTTAACTAGTTAACTTTATTACTACAATAGTGAAGATTTTTGGGTGTCATCCCCACCCCAATTTTACCTTCACCTTGGAGGGTTTCTGGGTAACAAATATTGTGTTATGTGTTTCTTTTTCATGCATGTTATTGATCATATTTATATGTTACAATAGATTTACATTACAGGTTTACTAATAGATGTGAGTGAATTGGTGAAAAGTTTAAGTGTTTAAGATTATGATTCCCCCCCCCACCACCTCCCCCCCCCCCCCCCCCCCCATCATCTTGTTTATCCTGTTTAATACTCTATCAATCGACAACCACCATCATCCTATGTAGTAAACTTAATTTCATGTGTTACAATAATTTTGTCACTTTTATATGAGCTTATTTATATTATGACAAATGCTTGTATAAGTATTTGGGTTTTTAAGTGTGTAGTCATGACTCTACATGTTAATGAGGTATGTAGTTTTGTCATTAGTGTTTGTTTTTTATAAATACTATTCTTTTCATGAAACAAATATTTATTTTTGGATTTCTCAAGAATATTTTGTAAAACTATTGAATCCTAATTTACAAAATTATTTAGAGTGGCAAGAGAAAGAGCAATAGCACACTGGTAGAGATGGATAGAGGTATCAAATTGATACAAATATAATTTTTGAATCAATCTATGTTTGATATGTTTTTTGATAACTAGAATGCTTTTTTTTGTCATCCATCCCATATCTTTTTATAATATTAGGTTAAGTTTTGTTTTAGTGTGACTTCTTTTTAAAGGTTTCTATAGATATTATCACTAAAATTTATATTTACATTTTCACATGTATGTACTATAAAAGGACAAGGAGATCCAGTTGGGAGAAAGCTTAAAAACTAGTGACATCAATTGAGGTGAGATATCTAATATTATGTTTTTCTTTGCATGATCTACCTTTATTTTGTTGATGTATTATGCCTTCTTCTAGGTGAAATTCTTTCCTTCTTGATTTATGAAGTAGGGCGATCCTTTCTATCCAAATTATACCATTAATTTTTATTATGGTTTTACCCCTCTCTCTCTTTATGTGTGTGTTCACCCCTACCCTCCATTTTATCTCTCTCATTCCTTACCCCTATCATTCCTCTCTCTCTCTCTAGATATAAAGTTGTTAAAGATCCAATGGGTGTATCTCCTCCATTGACAAATATAAGTTCTTCCAAAGACTTGATTTTAAATGGAGACTATGAGTTCCCAAATATTCCATAATTGAGAAAATGAACCAAATGTCCCTTGAGGAAGGTATATACCAGTTAATTAAAGAATCTTTATGATTACACTTGTAGTTAGTTATAACCTCATGCAAGTGCATGCCAATTATTTTGTATTGATCCCTTAGGACCCCATATGGTCTCCATCAAGTGTCTAAATGGGTTATAAGGGGACCTAGTGTGTTAAGAGGGATATTAAGACCCCTTAGGACCTCATATGACCCCTTAGGAAAAATTAGAACCATCAAGTGCTCCCTAAGGGGTCCTAGGACCCCTTAAGGAATTTTTTTTGGCTTTAATGTGTCAAATAGAGTCATGAGCTTGGTCCTAGTGTGTCAAAAGGGACATTAGACCTATTTAGATACCTTAAGATCCCATAAGATATTGTAAAATAATTTATGAGTACATGTTCACTGAAGACCTTATGTCACTACTTGAGCTACTAGTAGATGTTAGTAGATGGTGAGCATTCATCATCATCATCTGGTATAGGCTCACATGCATAGCTCACTTTTTTTTTTTTTCTATTTTCCTCTTCCTAGCTCATCACATCCTTACATGTAACTTATGTCATGGGTCCAAGAAGCTCTTCCCACTCATTTGCATTAACCAAGTGGGCTTTGTCTCTTAATCCTAAAAAATATTTTAATAGTTTCATTCTTAATAGAATTGATAACTAGATTCTACATAGTTTTCTTCTTGATTGCTACAATATTTTCTTCTCAATTGAATATTTTTTAATCAGTTGATAATATCGTTGCAATATTCTCTTGGCCAATCCTTTAGGCTCGTGATTGAGCTTGTAGATCCACAAAAGGGTTAAAATCTAGATCTAGTGGAAGAATAGTATTAGAACCATCAAGTGTTCTCTAATGGGTCCTAAGACACCTTAGGGCACACTTGATGGTTGTAATGTGTTGAAAGGGGCCATAAAGGGTCCTAGAACATCGTGAAAGGGACATTAAGATCCTTTATGACCCCATATGATCCATTGAGACACATTAAAACCATTAAGTGTACCTTAAGGGGTTTTATGACACCTTATAACACACTTGATGGATCTAATACTATTCTTTCACAAAATATAGATTTCAACCCTTTTTGGGATCTATAAGTTCAATTACAAGCTAAATGATTGGCCTAGAGAAAAGTGTGATTGTATATCAAATGATTACAAAATGTTCAATTGAAGATAAACTATTGGAGCGATCAAGAAGAAAGATGGTTATGGAGTTATACATTATATTAATAATTATTAATGAATTACTCAGAATTAAGAGACAAAGCCAACCTAGTTAATGGGAAAGAGTGACAAGAGCTTCTTGGACTCATAGCATAAGTTTAAAATAAGGACCTTAAAAGATAGGGATGGGAAAGTGGGAAAGGAAATAAGTAAGATATGAATGTGCACTTGTGTTACATGTGATGATGAATAATCACCATCTACTAGTATCTAGAATTGTGACATAAGGTATTCAATGCACATGTACTTTGAAACAAAATTTTCAAATAGAGAAGTTTTAAGTGTTATGGAATTATCCATAGAAAAATGTGATCTCTCTCTCTCTCTCTCCCCCCCCCCCCCCCCCTTGAATCTCCTTTCCTGCCTCCCCCCCTCTCCTTGTAAATCTCACTCTCAATCTCTCTCATTACTTTTGGTTCTACATAACCCGATGGAGTTATAGAGAACTAGATGAAAAGCTTTTAATTCTTCAAAATGCGATCACATTTTAATAGGAATAACATGATCATAATATGAGTAATTTTAAATGTGGTCGCATTATTCCTAAGATGAAGTTTTTAAATGCTATTTTCTTGGTTTGTTAATGAGCCAAGCCCAATTTTGAAATTTGTTGAAAAGTACACATAACATGATCATGTTATGTGTAGTTTTGACTTTATTTTCCTAGTGTCCACTTTTTTGCACAAAATGTTGGTGCACACATTAATGTATAACATGTCCATGATCCATCTCTTTATTAGAGTGGAGTATGATTCATAGTTTTGATTCAAATATTGAAATTAATGTTTATCTCTTATCTAGACAGGTTTGTGTTATGTGGTATGTATGTATTTAATACTTATATTTTATCCAGTTGGGCCCCTATTATGTCTAATCTATGTTTTAGTCTATATTCTTCTAGCATAAGACCTATTTTTTGTTGATATGGTTGACTTATAAATTAATTTTAATATGTTTTTAGCACATGGTAGACCTTATTGTAACTCTATATCTTGTATATAAGTACAATTAACATGATTTGGAAAAAGGTAAGAGAGAGTGGTAAGAGAAATATTGAAGATATATAAGAAACATTTTAAATGAGTACAATTTAGAGTTTTAGAAAAGTAAATTTTAGTTAATGAGATTGATGGTAGTTGAAAATAAAATACATTATCAAAATAATTTCTCTATATATATTGATAAAAAAATTATCTGTCTTGTCCCTAGGATGGTGTGAATCAAGTGCACAATTTTTTTTCTATATCTTACAACTTTGGCAATGAGCCTCATTGCAAGTCCAAAGTAGTGAGCTCCTATTATCTTTGTAATGAGATTATATACATCAATAGATTATCTTCTTGGGAAATTTTTCATTATGGTTTCTTTTAGTTTAAGTTTTTCACATATAAAAAAATAGTGTTCATGTGTTGTTTTGGTTAATTATTTGTTTAATTTTTTATTAGTGAATATTGAAGTTAGTTGATTACTCAAGTAAGATTTTGGCTTAAATTGATTTTTCCCCTCTCAAAATCCATAGTATATTCAACGATTAGTATTGAAGCATTGTTCCTCTTGAAGAAGCTTAAAATATTGAGGTAGATCTAGAATGGCATTGGATGTACACATTCAAGCTATTTTATTTGATATCACAAAATTTCCTTATTAGAAGCAAAAGATGAAAGAATATTTAGAAATATTATAGAATGGTATCTAGGAGGTGATTCAAACTCATTTCAATCCACCTTATGAATACCTTTGAATACCTTTGACTATTGATGATAAAAAAATGAAGCTAATGTTAAATAAAGAAAAATTATTTTTAGTAGTTTATGTTACACAACATTTGGGAATGCAAAAGTGTATGATCTTAAAGAAGTAAGCAATTATAATTATATTTTTTATTAGGTCCCATTTTTGTCATTTATATATCAAAAGTCTATTATGCTTGATCTCACAAACTTGATTCCTCTATTTAAACTTCTTCTTAACCATATTGACAAGTAGTTCAAATCTAGGTTCAAATTCCTAGGCATAGAAAGGGTTGGCCTTTATGTACTCGAGTATGTATCAAATCAATCATTTTATACATTTGGATTTAATCCCAAAATTTTATTAGATCCTTATTGTTGGAAGATTCTTGGAAGCATGAATGCTAATGGTATTCTTATGGGGAAGTATTATATATATGTTACTATGATGGAATGTTAAATTCATGGCTAAGTTTGTCATTGATGTCAACATAGCAGTTTTTTGTGGTATTTGATAGAAGAAAAATAAAAAGATCAAGTTGGTACAAGGCTGGGTAGTTGATTATTATAACTATTTGAGGTTATGGGAGATGCTTTTGAGTATCTAGTACATGGAGTTAAATTGAGAAGAAGAAATGATAATTTTGGAAGAAGTTATGTAAGTTTTGGTGATGTTTATTCTAAGATAGAGTTTATAGAGGCATGTTCTAGTAAACTTGTTATATCTCTTAGTAGAGTTGTTATTCTAAGAATGGAGGTTGAGGATTTGATGAAGACATGTTGGCGATGACATGGCTAAGATAGCTTGACATAATATTGTATGTATAGAAAGATATTCAAGTTGCAAGGTGGAAGATTAATGTTATTGCTAAGTGTAACATGTTCTTAATGTGGTCCTACAATTGAGAAGGTCTAATAGTCAACTCAAGGAATTGTATTATGGTCTTGGTATAAAGGAAGTAAATTTTCCTTTATCATATGGCATGGTTTTGATTGATTATAAGTAGCAGTAAGAGTGGAATGTGAAGTTGAGCAGAGCAGTGCAAAGTGAAGGAAACTTCATTGCCAAGATTTTCTTAAGTGATTTGAGGTTTGATATTTGGATCCAAGGTTCATGACTTGATCTACAAGGTCTAACATGGATTGGTTCAATTGATATAAAAAAGGAAAGAACATAATAGTAAACTGCATGTTTGAGCAGTGAGCTCTTCTTGTAGTTTAAATTGCATGTTTGGGTAGTGGGCTCATCTTGCATACATTGTACCACAACTCCTAATAAGGTTGGCACAACTCCTAGTAGGGTTGGAATCTCCTAATAGGGATTCAAGGTCTCCTAATAGGGACTCTATATACTAAATGTTGTAATAGACTCCTAACAGAGTCCATCCTCTAATGAGGAATATTTATATTAGTACATTATCTTGTGGGCATCATTTCCACTAGGGTTTTTCCACTGATCAAGGGTTTCCATAGTCAACATATCTGGTGTAATTGTCTACATTCATCTTATTATGGTTTCTATTTACTTTGGTTGAATGGTTAAGTTTTTTAAAAGAAGATAAATGTGTATATTGTTGGATAACTGGTTCACCCTCACCCCCCTCTCAATTATCTTGGTGGACTATTGTTTCTAACAATTTGTATCAAAGCATTAGGTCCATAAAGATAAAGTTTAACAACTTTGGGAGATCCATGGAAAAAATGTTTAGGAAAGATAGTCTAAAGTTTAATGGAACAAATTATGATAGTTGGAAAGAAAAGATGAAGACGCATTTGTTATGTATGGGTCTAGGATATTGGATCTTGACAAAATCAACAAAGACAATAATTTCTCAAAAAGATTTGGAAAATTGTACCAAGGATGAAAGAGATCATTTTATGTGCGACATGAGAGATAGAGAAGGAATATTGAATGTACTTCTTGAAATTGAATACAATTAGGTAAAATCACTTGCTACTTCACATTTGATTTGGAAAGCATTGGAAACTAGTTTTGAAGGTGATGCACATTCTAAGAAGTTGAGGCTACAAAGTTGGATCTATGCATTTCAAGATGCTAAAATGATGGAAGATGAATTTGTAAGAACATATATAGGTAGGATATCATAAATTACTATAAGTATCAAATCTTAAGGAGGAATCAAAGAAGATGATGAGGTTATATGGAAGATATTGAAGACTCTAACACCACCATTTAAGTCAGTAGTTTAGAAGATACAGTTTTTGATATCTTGTACCAAATATTTCACAAAGGAGTCATTGCTTGGAAGAATTGAAGTAGTTGAGGATGAGCTTAGATAGTCTAGAGAGTTTACCAAAATAGAGATAGCTTTCATTGCCTTGAACATTTGACCTAATTTATCAAGGAGCACAAGTGCTAGAGGAGATTTTGCTAGTAGCAAAAGATCTAAGGAGGAGACAAAGATTGAAGAAAGAGTAGCCCTTTTGGTAAGAAGACAAAAAGGAGGTAAGAAAATATTTATATGTTGGACTTGTAATGAATATGGTTATTATGCATCTAAATGTCCTAAAAGAGGGAAAAAGTATAAAGGAAATTACAAACCTAGAAAAGATAGAGAGTGTTTTTATGCAAATGAAGAAAATGATTCCAATGAATGAGCATTAAATACTAGTGATGATGAAATTAGATTTGTGGCAATTAAAGAAGAAAGTTCAGAGAAAGTACCTTTGGTGTCACAAGTTGAGAAGAAATCTAATTGGATAATTGATAGTGGTTGTTCACATCATATGACTGATGATATGAACAAGTTTGTTGATTTCAAAAGTTAGGATGGGGGCATTGTCAAAGTTGGAAACAATGTAGCATGCCAAGTAAAAGCTATTGGATCTACAAATCTTGATGGTAAAACTAACACTAAGGATGTATATTTTGTTGATGGTTTAAAGAAAAATATTTTGAGTGTTGGACAACTAGTGGACAAAGGTTATCAATTGTAGTTCATACAGAAAACATGAATGATCAAAGATAAAGATGGAAAGGTAATTAGAAGGTAATGTATTTTAGTTGAATCCCTACTAAAATGAAATGTTTGGTTGCAAAGGTAGATGACAGTTGGTTATGGCATAAGAGATTTTTTCATATAAACTTTGACAATATTATGAAGAATAGTAGTATGTTTGTAGTTAGGGAGTTGCCTAAGATTGTAAAGCCTACTAACACAATTTTCAAGGAATGTGTGTTGGCAAAGCATAACAGAACTTCTTTTACCTACAAGAAGTTTACTACTATGGAAAAATTGGAGAATGTACACACAGATCTCAATGGTCCTAAAAAGACTAAAGGATTCCATGGTGAAAGGTCCTTTATAATTCTAGTTGATGACTTGTCTAGAATTATGTGGGTTGCATTTCTTAAACAGAAATCTAAGGCATTTGATAATTTAAGATTTTCAAGAATAGAGTTGAGAATGAATATGGAATGAATATTAAATGTTTAAGATTAGATAGAGGAGGAGAATTTACTTCAAATGATTTTAACATGTTTTGTGAAGAAAATGGAATCAAAAGATTGTTATCAGCTCCAAGAACCCCTAAATAGAATGGTATTGCAGAAAGAAGGAACATGTCAGTTATAGAAGCTACAAGGGATATGTTAGCTAAGAATGAGGTGTCCAAGATATTTGGGAGAGAAGCTATGAATATAGAAATCTACACTATGAATAGAGTGCAATTTAGGAAAGACACAAATAAGACCCCTTATGAACTGTGGTTTGGTTACTCATCTATAGTTATGTCTTTTAAATTTTTGGGAGTAAGTGGTATGTCAAAAGAGATGATGATATTGGTAAGTTTGATGCTAGAAGTGATGAAGGTATGTTTCTCAGCTGTTCATTGAAAAGAAAGGCTTATAGATGTCATAATCAGAGAACTAAGACTATTATGGAAAGTGCAAATGTAAGAATTGATGAGAAATTTAGGATACAAGAGAGAATATTTTATTACAATTCAAATGATGATGTTGTTACTAAGCCAAGGAATGATAAGGTATTTCTTGAGACTAACAATGATTTATAGAATGAAGGAGAGCCAAGGCAGGAAAAAATCTCAGAACCTTCAGTAGAACCAAGAGTTGAGATAGCAACTCCTACTTTAGGAAATAACATGATAAAGAGTCACCCATCTGAGCAGATCATTGGAAGAAAAGATAAAGGTGTGATGATAAGAAGAAGAGTCAATGAAGAACTATGTTTGATATCTCAAGTTGAACCTAAGATTGCAGATGAATACATATAAAGATGATTATCAGAAACATGTTATGAAAGAGGAATTGGATCAGATAGTAAAGAATGAGACATGGGAATTGGTCCCCAAACTAGCAAACAAGAATGTGATAGGAACCAAATGGGTATTCAAGAACAAGATGAATGAACAAGATGAAGTTGTAAGTTAAAAAGAAAGACTGGTACGTAAAGATTACTCACAACAAGGAATAGATTATGAGGAGACCTATGCTCCAATGGCTAGAATAGAAGTAGTAAGATTATTCTTAACCTATGTGGCATAGAAGAAATTTAAAGTGTATTAGATGGATGTCAAGTCAGCATTTCTGAATGGGGAACTTGAAGAAGAAGTATACATTGAGCAGCCACAAGGTTATCATTGACAGATGACAAGGACATAGTATGTAGGTTGAGGAAAGAATTGTATGGCTTGAAGTAAGCATCCAAAATCTAGTATGAAAGGTTGGACAAACATTTGACAAAGCTTGGACATATAAAAGGTATGGTAGATAGTAATCTCTATTGGAAAGAAATTGATGATGTTTTGATGATTTTGGTAATATTTGTTGATGATATCATATTTTTAGGAAATGATGAAGAATGTGAGAAGTTTGTAGAAGAAACGAAGCAAGAATTTGAAATGAGCATGATAGGAGAGATTAAATATTTTCTAAGATTATAGATTGTACAGAATAAAGAAGGAATCTTTATTTCTCAAACTAAGTACTTGAAGGATTTACTAAAAAGGTTTGGTTTGGAAACATGCAAACCCATTGGAACACCTATGGTAACTAGACACAAGTTATCTACAAAAGATGAGACACCTACTATTTAGCAGAAGAAGTACAAATCTATGATTGGAGGATGGCAATATCTAGCTCACACAAGGTCGAATATAGAAAATATAGTTGGAATTGTTTTAAGATTCCAAGATGATCCTAGAGAAGCACATTATGCAATATTTAAAAGGATATTTAGATATCTAAAGGGAACATCTAAGTTCGAATTGGGGTATGACAAATCTAATGATTTTAATCTTAGTGCTTATACTAATGCTCATTGGGCAAGCAGTATAGATGACAGAAAGAGCACCAGTGATGGAGCCTTCTTTCTTAGAGGAAGATTGGTTTCTCGGTTAAGAAAGAAGCAATATTGTATATCACAAAGTACAGTGGAAGTAGAATATGTTGTAGCAACATAAAATTGTAATTGAGTTATTTGGATGAAGTAGATGCTGAAGGATATAAGGATAGAAATCAGTGAACCTACTGTCATACATTGTGACAACACAAGAATTGTAAATATGTCTAAGAATATAATGTTGCATTCAAGGACTAAACACATTTCTATCAAGTATCACATGTTGAGAGAGAAAGTTGTAGAAAAATAAATTAGATTGGAGTATGTGAGCACTAAAGAGCACATTATAGATATATTCACTAAGCCTCTTCCCAAAGAGACTTTTGAGTATTTGTGAGGTATGCTTGGGGTTATGCCCCTTCCTACATCAGAGTAGAAGATGCAAAAGTGAATCAATCAATTGTAACAAAGCACTATTGTTGTCTGGATTGAATGTTGATGCTTCCTATATGGGGGAGTATCTGTGATGGAAAAAGTTATCTAGGACTCTTATTGGATATTGTTTAGAATAGTGTCTTTTGACTCTTTAACTAAGTAAGAATCAATTGTTGTAGAGTTTGATGCAGTAAAGTTACTTTATGAAACCTTTGACATTGATGTTAATGGGAGAGAAGTTCAGCATGAAAAACAACATGGAAAAATAATATGGACAACATGACAGTTGGAAAATTTTGACATGAGTATAGTATGTTTAGAAGAAGCACAACATGGAATGTTATTTTGATAGAAAGAAAATTGAGGTATATCAATGGGGGAGAATGATTGATGAATAGGATTTGAAAAGTAAGATGAACAATCTTTTGGTTGGTATTCTTGGAACTAGATGTTTTTCATCTATGTTTTTATCAATGCCAAAGGGGAAGATTGTTGCAAGATTATTGGAAGCATGAATGTTGATGATATTCCTATGGAGGAGTATTATAGATATGTTACTATGATGGTATATTACATTCATGACTAATTTTTTCATTGATGTCAACATAGCACTTTTCTATGGTATCTGACAAAAGAACAACAGAAAGATCAAGTTGGTATGGATGGATAGTTGAGTATTATAACTATCCAAGGTTATCAGAGATACTTCTGAGTATTTGGTATATGTAGTTAATGTTAGAAGAAGAAATGATAAGTCTAGAAGAAGTTATGTAAGTTTTGGTGATATCTATTCTGAGATAGATTTTATAGAGGCATGTTCTAGTAAACTTTTTATATCTCTTGGTAGCATTGCTATTCTAAGAATCAAGGTTGAGTATTTGAAGAAGACATGTTGATGATGATATGGCTAAGATTGCTTGACATAATATTGTGTGTATGGAAATATATTCAAATTGTAAGGTGGAAGATTAATGTTGTCACTAAGTGTAATGTGTTCTAAATGTGATCCTATATTTGAGAAGGTCTAACAGTCAACTCAAGGAATTGTATTATGGACTTGGTATAAAGGAAGGAAATTTTCCTTTATCATATGGCATGGTTTTGATTGATGAAAAGAATCAATAAGAGTAGAATGTGAAGTTGAGAAGAGCAGTGTAGAAGTGAAGGAAACTTCATTTCTGAGGTTTTGCTAAGTGATCCAAGGTTTGATATTTGGATCTAAGGTTTGTGACCTAGTCCACAAGATTTGATAGCAATTGGTTTAGTTTATTGAACAAACGAAAGAAGAACATAATAATAAATTGCATGTTTGAGCAGTGAACTCTTCTTGTAGTTGAAATTGCATATTTGGGCAGTGAGCTCATCTTGCATACATTGTACCACAACTCCTAATAGGATTGGCATAGCTCCCAATAGGGTTGAAATCTCCTAATAGGGATTCAAAGTCTCCTAATAGAGACTCTATATACTAAATGTTGTAATAGACTCCTAATAGGTTCCATCCTCTAACAAGGAATATTTATATTAGTACATCATCTTGTGGGCATCATTCCTATTAGGGTCTCTGATCAAGGGTTTCCCTAGTCAACATATCTAATGTAATTGTCTATGTGCATCTTATTAGGTTTATTGTTTACTTTGGTTATATGGTTAAGTTTTTTTTTAATAAGATAAATTTATAGATTGTTGGATAATTGATTCATGCCCCTCGCCCCCTCTAAGTTATCTTGGTGGACTATTGTTTCTAACACCTATGTCACAATGATAATGGAAAAATATATATTAGTTGTCCAAGATTAATTTTTATTCCTAAAATGATGGATAAGGTATAATAATACCATATCTCATCTAATTTTTAATTAATTACTATCCTCAAGCATTCTTGATCAAGTTTTCAAGAAATCTAGAGTGATTTAGAAATTGGATTCAAGATTTGAGGGAAAGCATCCAAGATCTAGTTTAAACTCTTCTCCCATTATAAAAAAGTATATAAATTATTAATCAAGTAATAAGATCCTTCCCTCCATCTATATTCATCTCTCCTCCATTACAAGTGATTATCAAGTATATCCACATTGAAGATTTAGGAGTGAAATGCACAAATCTAGGAATTTGTGAGGGTATCCTTGATTCCAAGTAAATTTAAGAATCTTCATGTACACGGGTTATTCTAACATCTATCCATAAGGGTTTATCCAAGGTGGATAAAATATTTACCTTTTAACATACTTTCCTTTATGAAATTTCTTTATATTTTCAAGGGTAATTTCTAAATAGGGGGTTGTCCAAATAAAACCCCTTTCAGCACAACATTTACCCCATTTTTAATGTGTGCAATAATAGGATATAGAGCAATTATAATTTTTTTAGGTAAATCAAGAATAGTCAGGGCATCTTAAAAAATTTCAAGTAGAAACCAAAGTACAAAATGACTCAATATTCTATACCTGGGTACATATCATCTTAGGCACTAGCACTCTCTAGAATAGAGTCATATTTGATTGGTACATAGATTTTGGCCTTTAGTTCTTAGAATAGTTATTTCAAGTAATTTTAGGACTTCATTTGTTCATTATGAAGATCTAAAGTAGCATATTTGCTATTTCTTTTCTAGATGTGTATGAATTTTTCCTAATATTCATTTTTATCCTTATTGTATTTCCCACTTCAAAATTACATATTTAGAGGAGGGTAATTTTCCCATTTAGTGATTGAGTCACCACTTTAACATATTGGGAATCTTCCTTCCAAGTTTAGAATCTTGAAAAGGAGAGGTGATCTACCTTATTTGCATTGATTGATTTTTCATTCCCAATAAGAAGGTTTTAAACAAGAAAAATAGATATAGGATAAGTTGGTCTTAGTATTTGAAGAATATTTAAAGAAAAAAGAGCAAGACAAGTGAAACTAAAATATAAGTATGAGGTACTAAGAAAGGAATAATATGAGAGTATTGAAAGCTACATGTATAGAGTCACAAATGTTTCTTATGGGAACTAGAGCTAAAATAGAACATCTAGAAGACATATATCTATTATACTCAATATCCTATTGAACTTACCAAATAATTTCATCATAATGGGATGCTCAATAAGGGAAATAAATTATCTAATACATTATTCTATTGATTAACATATTAGTTCACTTTCTCAATTTGAAATAACAAATGTTGAAAGGGTAAAGAGGGAAAATGTATTCAAAGTTGTTGTAGAAGTTGAACCCAAGACAAGAAATATTTCAGATGAATCATATATTTCAATAAGATTCAAGTAAGGCATTGGAAGATACAAAGGTAGATTAACTCTTAAGTCCCTTAATTGTGGATCAATGGGATATTTTTATAATGGTTGCAAGTATTAGGAATATTATAGTGATTTAAAAGATGATTATATAAAATCAATCAAAAGAGTGGCAAATTAGAGAAAGGAATTTTTTTTAGGAAAGAGTAAAAAGAGTTTATGTTACACATAGGAACACTTCTCACTAGTACATTTGGGCCCCAATTGTGATGGCCACCTGTCGTCCAAGTGACAATACCATGAATTGGCTCCAATCGGATGGTTGTCAAACTTCTATTGTAACAAATTACAATGGAAGAAGAAAAGGGAAAGATTCCATCTTCACATCATCCTAATTGTGAAAATAAACTGTTGCAATTGTGATGGATAATTTTTTCTATTTATCATCACAATTAAGACGGTTGTGTTGTAGGGATGATGACTATCCATTGGAGTTGGCTATCATAAATGCAATGGGTATGTGACAAAAATTTCATGGGAGTGACGACTATCCATCAAAGTGGTTCATCACAAGTGTGATGAGTATGCGACACCAATTTCATGAGAGCAACAACTATTTTTTTGAGAGGGTCATTGCAAGTGTGATAGGTATGTGATAATAATGTAGTGGGAGCAACGACTATCCATTAGAAAAAGTCATTGCAATTGTGATGACTTGTTGAATTATTTAAAAAAATTGGTGGCCATTTCAACATGGGAAAAGCTAATAATCAAAATGTCCCTGGGGACAAGTTGCCATTGTGAACTTTTTATCCCAAGTTTCAACAAACTTTTAGGAGCAAAAATTTGTAGGGTCCCTAATTTCTAGATCATCAATTACAACTAGTTATGACACTTTGACAGTTGAGAACTCATATTTGAAGTACAATTATCTCCATCTTAGTTCCAAGTGCACTTGTTCTTATGTCTTCTCCCTTGTACTTTCTTTATTAGATTATATCTATCATTAGCATTTCATTTTCAAATCATAGTGACAAAGAATATAAACCCTACAAGCATAGATACTTATAGCACATACTGGGAAAGTTGAGATACATGACTCTTTGAGTAAGACATTGCTCACAAATTTGGAGGCCATATCCTCTTTCATATTAATATATCAATCTAAGGTTGTATCCTCATCTTCAAGCTCTAGCATTGCAATTTGATTATACAAAAAAAAATTGATCCAAAAATCACCAATTAAGCCATATGTCTCTTATGTCTTGAACCCTCATAGCATATTTCACCTATAACCTTAGGAATGTTAGGCTGCAAGTGTGCCTTGTTGTGAGATTGCATGGAGACTTTCTACTACTCAAGACTTTGATTCTCCAATGTATAAAATGACAAAACAATTATATTGGATTGTGAGTTGGGCTCATCGACATGCTTAACCAAGATAGATGAGACCTTTAGTGTTAGTTAACTAATTAATTAAGAGCTTGGTCTAGTTGAGAAGGTAACCAAACAAGATATATAGTTCTTACAATAAACTTGTGCTAACATTTTTTAATTGATGTTGTTCCATTATTCCTCCTTTCTTGACAATTGTGAGGAAGAATTTGGAGAGAGAATAGATTTTGGACAACCCATGATGATTATCCCTTCATCATGTGGATTGGAGCTTAACATCTAAAGTAAGTGTTTGAAAAGTTGATGTAAAAGAACACATCTAGAAAAATAATGACCACCCTCTTCAATGCCAATGGTTTGTTTCAAAATGATTATTAAATCAACCTTACTATAGACCCTTTTGAGTTCAAGAAAAGTAAAAATTTTCTTGCCTCAATAAACCATACAACTAAGGGATCTAACTAACTAGCCTATGATAGCCTAAGAAAGGATATGAATATATGGAAACTTCATCCATACTTAGATATTTAAACAAATAAAATTTTTCATTATGTCTATGATGCCAACAATTTTCATGCCCTGAGGCTCTCCATGACACTAAAATCCAAACTCTACACATGCACTTAGATGGGCTATGCCTGGCATAAATTATAAGATCCTGCAAAAGTAAAGTTTTCATGCTATTGGCAAATAGATCAATTGCATCTAGAAGACTAAAACTAAAATAATTGTCAGGTGGCTTTGAAGAAATTTCACCCTTCCCTCATGATAGCTTAAACATACACTTTCAACTAACTTGGGTATAATTCTTCTCTCTGGCATCTGTAACAAATGTTAGACATTATTGTAGCCAACAGGAATGACTAGGTCACATAATAGAAAAGAACTATAAGAATAGTTAATGTGATATTAATCATCTATAATAATGAATCAGTTCTCAAGGAAATTCAATTGATATTAGTTCACAAGGTCAGCTTGGAAATTCAATAGAGATGCATGATATGCGACACCTTCATTTTAATCTTGAAACTAAGATTTGGTAAATGAAAAACCTTATGTTTGTCTCATAGAGAAAGTATGAACATCATATGACATGCTAATATATAAATCTATTGGAACCTCCCTGTACAAGCCTAAAAAATCATGTTACCAGTATGTTCTTGTGAGAATAAGGTCATCATGGAATCCTTACTTTTTCCTCATGTCAACCTCCTTACACCTAAGCTTTGGGGTGTCAACTGTTAAAACAACTAATTTGTAGCCTACATGCTCTGCTTGTTGTACTATTTCCCCAACCAAGTGTTACATATCCTACATACCCATAGGTTTGTCAAATTAAGAAGATTTTAATACAATGGTTCTTTCCAACTACTTTGATGTTGGTTATGTATTTATTCTTGTAGACATGATTTCTACATTTCATCATGTTATTGTGTTTAGCTTCTAATAATATTTGTGCAAGTTTATTTTCTTCTACAAAACTACATGATTTATCATGAATTTTTTGTTCAAAACATTATCAAAATAAACTTAAACAACAATTATGAGAAACTAAGCACAATGTATATATTATTTTTGGCTTACAACACATTATCTATTTACATGCAGAACTATTATAATCCATATTGAGAAACTCAATACCCATAAATGTATCCAAGGTAAGGAATGATATCCACTCCTTTTTTCTATCCATTATATATGTACAAACAAGCCAATGTAAGAGGATAACCACATGCACAACCAATTCTACATTATCCAACAATAGGCAATGCAATTTCAAGTTTTCCATGACAATGTGGTGGGATCATTTCCACTCCTCCTATAGCCATAGGTGAATGAATTCATCTAATCTATACCCATTATATACCTTCATACTAATTTCTAATTACTTTCAGATAGTGATCCAATGCCTTAAATATCACTCTTTAAGCTAAAAGTATTAAATAGTCAAAGTTGATTAACTAATAGTAAACGTAAGATATTCAAGAGTTGTGAATAGTAATTAACCATCATTTATACTATAATTTTTCTTAGATGAAAAGAATAAAAGGACTAAACTGAGTGTGTAACAGTGGGTATGGAAATAAAATAGGAGTGATCCTTTCATTTCCACCAAATGTTAGTCGATAATATGTGGTTCAGTTAGCTACTTTACAACCATATCATGCATATGGAGCTGATTTATCAACCTAAGCTTGATCTCATCATCTAACAAGCATTGGACCAAACAGTACATGGTAGACTTCATATAATCATCTTAGTTTCTAATATGTTTATTAGTATGTGGAGCTAGTCATTACATAGTTCATGGACTTTAGTAACACATTCATTATTATTTAATTTAATTCACATGCCCTTCACTTGGAAGAAGAATTTTTTGATTGTTTTGAGTGTATCACTAGATGTTAGAGAAGTGCCCATGTCTGATATTATGTATGACATGTGGGCTATCTAATTGTGTAGTCTAAAAAAAGTATTACCATGTGGGAAATCGAACTTTTGTAGGCTTAAAAGAATAAATGTACATACCAACATACAATGTAACAATGTGATGGAAACTCCATTCACACAAGATTATTATAAGGTGGAGAGATAGATTAGTTTACATTCACATTTGATAGTTCATAGTTCATAGGCTTGAGAGAACTATTTATTAATATGATCTCATATGGCCACTCCACCATTGTTTCTAGTTGGCACATATAACAAAATTTATATATAGTCAAAGGCATATTATTAATATTGTCATTCACACTAATAATGTGGTGCTTTCAATAACTGTGAAAATGGGATTTTTAAATGTTTATATTGGAATGCATGTTTTTCGGTTGTCAACTTTTCCATGTTATCCAATTTGTGTCCATTCATGAACTCTCTGTGTTTTCAATACCCAATGTCATTCTTATTCCAAAGCACTCTCAAACTCCTTATAATTGACCAAACATGTGGATATTAATATGAAATTAGAAACCATATAGGTAATAGACTAACAATACTTTAGTGTTTCCAAAGAAAATAATTTATTATATGAATCCAATAGAAAATACATAGAAAGAAAGTGGGATTATAATGTTTGCAATTTAGTTACAATAGAAATTGACTTCAAGACAATGTGATATTTTAGAAGTATATAAAAATCTAGAGGCTAGTTCATTATTAGTTGCATACCTTAATCTATACACAATGTCTTTTTAGTTTCTTTCTACTCACATGCCAATTTCATTTCATATGATCATCTAAAAGTTATGTCATTTCATTTCATATAACCCTGATTGTGTTTTTTTTTTTTGGTTTGTGTGGTTTTGATTTACAAAGGTAGGTGGTATTTGATAAGAAATACCTAGTACTTTTTGTTGTGATGTGGAGACTAATCAGTCTCAAAGGTTTATTCAGCGTGGTTTCCCTCTAGACTATTTCTACAGGGGTTTGGAGGTAGCACCACCAAGACTGGGTCAAGAGGTAGTGCCTGAGGTGTGCTCTTTATCGCAAAAATGACCTTATATTGTAAAAGGCCTCAACTACTATTTTTCTATTATTTTAGCCCTAATTTTATAAGTGACAAAAGCTTGTATAAAAAGGCTTAGGGTTAGGGATTTTAAGTGTGCGATGCAAAAATTGGTTCTTGTAGTGGTATTGAGCTGTAAGGGATTACGAATTGTAATCAGGTTGTAATCACTAGATAATAATAATATTGGACTTGTTGTTGGTGGACATAGCCCAGGGATTGGGTGAACCATGTTAAATCTTGGTTTCTTGTGTTCTCTTTTATGCGATCTACTATTTTTTGGTATTTGTTATATTTGCATGTAATTGTTATTTCTGTCCGAGGTTAATCCTAACAAGTGGTATCAAAGCCAGATGGTCATCATTTTTAAAAAATATATATATCTAGACCATCATCATTTTTTTTGGTGATCCTCTCCAGGAAAGTCTCACAGTTGATTGGGAGCAATGGCAGATGAGGGTAAGCTAAAGGTGGAGAAGTTTAATAGGAAGAACTTTTAGTTATGGAAGATGCAAATGGAGGACTATCTTTATCAGAAAGATTTATGGAAGCCATTGGAAGGAAAATCCAAGAAACAAGGAACTATTTAGATGAGGACTAGGAGATTTTAGACAAAAAGGCACTTGGAAGCATTCGATTATGCTTGGCACCATTAGTGACATTTAACATTACAAAAGAAAAGACAAGGGAAGAGTTGATGGCAACCCTAGTGAAACTGTATGAAAAGCCCTCCACTTCAAACAAGGTATTTCTTATGAAGCATTTATTTAATATGAAAATGGTAGAAGGTGGATCTATTGCAGATCATTTAAATGAGTTTAATACTATTACTAGTTAGTTATCTTCTATGGGTATTAATTTTGATAAAAAAATTAGAGCTCTATTGATTTTGTGTTCTTTGCTTGATAGTTGGAATGGCTTGGTAATGGTTGTGAGTAACTTTGTTTCTAGATCTAATATACTAAAATATGATGATGTGATTGGTATTATTTTGAGTGAGGAAACTTGTAGGAAAACCTCAGGTGGATCTACATTAGGAAGTGCTCTAAGTGTACAAAGAAGAGGCAAAATGACTAAGAGAGGAAATAATTCTAAAAATCATGGGAAATCAAGAGGAAAGTCTAAGGGGAAGAGGTCTCAATCCAGAGGATCGAGAGATTGCTGGTACTATGGAAAAATAGGGCATAAGAAGAAAGACTGTTGGAATCAAAAGAACAATGAAGGAGATAAACTAGAAGGGAACAAGGAGCCAAATGTAGTAAGTAAAAAATCCAAAGAGGATGCTTTGATTCTATCTTTATAAAGTGTTGATGATTCATGGGTTTTAGATTCTAGTGCTTCATTTCATGCTACACCTCATAGAGGTTATTTCATTGATTATGTCCAAGGCGATTTTGGGCTAATTTATTTGGGGGATAATGAACCCTATCAGATTGTTGGAAAAGGAAAAGTTAATATTAAGTTGCAAAATTAGAATCATTGGCTACTACATGAGGTTAGACATGTTCCAAGGCTGAGTAGGAATTTAATTTTCAATATGGCAACTCGATGATGAGGGTTGTGTAGTTACTTTTAATGATAAAAATTGGAAGGTTTCAAAAGGTTCCCTTGCAGTAGAAAAAGGTGTGAAACTAGGCACCTTATATCTTTGTACAGGTTATTTTGTTCCTTGTACTTTGATTGTGTCAGAGAAAAATGAGTGTTCAAATGTAGTTGATGCAATTGAACAGGGAGAACAAATAGCTATTGTAGATTCTGATATAGCGTTGTGGCACAATAGACTCTGGCACATGAGTGAGAAAGATATGGCAGTACTTCATTCAAAGAAAGCTTTGCCAGGTCTAAAATGTGTTAATATGGAATTCTATGAAATTTGTGTGTATGGGAAACAAAAGAGAGTGAGTTTTGTGAAGACTAGGAAGGAAAATAAAAGTGAGAAATTAGAGCTTGTGCATACAAATGTATTTGAACCAACTCAAGTATCTTCCCTTGGTGGCTCTAATTATTACATTACATTTATTGATGATGTAACTAGAAAAGTATGGATTTATTTCCTTAGAAAAAAATTTGATGTATTTCAAACTTTTAAGAAATGGAAATGATTGGTTGAAAATGAGACTGAAAAGAAATTAAAATGTCTTAGATCTGATAATGGTGGTGAGTATTGCATTCATTAATTTGAAGACTATTTCTCTGCTAATGGTATTCATAGATAGAAAATTGTTCCAAGGACTCCATAAGCAAATGGAGTGGTTGAACACATGAACAAGACTATAATGGAGTGTGGAAGAAGCATGAGATTTCATGTTGGGTTGCCCTTAAACATGTGGGTGGAGGCTATCAATACCACTATGTATTTGATTAATAGAGGTCCTTCTACTCCTTTGGGCTATGGTATTCTAGAGGAAGCATGGACTAGTAACAAGGTGAGTTATTTTTTTCTCAAAACCTTCAGTTGTGAAGCATTTACTTATATAGATTTTGAAAATAGAACCAAGATAGAAGCTAAGTCAAAGAAATGTGTATTTTTTGGATATGACATTAATGAATTTGGTTATAGGCTTTGGGATTTTAAAAATTGTAAAATTGTAAGAAGTAGGGATGTCATATTCAATGAGAAAGTGTTGTACAAAGATCTATCGCAGCAACATGAGAAGAAAGAAGATGATTATATAGTGTCGGATGATACTCCAAAAGCTAATGTTCCAACATTTCCTCATGATTTGCAGCAACCACAACAACAAATACCACACACACCAATGAATGTTAGATGGTCAACAAGGCCCAATAGACCTCCAGAAATATTTTCTCCTTCTTTATATTCTATTTTACTTACTAATGTTGGTGAACCTAAATGTTATGATGAAGTTATGTAGGTGCATAAAAAGATTTAGTGGGAGTCTACAATGAAAGAAGAAACTGACTCTTTATTGAAAAATAAGACATGGGATTTATGCAAGTTGCCTACAAGTAAAAAGGCTTTATAGATTGAAAGAAGAGGATGGAAATAAGAAAAGATTTAAAGCCAAGTTAGTTGTAAAAGGATGTTCACAGAAAAAAGGCATCAATTTTGATGAGATATTCTCTCTTTTTGTTAAAATGACCTCTACTCGCACTATTTTAAGTATTATGGCTATTGAAGATTTTCATTTGGAGTAGCTTGATGTTAAAACAACCTTCCTTGATGGTGATTTGGATGAAGAGATATATATGGCACAACCACAGGGATTTGAGGTCAAAGGTAAGGAGAACTTAGTGTGTAGATTGAAGAAAACTTTATATGGCTTGAAGCAAGCACCTCGGCAATGGTATCTAAAATTTGACAACTCTATGCATGAGCATGGATATAGTAGGTGTCATTTAGATCATTGTATTTATTTTAAGAGGTTGGATGATGATAGCTACATTATTTTATGTTTATATGTTGATGATATGCTTGTAGATGGGTCTAACATGGATCACATTAAAGGGGGTGAAATGTTAGTTAGCACATGCATTTTCTATGAAGGATTTGGGGGCAGAAAAATAAATCCTTGGTATGAAAATTTATAGAGATAGGCACAACAAGAAATTGGCATTATCTTAGGATGATTATATTGAGAAGGTGTTGCAACATTTCTCTATGGAGAATGCTAAAGCTGTCAACACACCTTTACATAGTTATTTGAAGTTAACTAAGGAGATGTATCCAAAGACATAAGAAGAGGAGGATAAGGTGTCCATGGTACCTTATGCTTTAGCTATAGGAATCTTGATGTATGTTATGGTATGTACTAGGCTAGATATTGCACATGTAGTGGGAGTTGTTAGCAAGTATATGAGTCATCTAGGAATTGAGCATTGGACTGTAGTTAAATGGATTCTTAGATATTTGAGAGGAACTTCCAGTAAGTTTTTACAATTTGAGGTTTCTACTACTAATTTATAGGGATATGTTAACTCAAATTTGGTAGGGGATATTGATACCAGGTAGAGTACTATAGGTTATGTATTTACTATTGACGGGGTAGCAATGTGTTGGGTTTCTAAGTTATCTAGAAGGTTAATGCTTTATCCACTAAAGAGGCAGAGTATATTGCTACTACAAAGGTAGCTAAGGAGATGATATGTCTTTAGTTCTTTTTTGGAAGAAATGGAATACCCTTAGAAGGATAATTATTTGTTTACAGATAGCCAAACTGCCATTCATCTTGCAAAGAATTCAGCTTTGCATTCAAAGACAAAACACATATAGTTGCAATACCATTTCAGTCAATTAGTTTTGGATGATGGATAGTTAAAGCTAGAGATATACATACAAATGATAATCCAGTAGATATGTTTACAAAGGTTGTGACAAGGGAGAAATTGAATTCCTCTTTAGCTTCAGTTGGTCTTCTAAACTGAACAACAATTAAAGAACATTAGAGTTTGGGTGGTTTGATATTCCAGTGGGAGCTATAGGTTTAGTAGTGCTATGATTGATCTCCAAGTGGGAGGTTATTATTGTGGAGTCTGATCAATCTGCAAGTGGGAGATTGTTGTGATGTGGAACCTCATTAGACTTAGAGGGTTATTCGGTACAATTTCCCTCCAAATTATTTCTATGGGGGTTTGGGGGCAATGCCCACAAGATAGGGTCAAGGGGTAGCACCCCAGGTGTGCTCCATGTTGTAGTACAAGGTGGGTTCAAGGGGCAATGCCCCCGTGGGGGTTTTTAGGGGTAGCACCCCTGAAGACAAAATTGACCTTATATTGTAAAAGGCATCAATTACTATTTTTCAACTATTCTAACCCTAATTTTGTATGCAGCAAAAGCTTGTACAAAAAGGCTTAGGGTTAGGGATTTTCAATGTGTGATGTGAAAATTGGTTCTTTCAGTGATATTAAGCTATAAGGGATTACATATTATAATTAGGTTGTAATAACTAGTTAATAATAATATTGGACTTGTTGTTGGGGGACGTAGCCCAAAGATTGGGTGAACCATGTTAAATCTTGGTGTCTTGTGTTCTCTTTTATGCAATCTACTATATTCTGGTATTGGTTATATTTTAATGTAACTATTATTTCTATCTAAGGTTAATCCTAACACTTTTCAAAGGTAGATTAGAATATAAATAATCATGAATGACTTGGGATTGAATAGTGTAGTTCTATGTATAGTCATCTTAGAGAAAACTCATAGATTGTGGTCACTCGATGTCATAGCAAATGACATATCCATTGTGGAATCATTTTCTAGTAACATTTAAGTATTTCAAAATAGTTGAATTAAAATTGATTATATTTTTACGTTCTCATGACTCATTTTAACTTTAAATACCTAATAAAGACCTCTAACAAAAATACAAACCTATTGGGTTTTTTCAGCTCCACCTAATGTCATATGTATATAAATTGAGATTTCATATCAAACTATGGCATCCTTTTGCATTGCCTAAAACCAAGATATTCACGTGCTTAGTTGTCATGCAATCATATGTTAATGTTGAGCTTCACTTGGTTTTGAATAGTTTAATATTCTCTACTAATTAGGGCCAACCACATGAAGGTGGAAGCTCATCCGCCCCCTAATATCTAAATTCCCTATTAACATCTAAAATTCATTCATTCTATTAATAAAATGTAACATTCATGAATTATCACATGATAACATTCATTAACTCATAATTTTCATTACAACATTCACATTAAAATAAAAATATAAGATTCATTACAACATTCAATAGAACATAAATAAAGCATCTAGACATAAACACCAATCATTATCAGATAAGTTATATAAGTTCGCATGAATCATTTATTTTTTCTTTTTTCTTTTTTTCCTTCCCTATATTGTTGCAAAGGTATATCCATGTCATCATCGATATTTCTTCTCACCCATGGATGTGCGCTCGATGTCCTTTGCAAAGGTGGGTCCTCTACAATAACAAACAAAAGGGTTAAATTCAAAAAATTTGATACTTTAAATATTTTAAAGAACATTGCAATGCTCTTTACCTTGTCCAACCATATCATCTTGCCCATTGACTTGGACCTCAACATGCTCATCAAGACAACCTCTACATCCCCTACAATGGTAATACAAGATTTTTTCTTAATCCCAACAAATATTATAGTTGAATTTTTATTACTATACCAAATTCCATTTAAAATGTTTACTTGTATTTATAATTTAGAAATAAGAAATCAAATAGAAAATATATAACTTGAGTACTAGGATCCACATTTGAATTGACACCTCCATGGTTCTCGATTGATGTATCAAAATTGGTAGGCTGCAATCCAATGTAAATAATTAGTGCATTTATCAAAAATATATACATATATATGTACAAGACAAATACTAGGAAACGTTAATCATTCATTCTGATAAATACAAATATATTCACTTTAAAGTTTGAAACAAATACATAATCATTGTTTCCTCACTTAAAACAAATATAATGACTTATATTTTTGGAAATTAATATGAAAAATAGTAATTTCTAAAGTATTCAATTTTAAATAAAAATCAATTGACTTATTTACCTTATCTATCAATCTAGCAGAAGAACCTTGTGCACTCATTGCTCGGAGTCATTCAACCACATCTATATAGCCTTCTGTAAAAGCTAATTTCTTGTCCTCTTCATAAGTTGTGTTTTAAAACTCCATGGCCTACAATTTTTCTTGGTATCATGAAGTCTTTTTGTAATCAATTTCATTAAGACCAAATATTAGATAATTTATAGATATTTGCATATAATTTCATTTACTTATTCTTACAATTCATGTAGCAAGTTATGAATATCCACCTAAGCCAAGCTTGTGTTGTTTGTGCTTCTCTTTTCTTGCTTTGGTTTCCTTTGATTTGTTAGGCAACCTATTGGAAGTTTGAAATACTTTAAATTACATAATTATTAAGAGTTAACATTACATAATTTTAATCTTAATATTATGACATACCTTCTTTCCTCAGGTGGTACCATTTCTCCATCATCTATTATTTTTTTCTCAGTGACATTCTTCTTAAGATTCTCCTCCTAATTATCATCATCATGATTAGTAGAAGCATCATCATCATGTTCAGTAGCAACATCATTTGCATTAGGAGTATCATCAACTAATCCTCGATCATAATCCACTTCTTCCTCTTCCTTGATATCTTCTTCTTCCATCACATTATACTTTATTGGCATTCCTATTGAATCATGTCTAACAAAAAATGACCAACCTAGTTTATTTGGAACCTTTGAGTAAAATATTGTTAGAAAGGATAGATTTTTTGTTGCACCAAAAGATCAACCTATTAATTCTTGATACAACCAATAGTCTTATAGAACCACAAGAGGTAGTTAAGCCATGTCACAAGTCCTGCCAAGGACACTAGCCCACTTCCAACAATCCCCCTCCCAGCATCACTCACCATGGCTAGTAGGATTTGAACCTATGACCAAGATTTGATACCAATTTTTAGAAAGGATAGGGTTGTCATTGCACCAAAATATCGTCCTATTAATGCCCAATACAACCAATACTCTTATAGAACCACAAGTGGTGATTAAGGCATGTTGAAAATCTTGTGAGGGATGCTAGCACACTACCAAAAAATACCTACTCACATTAGCTTGGAAGAACACAAGGCTCATCCCCAACTAGATCAAACAACCTTGTATTAATCATTGGAAATTCATTCTCATGCTCAATAATAGTTCTATTAGGATCATTTTTATTGAGTCATAGTTAGTATCATTTGACAACAAAGAGAACTAATTTAAGGAATTAAGGTCATAGTCAAGTATATCAAACAAAATCTCAAAGTATGGATTTTGAGATTCTTGAGGATGTAAGTCATTTCTAGATGAAATATTGGTCCTGTGGAAGCCTGGACATATCCCAAAATCACAAGTTCTCTTCATGTCATCAAAATATTTGATGCAAAATTTATAACCATTGCATAGCATAACCTTGTGGTGTTCCACCTACAATAATGTCAAACATGTGCAAATTATTGCATCATGAGTTCAAAAACATACAGTTGATTAGAAAAATTATAAGTACCTGAAGATCTCTTAAACCATATGCTAAATCTATTTCCTTTTGTGTAACATTAGAATCTCCATTACAGTGAGCTTGTTTAACCAATGAAGACATGGATTCCCATTCTAATCTATGACTAGAATTTTGACATCATTCAATCTATACCATCAACCAATCTTTGATTTTTTGCAATAAACAAATGTATTACATCCCAATCTTTAGCAGATGTACAAAAGTAAATAGATGACTTAAAATAGATTTATTTTGAACATTAAGAATTAATTAACTACAATAACATCTCATAATTTATTACCTTTCACTTTCCTAAAGCTATTGTTCCCCACCAAGTACTCCCCTTTGAATTTTTTAATGGAGTTGAGATCCCAAATGCAATCTATATGGGGTCTTTGATGCAAGATTAGGAAGATATTGAGTAATGTAGACCATCATCTGGTATATCATATATCCCTTAATCATAGAACCCTCAAGATGTGCTCTTTTTGAACCAAACCCTTAAAAAATTTCAAATGTCTCTCAACCATCCACATTGACCTAGGCTGTATAGATCCACACAGTTCAATATCCTCAACTTGGCATATGAGTGGTATTCTTGTGCATTGAAAAAATTTAAAGGTAAACACTTTTGTATTTCACACATTAGTAGATGAATTATTTTCTTCCAATATTTTATATCTTCTTTATGTATTTCTTTAGATTAAAACCACCTACAAGAGACTCAAGACACAAAAATATATAAATACAAGACTTTATAATATATTATTTAGTTGATATAGTGAACAAATATCACTACTTATCTTATGTATTTTCGAAGATCATATATCACTTGTTTGATATTATTGTTGAAGTTGTTTGGGAGCGATAGGGGTAGCACATACTACAACAATTATCAACTGATCATTTCATTATTTTCTAACATAATATAATAAAAATTGAATGTAGTTTCACAAATATATTATAAATACAAAAGATTGTGACTTACCTTGATGAAGGTATGCCAATCATGCATTTTCAACTTTTGCCCAAATTCACTTTTCTTTGATATGAGATTGCTTATATTTGCAGCAAATCCTATAGGAAATCAATTTTTTTGTATGACTTCTTTTATGGCATTACTTTTCTACTCCATTTATAACCAAGGAGGGGCACTTGCATTAATCCAGTCTTCATTTCTATTTGATTCAATGATATTTTTCATTGCATGATTGCAATCATGAATGTCACTACAAATTTTGGCAATTTTTTCTTTGTCACGCCTTGCATCCAATATTTTTCATAGTGTCTATGTTACATTCTTTCAAATATGTATATTATCAAACAAATGCACAATTTGTAGCTGCACAGCCTACTAAATTCTTTGGGATAATATTTTAGTCCCTTTGGAAGGTGGTTCATGATGCCCTGATGACCTTCACAATCATCAATTACATAATTATCCAAAAAAATAAACTCAAAATATAAAATTTCCAAACATAAACCATTATTTGGAGCAATACTACCTTGAATTCTATTATATTCCAACTTCCATAGGTGAGGTGTCATTCTTCATGGCTTTGATGTAGTCTCTTCTTTCCCTTTGAAAAGATGTTTTTTGGTACTTTAAAACTTATGATTTCTATAGAGCAAGTGCATATTCTCATCAAACACCTACTTTCTTAAACTTTTGGAATGAGAATATTTCATCTTTGGACCACATATTGGACATGCAAATTTTCACTTTATTTGAAGACCTACAAGATTACAATACAATTGGATTAAATATGTTCATTTTTGGAATTAGTATTATCGCATATAGCTAGATTTCAGCATAATATACCACAAAAATGTGTCAACCTTTGGGCATCATGAATTGTTCATACAAGCATTGCATTGAATTGAAATTTTTTTTGTCCAATTGGTCTAGAGGTATCATACATAGTGAAACCATTCCATAACACCAGCAACTCATCAATAAGAGGTGCAATATATATAGTCATATCCATTCATATCTTTCACTTGGTACTCACCTAGTTGAATGAACAACATTAGATAATTATTGTGGTCATTCCACTCCAAGACTTATAATTACATGTAGATAACAATAAATTAATAAAATACCCAAAGCAATCATTTCCAACATAATGTGCTCCCTCTTTATTGACATCCATGGAGGAAGGTTATTTTTTATAACAAAAATAGGCCACACCAAGTAAATAGGTCACATCTCTCCAAATGGATTGACATTGTCAGTTGCTAGAGAAAACCTAAGATTTTGATGTTCTTCTTTAAAGTGTGGCCACTTTTCCTCTATGTCAATAGATTTTGAACCATCCATATGCATTTGAATAATGTCATCTTGACTTTTATTGCGTGCTTGGTATCCATAAATTATGCCAAGCTACTACACTTGAATAATTATTTAAGATGTGGAATAATGGGGATGTAACTAAAAAAACCTTGCAAGACACCTTTTTTGTCACTTGATCATCTCAATATCTTCTCATATGGAATTTAGGGCATTATGTTACATTTTTGTGTTCTTAATGATAAATTACATGATCTCCAAGAAAAGCATCTATTGCTTGATACTCCATTCCAATATTTTTCATAGTTGTACATAATTCTCAGTACAAGTGAGGCAAAATATTATATGGTGGTAACTGTTAGAAGTTGTAATCTTTCCTTGGTGTATTTATAAACCAAGGTTAGAACTCCTTTCTTTATTGTTGTAATATATTAGGATATAAGCCAAGGTATCCTAATATATTTCTTTTTTGTCCTTTTTCCACTACATCTTATTTTGTCATCTAGTGGAATATGTGAGGACAAATATTTATTGTAATTTCTAATTTTAGATTATTCCTCCTTAAGAGGAATCTCACACTTGGCCTCACACACTTATGAATGGTGGCATTCATAGACATGGGAGTTACATTATAACTCCTATCTCTCATCTCTATTTAAGAGATGACCCTCTTCTCTCATTTAACAATGAGGTTTCTTCCTCTTCTCAAATATTGTATGAGCCATTGCTCTCTTGCTCTCTCTCTCTCTTTCTTCTTAGGCTTTTCATGCCTCATTCATAATGTCACAAGGGGTTTTCTTTGCTTTCCCCTTTCCAAATATCTTGTCTCATGGTGTTGGAGCTTGAAGCTTTCTCTCTCCTATTTTATGGTAATATCTTTTCATGCATTTACTCACTTATATTCTTTCCTGGTATTGCTTATTTATAGATTTCTTTTTCCATTTCTAACATGGTATCAGAGCAGTTTAATCTTTTTTTTGAGTGTTTGCATGAAGGTACGGTTCGAAGGAGACTCTTGAGAGAGATTTCACTATTTTTTTAATCTTCTTAAGTTGGAAGAAATTGAGGTTTTTTTTGGATTTGGCTGGTTTACCGCCAAACCCGGTTAACTCTTGTTTGCTCTAATTTTTTCTGGAGTAGCATTTATAATTCTTATTTTAATAGTATTTTTTTTATTATATAGGAGTAGCATTTGTGGTTGTAGTACATTGGAGGACATATTTCTTTTTCCATTTCTAACATAAAGAAATGGAAATGGAAATCCTTATCTGGACATATTATGGAAATTCTTGTGGTCTTTTTTAAGATACTTCTTTGCAGTGGTTTCAGCTAGTTTCTCACTGGGAGCATGTTCCAGCTCTAGGTTGTGAACCCACCTTCATTTCAGACTTGGCAGATGTCGTAATTGAGGCTCTTCCATATGTAGGAGCAATGGCAGTGTCAAACCTTCTCTGCAGATCTAAGTTGGAGGGTCCCGTCATCGAAATGGGCTTTGTTACGCCATACTTCTTTGGCTCCTTTGCTATTGATCTATTCCCTTCTTCGTGTCTGATGCACCTCGTTTAAAGGCCTAGTTATTGAAGCCCAACCCTTTATAATAGATGGCTCGCCATGAATTTTTCTAGCATCATCATCAGGATCGGAATGCCGGTCCAGAACGTCGGATTCAATTCCACGATCATCGGTCTGGTTGACAAATTCCCCTACGTGGTGAGCATTGCCAGGATCAGCTCCATGATTTTGCCCTACGGCTTCGATCTTTTCGGATCCCCTGCTGCTCCTTCCTCCCCTGCCTTCAATGTCACCGACACCCTTGTCAAGGCCAACAATTTCAACCTCTTCGTTTCCCTCATGGAGGCCTCCGACGTCGTCTCGGAGTTCCAGTCAGAAGAATCCAACGCCGAGATCACCATTTTTGCCCCCACGGGCGACGCATTTTTTGCCATGAATCTCGAGACTCTACAGGGCCTCACAACGGATAAAAAAGCCCTAATTCTCAAATATCATGTTTTGCTCTCCTATTACCCGCTTGGATCTTTGCAAACCATCTTCAATCCTGTTCAGCTGACTTTGGTGACTCAGGTGATGGGGGCTTCAAGCTACACGCTCAATATCGCTCAGATTCATGGCGAAGTTGCCGTCAATACAGGAATTGTTCAGGCCCCTATTACAGAAATCGTCTTTGATCATAAACCCCTCGCCATTTTTGACGTTCCCAAAGTTTTACTCCCCAGAGAAATCTTCGGACATAAATCTGCCCCTACTCCATCTCTAGCGCCTGCGCCGAAAAGTTTTCCTTTCCAGTCTTCGGGCCCTTCTCCATTTTCCAGCATTTCCCAACCTCCAATTCCAGTCCCTTCATTTTCTAAACCTCCAATTTCTATTCCTGGAAAGTTGCTGATCTTTGAAGGCATCGCATCTCGGCTGGAGAAGATTAGAACTATACTTTTTCAACTTTTTCTGTACCTTTTAAATTTCTAATTTTGTCTCTTACATGTTTAGAATATTCTCTGTGCAATTATTATTTCTAACTTTTTTTCTGCATTCTCTGTCATTTTTTTCAAAAAAAACAAATCATTACAAGCTTTTTTTAGTATTTTCTTAACTTTTTTTTGGAAATGGCATCTACTTTAATTTATTCATTATCTTAAACTTTTAAATGCCCCTTATATTAGAACTTTTAAAGATTTTTTTTAAATATGTCTTTGTAGATATGATCATATTTACTATGATCTTCATAATTTTAACAAAGTAATATCAATTTATTGATTTCTTTTTTTAAGGAACTGATATAATCTTTTTTATGTTCTTATTATAATTTTATTTTTCAATATTATCTACATTGTCTTGATATTAGACATGATTCATATAGACTTTTAGAGGATTAGTCCATATAATGTTCTTCATTCCATATTGTGTCTTGTGATCAATCAATAGTTGAAATTTTAGATTTAACATCTTATTAGTTATTAAAACTAATGTCTATTACTCTATCCTCTCTATGTCCTTGTACTATGTTGGGTCTTCCTGTTATTGATATCCAAGGGTTTGTTACCCCTTAAGTCTCGTATGTAGACAATCTTCTCATAGATACTATATTCCAAAATATTAAGTATGGAAAGGCGATTATTTTCTTTAACCAATCTATTTTCGTATATTTATTTGTGTATGTATGGGGGCCCACATATATGCCCAGATAAATATATAATTTATGACTATAATGATTTAGAAATTAATATATACCTTTGCAAAATGAATTAAATACTCATGTTTACCCTCAATGGAGTCTTATACCTGATATCTATATTTAGTTGATCTTCCTTAAATCTATGCATTTACCTTAATTCTTAATTGGATTATGAGTAATCTTACACATTTGCCTTCATTTTGATATTGTGATGTGCCCATAGTTGCACTTTTATGCTTTTATAGCATTGTTATATGCCCATGTTGGCACTTTATGGTTTTATACCATTGATCTACATGATTTAAATGATATTTTGAGTTGCATAGGGAGCCAATTTTTTCAAGGTTAACTATGTAGGTCCCCTCAGTATAACTGATACATAGTTTCCTTATCTGGCCCATGGAGTATTCCTCCATCCTATATTGGTATGCACTCATTTTATATGGAGTTTCCCTCCATTTGATCCTATCTGTTCCATTTTGATAGGATAATATTTTTATGGAGTTTCCCTCCATGTTGTTCCATTTTTGTTCCTCAATGAAGAGGATGTTATTATTGGAGTTTTCTCTCCAAATTCAGATGATTTGATCCAATTTGAAGGCAATATGTTGTTATATCCTCATAATCCATTCTTTTGATTATCTTAACAAATCATGATAATTCTAATTTGATCAGCATGTCTCTCCTTTATGTTATTTTCATATATTAATGTGATAATGATCTGCATACATTATTGCTTAGATCATGAGTCATGCACGTTATGAAGGGACGCCCCCATTAACTTGCAGTGGGATGATTCATTAAGTGGACTGTCTATATCCACATGATTGATGCAATTTTGATGCACGTTTCATTAGTTGGCCTTGTCTGTGGTCATTTGTGCATTAGTATCATATACTTTTCATGAGAGCATTGATCAAGCTTTTTACTCAATTTTTCCTTGTTGACAATTTTTGAGCATATAATTTATCTTGATATCAGGTTATCTCCATTGTTTTGTGGTAACATGTTTTACTCATTGTTTCTCTATGAGAGTTTTATTATCCTTATTCAAAAGGATTTCGAATTTGCATCTATGATGGCATTCTACTTGTGGATATTTGTCTTGTTGTTCTCTTTTTCTTAGGTGATCCATCAAGGAACCTTCTTGGTTTTCCACATATGAAGAGGTGTCTATGCTTCCACTTGATCACATTCAAAGGACTCGTGTACTTCTCTTGGATCTACAAATGTTCCATATGGCTTGAAGACAATCAAATTACTTCATATTGAAGATTAAGTTGCAGATTTTTGTAAATTATGGGTTTAATACCCTTTAATGTAATTACCCCAAGTAAAGATTAAAGGGGGGTGTTAGAAGTTGTAATCTTTCCTTGGTGTATTTATAAACCAAGGTTAGAACTCCTTTCTTTATTGTTGTAATATATTAGGATATAAGCCAAGGTATCCTAATATTTTTCTTTTTTGTCCTTTTTCCACTACATCTTATTTTGTCATCTAGTGGAATATGTGAGGACAAATATTTATTGTAATTTCTAATTTTAGATTAGTCCTCCTTAAGAGGAATCTCACACTTGGCCTCACACACTTATGAATGGTGGCATTCATAGACATGGGAGTTACATTCTAACTCCTCTCTCTCATCTCTATTTAAGAGATGACCCTCTTCTCTCATTTAACAATGAGGTTTCTTCCTCTTCTCAAATATTGTATGAGCCATTGCTCTCTTGCTCTCTCTCTCTTTCTTCTTAGGCTTTTCATGCCTCATTCATAATGTCACAAGGGGTTTTCTTTGCTTTCCCCTTTCCAAAATATCTTGTCTCATGGTGTTGGAGCTTGAAGCTTTCTCTCTCCTATTTTATGGTAATATCTTTTCATGCATTTACTCACTTAGATTCTTTCCTGGTATTGCTTATTTACAGATTTCTTTTTCCATTTCTAACAGTAACAAATAGTCATTTACCAATCTACAACAAAAAATGTAATTCATTAGTATAAACAATCTTAATGGTACATATTTCACCTTTTATTGAATAGAGTGATGTATATCACAAACCTTATATACATGATGTGTCAACCCTTGGGCATCATGAATTGTCCATACAAGCATTGCATTGAATTGAAATTGTTTTTGTCCAATTGGTCTAGAGATATCATACATAGTGAAACCATTCCATAACACCAACAACTCGTCGATAAGAGTCACAATATATACATTCATATCTATTCATATCTTTCACTTGGTACTCACCTAGTTGAATGAACAACATTAGATAATTATTGTGGTCATTTCACTCCAAGACTTATAATTACATGTAAATAACAATAAATTAATAAAATACCTAGAGCAATCATTTCCAACATAATGTGCTCCCTCTTTATTGACATCCATGGAGGAAGGTTATTTTTTATAACAAAAATAGGCCACACGAAGTAAATAGGTTGCATCTCTCCAAATGGATTGACATCATCAGTTACCAGAGAAAGCCTAAGATTTTGAAATTATTTAAAGTGTGGCCAGTTTTCCTCTATGTCCATAGATTTTGAACCATCCATATGCATTCGAATAATTTCATCTCAACTTTTATTACATGCATGGTATCCATAAATTGTGCCAAGCTACTACACCTAAATAATTGTTTAAGATGTAGAATAATGGGGATGTAATGAAAAACCTTGCAAGGTACCATTTTTGTCACTTGATCATCTTGATATCTTCTCGTATGGAATTCAGGGCATTATGTTGCATTTTTGTGTTCTTAATGATAAATTGCATGATCTCCAAGACAAGCATCTATTGATTGATACTCCATTCCAATATTTTTCATAGTTGTACATAATTCTCAGTACAAGAAAGGGAGAACATTTGATGGTGGTAACAAATAGTCATTTACCAATCTACAACAAAAAATGTAACTTGTTAGTATAAAAAATCTTAATGGTACATATTTCACCTTTTATAGACTAGAACGATGTATATCACAAACCTTAGTATACGTGACATTGTTATGTTGGATAAACTATTCATAACCTTCAAATTCACCAACAACAATACAACAAAGAGAAGAGTTAATTGAGATCCTTTGTAAAGGGTTGTGTTTTCCTTCTCAAGTAGAGGTATATCATGGACAGCCTCAATTTCATCCTCATCATAGTCATCATCATCATCATCATTAGTACCAACACCAGTACCAAATGTGTGATGGATCAATGCATTCATATCATCATCTTCAAATGTATTTTCTAGTGCATGATCATCATCTTCCATGGGAACATGATATTCTCCTTCAATACTCACACCTCCATGTTCCACCAAGATTTTTTGGTCCATATCATGTACTACCCTAAGGAATCGACCTATATAAAGATGATGATAATCAAACCCCCATTATGTAGTTCATATGTATATTAATTGCAAAAACAATATAACAAACAAATTGCCAATGGATGATAATAAAACCCCCCTTTAGTGTGACCATTCTCCCTACTCTCTTAGTTGTTTTGATTTTAATTCTTCTTGTATTTAAGTCGTTACAACTCTTTCAAGGAAAATAACATTTGGCATCGCCTTCTCTTTGAAAGTTAGACAACAAGCTAGCGATTGTCTCCTTATTTTGATCAAATTCCTTTTTATTATTTGACATGATCCTTCTTCATAGGAATAACTTATTCTTGTGCCCTTATTGAGTTGGTTGTACTTAATATTTATATTAGCACATATCCTTTTGAAAGAAAAAATTGGTGTAATTATGTGTATATCTGCAAAAATATTGTGTATATCTGCAAAAATATTAGACTTGTTGTACTTAATGTTTATATCTGCACATATGGTTTTTTTTTAAAAAATTAGTGTAATTAATGTGTATATCTGCAAAAATATTAGACATGTTGTACTTAATGTTTATATCTACACATATGGTTTTAAAAGAAAATTTTGGTGTAATTAATGTGAATATCTACAAAAATATATGACATGTTGTACTTAATGTTTATATCTACACATATGGTTTTGAAAGAAAAATTTGGTGTGATTTGTGTGTATATTTTACAAAAATATTGGACATGTTGTACGTAATGTTTATATCTACACATATAGTTTTGAAAGAAAATTTTTGGTGTATGTATGCCTCTTCATTTTGATTTTGTTCAAGCAAAGCCCATCAATGGTCATAGAAAACAATAATGCATTTTCTAAGAGTTTACAATTGTTCAAAAAAATGAATATTTGATAAAAAAAAACACCTGAAGAACCGTTATCTCAGAAGCAAGAACATGGTGTTGAAATGGTATAGAAAGTGGTTGACATGAGAGGTCCGCAAGTGAGGGTGTTGACCAATCTTGAAAACTTGAATGTTGAAATGAAAGATATTGTTACAATGCAATGTGAAGTTGATTTTAGATATGGAAGATGTAGATATTTAGAAGTTTGATCAAAATTTAAGGAATCAGAGAGAATTTGTGGCAATATACCAGAAAGAGGAGTGACTTCAAAAAGAGACTACATGGCATAAACAATAGCTAGAAAACATAGAGAATATTATGGGAGCACTAGATAGAATCTAGGAAAGTGTTTTAGTATATATTATGACATTGGAATCACTTGCAAGTGTCTTTGAGAGTTTATAGTCCAAATATTGGGAGGACTACAAGTTGTGCAATTTTCCATGTTAGGGAGGTGATCTCACATAGTTCATCCTCATGACTTTGAATTCCTAAATCATGATCTTGGGTGCTCAAATTAACATCCAAGACATTTGTACCTTAGGGCCCTATTTGATAATCATTTTAAAGGACCTCAATTTTGACCAAAAAATGTCTCTCAATATGTTGTTCTTTACATTCATTAGAGGGCGAATCTATCTCTTTCCTACTTGGACATAAGGGTGAGTACCCTGAACTTGAACTTCTTGTTTTCTCTAATTTAGTCACAACTTGTGAATTCATCTTTCCTTTTGACCATTTCTTCTTTTGAGGTAGCCCCTTGGCCTCTATCCCCTTCCTCTTTATTCCTCTTGTTTGTAACTCCTTGGCACTCCCTCCATTATTCTTCTTGTTTTGGCCTTCTTTTTTTCTTAAACATCTAGGGAGTTGTTCACATGATTCCTCATTTGGTTCTTCTACATCTTTCATTAGTTCATATTTCAATGGAATTCCTTTTTCCTTCAACTTAGCCATCTATTGGTTTATCCATGTGTGAGTGAATGGTGTTAAGCATGAATCATTATTGTGTCAAAAATTCATTTTTGTTTGACCAATCTACAACAAGAATTACATTCTTTATTCATGTGTCATGATCACCTTGGAAATAGCTTCCATCCTCCTTAAACAACTTTGGAATAAGTTATAACCTATTTACTATCAAATCTACTAATCTTTACAAGTCTTTACCTTATAGTAAAAAATTGAGTTAATCCAATGATCTTCAATGTGAACTATTTCATTATGACAATTAAACCTTATTAGGGGATGACATCAATTGATATTCAATAGAAACCAAGGTATCCTAAAACACTCAAAATGATAACATTCAAAAAAATTAACAAGGTAATAGGATTTCATATTGCAACAACTGAGCTGAAGAAAATGACATCAAAAAAACCTTGATATACAGAAATACCAAATGGAAAATAAAAACACTCAAAGCTGCCATATACATTTAGAACTTGACATGTTTGTATGAGGCCCTTACTACATAATAAAAAGATCAAGTGTATATGGTATAACTTGGTCTATTTGAGACATAAGATTATCATATTATTAGCAGAGCCTAGATTTGAAAAGTTATCAGAAAGTAATCATTATGATTAGACTAAAATATAGGGCTTCCTTAGAATAATCATTCCATGGAAACTAATGAATCCTAAAATAATAAACAAGAAAGTTTGAAATAGAACTTCATAATATCATCATAAAGTAAAAGTAGATGGTTGGAGAAACATGTCATTAACAAAAAAAAAGAGGAAAGTTTATAATATAACCAGGAATTAGAATTTTACAATATAAAATAAACATAGATGACTAGAGAAATATATCATTAAACCAAAGTAGAGCTAAAGAGCATATAATTCTAAATATCCATGTAATTTTAACCATAAGATTTTTGTTCAATTGCATATTGAATAGGTGAGAAAAAAAAAATAGAAATGATTAGCTTATTCACATAAAACAAATTATGACACTAAAGAAAATTATGTGCTGAGTTCTAACCAAACCATTTTATACTTATACATTCCATATCATACTAGCTATACTTTATATCACATTTTATTTAGAAAAAATCATACAATAATACCTTGAATGTCAATTGATGTTATCCCCTGATGCTACATTTTCTAGACACATGGGAGAAGTTACTACCATATTCAGTACTTTATAACATTCTGGATCATATAGTGATGCCCAAATTAACAACAGTTTTAGATACTTGGGATCCTCACAAGGAGACTATGCCAATACATGCATGGTTACATCCTTCGTTTCCATTGTTGGGCCAACATATGGAGCCTTTAAATCCAACCATTTTTTATAAATTGGGGAATGCACTTCATGCTTGGCATGCAAGTGATGCATCTACATATACAATTTTATGACCTTGAAAAACTATATTTGATCCTGCTAGTTGGGAATAGCTAATTGTTCATTTTAATACACCTAATCTGATGATAATTCTAAAATAATTTTTAATCAACCCAGCTAATCAGAAATGAGACCAATTTAACTAGGTTATGGCTTGTTTCTTTCAAAAAATATTTGCTATGATATGTTTTTGTAAAATTTCTTGTGAACTTTGCCAATTTTTCCTAGTCTACATTATTTTTGTGCAATATCTTGAGCTAAATCACTTAGCATAGATTGAGTGATTTTTATTGTTTTATTATTTGAATTCTAGAATATGTATGTGGCTGAATCAATTTTTCTGTTGTGCTAATATGTAATAAGCACCTTAAAAAATATCTCTTTGTATATATAAAGACTACAAGTTGTGCAATTTGTCATGTATTGCATCTATATTCTCTTTTCCATTTCTTATAAGAGTGCTTCAAGGGTAAGAACCACTTCAACATCATTTGCATGGGTTAGAGGTAATGTCATTGTGGAAGAGGCTTTCACAAGGGAATGAGCCTCATGATTATGGCATTTACATAAAAGTAGAATTTTCTTCTTCAACTCCTTACACTTAACTCTTCACTAAAGTTATTTTTCCAAAAATGAAAATAGTTCCTGCAAAGGAGGCAAGGGTCCCTAAACCTATGCTACATTTTCTAGAGACATGGGAGAAGTTACTACCAAATTTAGTACTTCATAACGTTCTGGATCATATAGCGATGCCCAAATTAACAACAACAATAGATACTTGGGATCTTCATAGGGAGACTGCACTAATTTATGCATGGTTACATGCTTGGCTTCCATTTTTGGGCCAATTTATGGAGCCTCTATATCCAACCATTCATTATAAGTTAGTGAATGCACTTCATGCCTAGAATGCAAGTGATGCATCTTCATATGCAATTTTATCACCTTGAAAAACTGTATTTAATCTTGTTAGTTGGGAAGAACTGATTGTTCATTTTATTGTACCTAATCTTATAATAGTTCTATAGGAATTTGTAATCAACCCATCTAATTAGAAACTAGATCAATTTAATTGGGTTATGGCTTGTTTCTTTCAAAAAATATCTATTGTGATATGTTTTTGTAAAACTTCTTGTGAACTCTACCCATTTTTCATGGTCTGCATTATTTTTGTGTAGGATCTTGAGGTAAGTCACTTAGCATCAATTGAGTGAGTTTTTTTATTATATTATTTGGATTATGGAATATGTATGCATCTGGATCAATTTTTTTGTGAGCTAATATGTAATAAGCAACTTATAAAACATCTCTCTGTATATATAAAGATATACATGTTTAGAAGGGAATATAAAGACATACATGTTTAGAAGGAAAAGAAAAGAATTTTTACATAGGTACCTCTTCTCCCCTTGAAGAAAATTGTAGAGAAAGGGCATGAAGATCTCAAGGGCACAAAATGGCAATGAAATCATAGAGCAAGGGCATGAAGATTACAAGGGCATGACAATAAAATGTAGAGATCAACAACAATGAAATGTACTAATCACAAGGGCATGACAATGTTCAGAGCTATCCACCCTTGTTCGGAGCTCTACATCCCCTTCATGTATAGCTATCCACAATCAAAAGTAACTAAAAATTATTTATGTTGTGTTTTTTTTTTTTTTTATACGCACATAGGTGTCACAATTACGACACCAACATCTGTATTGTGACAACGTCTGGGATAATTGTAAAAAAAAATGAAAATAATCTCAAATTGCATCGCCATCACAATTTGACCCCAAATGCTGTAATGTATCTAAAGTTTAAGATAATTATGAAACTATTGAGGAATCCCTTTATTTTGTCAATTTCACAAAAGAGATGTAAATAAAGAGGAGACTACATTACATGTTAACTTTTTTTTTATAGATGTATGGATTATATGTTTTGGATGTTTCAATTATACTATAGGTAAAAAGAACATATTTATTAAGTTTGAAGAGTATGATGGAGGAAAAATTAAAATTGTGGGAGAAGGAAGTACACAAATCAAAGGTGTTAAAACAATTTCAATTGATGGTAACAATAAAACTTGATGTTTATTATGTTGAAGTTTTGAAACAAGATTTTTTAGTGTGTACTCTATTATTTTTTCCAGCATCAGTTATCCCTTATGTTGGAATTAAGTTATTATTTCCATTAGTGACAACACTTATCTATATCAGTATACCTACTGAGCTCAGCACTTAATTTCCTACACTCACTGAGTAGAACAGTGGCTACCAAGTGAATATAGGCAATGTAAAGACCAGCAATGTCTACCGAACTTTGCAGTGTCTACCGAGTTTTGTAGTGTCTACCAAGCTTCATAGTGTCTATAGAGTAGTAATTTTGTGTTATGGAAATTTAGTGTAAATCGAGCATTGGATGAAGTAGTGTTTACCGAGTGAAGCAAGGTAAACTCAACGTGTAGTATCTACCAAGTGACAATACACCTACCAAGTCACCAGTGGTCATCGAGTTTAGAACTACATCAAGTGATTAGTATGGACCAAGCCTTCACTTCTATTGAGTGCATGATGATGCCGTGTAATGTAGTGAATGTTGAGTATCAAAAGGTCACTGAATCAGTTTAGTGAACCCGAGTTATTTACTATTGGGCTGACTTTGTAATGTGTTGTTCACTTGTATTTTGGCTAACCTTATAGTTTTGTAAATTGGAAAGTTATATATGTAAGGTGCATTGTAAGATATCATTGTAATTAAAATAATAGAAGTAATGTGAAGTATTTTTGAGAAGTGCATGTGAAGGATTATCAATAGCAGTTTAAGGAATACAACAGGTCAATACAGAAGTAGAAAAGTTATATCTATCACATAAGGTGATCAGTGCATAAAGGATCTTATTAGCAATTAGTTGTAAGTAGATCCACTACTTCATCCTAATAGGTGAATCAGTTTCTAAATCTTTTAACAAGGTAGACTTAATAGTCTTTGTCTAAATATCTTAACCGAGTGCATACTTCATTGTATGTTTGTAAATCCTCTAACAAGGTGGACCTAGCAATCCTTTGTGCTCCTAACAGGAAAGATCACTAGAAGTTGTCGATGTAAGACTTAATAGGCCAAATTTATGCTATAGTAGTGAAGCTTTGTGGGTACCATCCCCACCCCAATTTTACTTTCTATTTGGAAGGTTTTTGGGTTACCAAAACATTGTCTTCTTTTGTGTAATGAATGTTTTATCTTTCAGTACTAATGCATGCAATAGCATAGATTGATTTATGGAAAATTTGAAGTAAAGATTTAAAATTACTAATTCACCCCTTCCCTCTCATTAACTTATCATATCTTGAATATTTCCAACAATTGGTATCAGAGCTTTGTGGTTCTCAGGATAAAAGCTTGACAGCTTGAGCAAAGATCTAAGGACAAATAGAGATATTCAGACTTGACAAGGCAATCGAAAATGAAAAGCTAGATCTTCAGATGGCCATAGATCAACTCAAGGAAGCAAAGGAGCATCTTTCCCAATCCCTGAAAAGAAGGAAGGAACTTCCAAGACAAATGAATGACAATCATTATATTGAAGAGAAGATTGAAGACCTTTTCCCATCAAGCAGTTCAAATGAAGCTAATGAGGCAATCAAAAAACTCCTAGCAAAAAATGACTCTCTGCAAGAAGAAGTAAGCAAACTCAAAAGAGAACAAAATCAATCCAATCAGCATGAAGACCTCATTGATCAAATCACTGAAACAAATGAAAAAATTAGGATTCTCAAAGCACAGAATGAAAGAATAAGAAATGATCTAAATTATGAAAGGGAAATTAATGAAAGAATAATGAGAGAACTAAGATGCAAAAAGAAAATTATTGAAAAATTGAAGAATGACCTAAATGCTGAAAAATAAATCAATGAAAGGATGATGAAATCACAAGAAGACATGAATCAACTGAATTAGGAAAATGAGCAAAATCTTCATAGGAAAAAAGGTAAATCAAGACTTGGATACAATGAAGAAGAAGGTGAATCTTCCAAGTGAGGTGCAAAAAGGAATAAAAAACCCTCATGCAATCATTGTGGGAAAATTGGTCATACATCAAACAAATGTTGGAACAATGAAAAAGAAAAATTCAATGGAAAGTGCTACAACTACAATCAGTATGGTCACAAAGCTAATGAATGCAAGGAGAAAAAAAAAATTGAAATTAAATGTAACAAATGCAAAAAGCATGGTCACAAGGCATCTCAATGCAAATCCAAATCATTCAATCCAGTAGAATAACTTGTAAAGGCAATATTTGGATGGGACTACAATACCTAGTGCATATGTCATTATTGTGGAGAATATGGACACAGTGGCATAAATTGTGCAAGGCATCATCTAAGAAAGAAGGATACTACTATAAGGTGTTACACATGCACTAAACTCAATCATATAGCTAAAAATTGCATGAATATAAGAAAAGTTGAAGATGAAAAGAAAGCAAGGGCTGACAACATAAGGAAACAAATGAGGCAACAATGAATTCCTAAATCTACCGAGGATACAAGCTCAAATCATGGAGGTGAAGTCACTCAAGAAGTGGGTGACTCAATCCCCTCAAACTAAATTCCCATGAATGTGTTGGAGCTGTACTCAGCAAGAAAATCATAAGTAGTTCCAGCATATATGAGGAATGCAAATGATCCAATTAGTATTCTAGATACACAAGGATCAAGAAAGGATATCTTTTTTCAAGTTGCATCGGACTCCACCGAGGAAAGTTGGTTTAAGACCTTACCAAGTGAGGTCAGGAGTAAAAGAAATTTGGTTCGTCTATCGAGTTGATTCTCTTGTCAAGTTAGGTCAGTGGATGATAGTCTATCATGCACTATGTCATTATGGCATTGAGCATTTATGAAACTTTCTCAATAAAAGGGGCAATTTCAACTTCATTTTTTCACTAAATTCATAGCATTCGAAGAGCAGAGCGATTTAAAAGAGCATTATAGTGTTTTCGAGTGATTTAGCAGTGAGATCTTCATGAATTCTATCATCTACCAAGTAGTGATGCCATCTACCAATGGAAGAAGCACTAAACCAAAGAAGGGTTCTGAAATGTTGGTTAAAGGTGTCAAATGGAAAGCACCAAACTTCAAGATTGTTTTGGCCATTGCTGAATCACTTGATCCTTACAGAGCTCAATCACAAATCATGCCAAAGGTACTCCTAATTAATGACATAAAGATTCATTTCAAATATTTTTTTGAAGAATGAGGGACATTAGAAATGGATAATGCCCTAGCTGAAATGTGTGTTGATGGAGTTTTGAAATCTGAGCATAAACATTTGGAAACTAAAGGATTAACTCATATCCCTCTCATGCCTCAAAATTTCCAAGTAAAATGGATAAGGCACGTATTGAGTCAGTTCCACAATGGTCAATTATGGTTGGAGCAATGCATTCTAATTACAAAGAAGAGATACAAAAGGTTACAAGTCTACCAATATTGAGCAAAGCAAAGACAACCCAAACCCTAGGTCGGGAGGAACTACAGAAGAAAACCATAGTTGAGTGGGATGGTAGAGGTTTAAAAATAAGCAATGTCACTGACATAGAGCTTAGGTTTTGCATCCACATCATTGCACACAAGATCTATAGCTCAAGTTGGTCGAATAGCATTCCTTGTGAGGTAGTTGACCTAGCATACAAGGTTATAAAGAAGAACCTTGAATTTGATTTGTCAGATGTGTTGCTGAAGCAATTGAACAAAAACATTGAAAGTGTGAAGACTTCCAAGAATAATTCCTTTAAGTTTGGTTCATTTCTTACTTGTTTATTATTTTATGTTCAAAAATTCATTCCATCTAAGGGTACAGTCATGTGGAGGAAAGACACTCCTATTCTTTATCAGATAAATGAATTTATTGAAGAAATGGGTGAAAACTTTGAAACGGTGTTGGACAACTATTTTGAAGCATTCAAGTAGAAAATGAATAACAGATTCTGTATCCCACCCAAGCTTGTAGAAGACTACAAGGATGACATATGTTTCATGGTAGACTATGATAGAGTGTACATTCAAGCAGTCATACCAAGAGTGGCATGGGTAAAACCATTACCTCATGAAATTAACATTAATGAAGCTAGAGACATCATTGAGGCATTAGTTAATGAGCCAACCAATCCAAATATTCCTACATTTGGCACTTATGAGGAAGCCAAGAAGAGGATATAGCTTAGCATTAAGATTCCTCAAGCTCTCAGTAGAGGCAAGAAGAGGATTGCAAAATTAAAGACTGTTGAAGGTCCTCTAATACTTACCGAGGGCAAGGGTGAGGATGAAGAGGAGGAATATGAAGATGAAGAAGAAGAATAAAAGAAAGAGGAACCTTTAAAGAAGAAAGGTAGAGTGATTATCACAAAACCTCAGAAGCAATCAACTACAGTGTTCTCTAGAAGAGCGAGGAAAGGTAAAAGTGAACCAGTATTCATCTGCTCTCCACCTACATTTGAGGAAAGGATGAAATAGCTAAGAGTTGGAGAAGGAATTTGCAACTTCAAAGTTCTCAAATATGAGACTCAGACTCCAGCTGAGCAAAAAGAGATTGAGGACTTAGTCATGGAGAAGATGGATGTTTGGAAATACTCCCCTACTCAAATTCAACCTCAAATCCATGCAGATCTTTTTCCCAAGATCAAGGTCAGATGGGAGAACATGGTGCAAACTGTAAAAGATATCTTTGAACAACAACTGAGATAGTTGGTACCAAAACTGACTAATTCAGAAGTAAAGAAGACAATAAAAGAGCATGAAGATAGAATGATTCTAAAGCTTAACACCTACTTTATATTAATGAAAAAAATAGAATCAATGGTTAAGCATGCCTCAAACATTTACAAAGATGTATATCATCTCAACAAGCCATCAGATGAAATTGTTGTAATTAAAGATGATGATGACAACACTCCTTCAATCTTAGTTACTATAGGAGAGTTGCCTACTCTAATGGAGGAGAAGGAAGAAGAAGAGAAGGAAGTAGAAGAGATGGATGAAGAAGGAAAAGAGGAAGAAAAGGATGAAGATGATTCAATTAGAATAGTAGTAGAAAAAATTGAATCTCTTCCTCACACTCCACCACATACTATCACATCTATGGAGATAACTTCTACTAGTGAGATTTTGAGCACAACAACAACATCAATTGCTCAATCCTCACCAGCCTCCTCCTAGCTCTAGGTGTCTGCAATGGAAATGTCAAGCACTTCATCTACTAAGCTGACTATCACTGCTTCAGCTATTGAGTTAGCTCCCTCTACTCCCGCATCATCATTAGTATGTGAAATAGTAAGTTCTACAATTTTGTCTTCATCAATTCTAGTTAGCTCTATAGTTTTTTTTCATTAGCATTGTCTACATCCACTTTGATTCTAGTTAGTTTAGACATTTCTATGGGTATTCTACCAAGTGTGGCACCATTTTTGGGAAGTGTTTTAGTTTTTTATTCATTCAATACTTCTATTGGTATTCAATCCTCTAGTCTTATCCTATTTTTCACTACTAGCCCTTCTATCTCCACTATTGTGTATGTTACAAAGGTCAAACCAATAATCACTAAAGTAAGAAAAAAGGAAACCATTGAAACTTCTAATCACTGGAAAAGAAATTGAAGAAGATATTTACTTAGACACAGAGATAGTAATACCTAAGATTGACTATGAGACTGCTACTATTGAAGAGATGAGGTTAGCTAGTCAACTCATAGAGAAGAAAGCTACGTAGAAGCAGTTAAGGTCTGAAAGGGATAAGGAGTATAGAATAATTGAAAATGCCAAGAATATAATCATAGAAGATATAGGTGTTGAAGTGGATTCCACTCAACATATTTTGATTCAGTTAGAAGAGGTTGTACAAAAATATAATGAGGACTCTTTCAGACAAGAGAAACTCATTGAAAAGGCTAAAAGGAAGTTTGATAACAAGGTACTAGAGCATATTGCTCAGAAAATTGCAATCAAACAAGATGAGTTGTCCACATTTTTGGTGAATTTTGAAAATTATTTCAATAATGCAACATCACTTTTTGCCAAACTTTGTGACGTTTCCAATTTTACCAATGAAATAAAGGGGAAGCTCAATAATATTGATGCTGACAAGCAATCTAGTGCATCAAAGTTGTAGGCTGACCCCTCCTCCAACTCCTCTCATCACACCAAGGTGAAACATTTGGCAGAAGTGTAGGCAAAACTTCTAAGAGAAGAAGCAAGAATAAGAGAAAACTTGATTGATATTCAGAACATGATCTTGCCAATAATGGATACAATGCAGAAACATATTGCTCATTGCAAAACATATTTCCAGGATCAGAACTTCTCAATGGTCGATCACATGATCAAATTAATCAATAGAGGTCCAAATTGCTCTCTCCACTTGTCAAATTTTGAAAGAAAATTGGGATAACTCATTCACCCTTATTCTAAAGGTAAATCAAGAATTTCTCTCTCATTTTGGTGTAACTATATAGATAGTATATGTACCCCTTTGGCATTACTATCAAAAAGTGGGAGAGAAATTAGTATAAGCAATAAAGGGAAACATTGTATATACAGAGAGAATTCAGTATTAGTGAAAGGGGGAGATAACACTCAATAGAGTCAACATGTATATGTGTATAGTTATTTACATAAGTATCTTTGTATATACATTATGTTTCATTGAGGAGATATATGTAGGAATGTATATGTAGCAGCTTTACAAAGATCAATTTTGAAAAACCAAAATTCAGTGAGTCAGATTCTGTACATATGTTTTGGCTTATAAGTGTTTTGTCACTAATGCCAAAGGGGGAGATTGTTGGAATTAATTTATTATTTCCATTAGTGACAACACTTATCTATATCAGTATACCTACCAAGCTCAGCACTTAATTTCCTACACTCACCAAGCAGAACAGTGGCTACCGAGTGAATACAGGCAATGTGAAGACCAGCAGTGTCTATTGAGCTTCACAGTGTCTACCAAGTTTTGTAGTGTCTACCAAGCAGCAAGTTTGTGTCTATTGGTAAACATATTGTTATTTCTAATGTAACTATTAAATGCCTGAACCTACAAGAAACAATTTGATACCAACAGTTGGATAATATATCATGAGGTGGATATATTTCCTTTGAATTGAAAGGTACAGCTCCCTTATCAATGATATTCAATGATTTTTTTGTTCCTAAGCTAATTGGGTATGTTCTTAACCTGAGAATGAAAGAGGAAAACCAAGCCAACCCTAGACATAACTAATTGAGGTAGATTTTAACTCCTAAATCTAGCCAATGCCAAGAACCTACAATTCCTATGACTTCTTGATGTCGGTAATGCAATATGGATGCAGATTATGTGAATGCAATGAAGAAATGAAGATTTAATATTTATATTTATGCAATAGGAATATGTGCAAATACTCTGATCTACAACACATTCATTATTTGACACAAGATGCAAGATAATGTCCAAAACTAAACACAACAATGCTTTGATTGAATATATTCAAAAAATAATACCCAAATTCTCTGATTTGAAGCAAAACTTTTCTTTGTTTTGAACACAACAAATACAATGCTCTAATTTTTATTTTCCTACAACTCTAGCCAAATCTATTATAGAAATCAATGCATGAAATGAAATGCATAAAATAAACTATTGTCTCCCCTCTACTCTAGCAATACCTACTCTTGCAGAAAAAAAGAACCCCTTCAAATGAAAAGGTTTTACAATAAATACATTCTCCAGCAACCGTTTGGTTTCTTCCGATGACTTTTCAGTTCTGTAACCGATCTTGTCTCTTCGACTTCTCATATTTTTCCATTTGAAAACTGATATTATTATTAAATTTTAAAATTAATAATGATATATATTAACATATTTAAATTATATTTTAACAATTGACATTTAAATATGTTAAATCAATATCAAAATCTTTCCTTTGTTGAGTGGACAGCAAAATAAATACTGCTGCCAAGTAAAAATGGGTCATGTTTCGGGGGGCATATCTTTTGATTCCACCATTGGACCAAGCTCATCTTTGGATATGTTTTTCCAAACCTAATTATCTTCATTCTAAAAGGATCAATTGAAAAAATAATCATCAAGTCAAAAGATATGAGCTATTGAATGCTGGTCTATATGACTATTGCAAAATAAGAATTGATAAAATAAAGTTTCCAGCCACTCTTCTTTTACATGCTATGTAACCCAGATGTCTTCAATTTGCCACTATGTTATATTCCATGCTTACCATGTTTATTCCTTATTGAATTTTGGAAGTGATTCTCTAGAATGCTTTTGGCAGAAAATCCCAAATGAAGGTTGAAAAGTGTACCAAGTTCTCAATTTTCCACTTCTCTGTTGTAGGTGAAATTCGCACATTCTAGTAATAGTTGCACTTTGAAAATAATTAACAAGCAATACTTCTTCTTTGCTATCAGGTCACTGGCTATGAAACACTCTAATTCATCCTTTGTGGAAATTTGACTTTTGTCTTCTCCCTTTATGGAAAACTCCAAATTGACTGCAAAATGCATAACAAAAAATGAGTTTTCCACTTCATATTTAATGTCATGTTGATGTCCAAGTCTTCAAGCAATAAATCATTATGAGATTACCATTCTTTGTTTAATCAATTAAGAGCTCTTTTCCATCTCTCCATTGTGGATTTGATGCTTAGTGGAAATTCCATTTTTGAGTGTGAAAAGCGCACCCAATCTTCAATTTTCCATTCTCATGTAGTGGGCACCATTTTGATGTAGATTGATTCCCAAATTATTTTTCTGGAGTGATCTTGATACTGGACCCCATATATCTTCATTTTGGATTGAGATTTGCCTTTTCTCTCCTCATGTGGAAAACTAAATTTTGACTGTGAAAGGTGTAGCGAAAAATGAGTTTTCCACTATGCTTCTCCCTTTGGTGTAAAATGAAACATTTGTTTCTCCAATGGAAAATCTGAAAATGACTGCGAAAGGTGCAATGGAAAATGACTACGAAAGGTGCAATGGAAAATGAGTTTTCCACTCTGCTTTTCCCTTTGGTGGAAAATCCCAAGTTGACTACTCCATTGCGAAAAATTCAAAAAGTGCTTCTCCAATGGAAAATTTGAAAATGACTGCGAAAGGTGCAACGAAAAATGAGTTTTCCACTCTACTTTTCCCTTTGGTGGAAAATCCCAAGTTGACTACTCCATTGCAAAAAATTCAAAAAGTGCTTCTCCATGGCGGAAAAATGAACTTTGACTTCTATTTTCTTCCACATTTGCATATCTAGACTCAAAAATAATTCAATCCTTCATAGAAGCTTTGTTAAGCATACTGGGAACAATTTTGGGAAATTCTTTATGGGAGGCAACTTTAAAAGTTTTTAAAATGGTGTACTAAAAGTGCACCTACAGCTAGCTCTGAATGGAGATTATGTGTTGCAAAGTACATAAAGAATCCAAAATCTATAGCAAAAGACAAGTGCCTTATCCATTGGGTTACAAAGTCAAGCCAAAAAGAGGGTAAACATAGAGCTACTTGCCAGGAGGGTGGAGGGGAGCAAGGCAAAACCAAAGCTGGGAAAGTGGGAAACACTAAGCTAAGCACACCAAAACTGTGGAAACAAAAGCTTATTTACAAACATAGGTGAGGAGGCCTCACCAAAAGAAAAGCAACTAGGAAGAAACTCACACATGGCCATTAACCAACAAAGAAAAATATGAGCCCCTCTAGTGAAGTGCATTATGCTTTTCTAGGCTGAACTAAAACCAAGATCTCCTGGCAAACTCTCTATTTCTGAAAACAAAATTACCATAGTGTAAGTAATTAGTGACCCAAAAATACTTTTCAAACAACCATGCCTCATCGTAGGCTTCTAATTTTTCTGTACCCTCCTGCACATTATTTCTCATACATCCAACCATCCTTTGTTGAAAAGAAAAATTATCACACTACTGAAAATGGAATTGCAACATTTTCACACTCATAACTTTTGATGTGATCACTCTTAAAAGGAATCCTAGTAGATAAATTGAGATTGTAAAAATTTGAATGTCCACACAATTCTAAAACATATGTTGCATCATATTCACATTCACTACAATCATCTTTGATAGTAATTTCAAATTTCAAACCAAGATTGAAACATAATGATTCTTCATCACACATAAGGTCAAACTGAACCTGAATAACTTCATCACTTTTTGTGGCTATCAATTCTGAAAAATTTTCATCCAAATTTAAAATCTCAATACTCAAATTAGTTGTAGAAGAAGACTTACATTTGGTCGGCATCAAGATTTGATTAGCTTCCATTTCATGATGAAGAAAAATATCATCCAACTCTAAATCATCTTCATGGTGTTGCAACACTTCATTAGCCATTAAAGGTATTTGTTTGGAATCTATCCTTGCAACCACTTCTTCAACCATATCTTTAGACTTAAAATTGTAAGGAAACTCAAGTGCGGAAACAACTTCCTATACTAATCTCTTAAGAGAAGTATGGTGCAAATCCTATTAAAATCTTTTACACTTACAAATTCAATATCATGTAAAAACCAATATTATAGCCAACCAAGCATAAAGAAAATAGATAGAGAAAGAAACACATAACACAAAGATTTTTTGGTGGGAAAAAACCTTTTGGTAAAACAACCCCACCCCTCCAGAACCTGCACAATGTATTATTTTCAACACAAGGTTACAATACACTTGCAATGCAAGTTCAACAGCGACAACAGAAGAATCTAGTAGCAACTCATAGTATGAACAATACACTTTTTCGCATCCCTCTCTTCACAACCCTAAAAATGCTTATAACATGTGCTTCACTTTGGGGCTACTCCCGAAGGTAACCATATTAGGGTTTTACCATTCTTTAAGAAAATAGGGGTAGAGTGTACAGTACTCAAATTTATCAGTTGCCACATGTCTTCACCTGTCATTGAATCTTCCTGACATAGCTCTTACATGTCATAGGAATCCGTCATAACTATTTTAGCAATGATCTCCTTATACACAATTCAAGATGCCGACACATCAACATTATTTGCAAGAAATACATTTTACAAAACAAATAATAAGAATTGGAATTATCCAAGGTTGAGACACCTTATTCCTAACAAAAATGATATTCATCAAAACATGTTTCATCCTTTTCATCAATACATAATTCATCAAGAATACTCAAATTAGCATCTTCTACAAAAGAAAATGATTCTAACACTGCAGATTGAACCTCATCTTTTCTATTATCTTCTTCAAACTTATAAGACTCATATTTTGCTTATGTACAAACCAAGGGATGACTTTCACAAGAAATATTATGCAAAAAATAATCTTCATTATTCTCTTCAAATCTGAAACTTTCAACAATAGGAGAAAAGGAAAGCATGGGTAAATCCTCATTTTCTATTTCACTTACCATTTCTTTATCACCCCCAAAAGTGTCTCTGTTCATTGAAATTTGTGCCTCTGGAAGCTGGGGTATTTCTTGTTCTCTAAGAAAAAAGAAATTCACTGGTATTGGTTCTTCTTTTACTGATTTTTCTCTAGCTAAGTTTGTTGAAACATACTTCCTTTTTCTTCGGTCTTCAACATTAAAATATCCTTGGATCACACACTTTAACAGTAAAGAGGATTGATGATCTTCTGATGGATTTAATACTTTTCTTTTAGCTTCAGTAATACTTTGTTTAAATGCAGTCCAAAGGAATTGTAAGTTAGGATCACTTTTAGCATTTATTTCTTCAAATGTGGGTTTCCTTTTGATTTGTTTCCTTGGTTGAACTTCTTTCTCACTCAAGACTAAAAATTTATAGGAAACAAAATCAGGTGGGAGTTCTGGAACCACTTTATCATCCACTTTTAATTCATTGCTTAGTTGCAATACCCTTTCCTCACAATGCTGCAATAACTTCTTCTTTACTTTCAGCTCTTTCATCTTGTGATATCTGGAACAAACACTTCTCCATAAAAGAACTGGTGCATGATCTTCTTTAATGCTCAAATTCAATTTTCTCCTATGAGTAATGCTTTCTCTAAAAGCATCAAACAAATCATGCAATACTGGATCATGCATTTAATGAAGTTCAAACAAAGAAGGATCTAGCCTTCTTCCTTTCACGACTTTAATGGGCATGGTCTTTTAATAACAGAGTTGCCAATTTCCTACAAGTAGAGATAATAATAAAAAATAAGGAAGCAAAACTTTAGCACTAATCTTCTTTTCCGCTTCCCTAGCATAGTCGCCGAAAATTTGTTGGTAAACAGATTTTTATTTCTAATGTAACCCTTAAATTCTCAAACCTACAAGAAACAATTTGATACCAATAGTTGGATAATCTATCATGAGGTTGATAGATTCCCTCTAAATTGAAAGGTACATCTCCCTTAGCAATGATATTCAATGAATTTGTTTGTTCCTAAACTAATTGGATATGTTCTTAACCTGAGAACGGAAGAGGAAAACCAAGCCAGCCCTAGACAAAACTAACTCAAGCAGATTTTAACTCCTAAATCTAGCCAATGCCAAGAACCTGCAATTCCTATGACTTCTTGATATCGGTAATGCAATATGGATGTAGATTATGTGAATGCAATGAATAAATGAAGATTTAATATTCAGATTTATGCAATAGGAATATGTGCAAATACTCTAATCTACAACACATTCATTATTCGACACAAGATGCAAAATAATATCTAAAACCAAACACAACAATGCTCTGATTGAATATATTCAAAAAATAATACCCAAATTCTTTGATTTTAAGCAAAACTCTTCTTTGTTTTGAACACAACAAATACACTTCTCTAATTTTTATTTGCCTGCAACTCTAGCCAAATCTATTACTGAAATCAATGCCTGAAATGAAATGCATAAAGTAAACTAATGTCTCCCCTCTACTCTAGCAATACCTACTCTTGCAGAAAAGAAGAACTCCTTCAAATTAAAAGGTTTTACAATAAATACATTCTCCAGCAACAATTTTGTTTCTTCCAATGACTTTTCAGTTCTGTAATTGATCTTGTCTCTTTGACTTCTCATATTTTTCCTTTTGAAAATTGATATGCTTATTAACTTTTAAAGTTAATAATGATATATATTAACATATTTAAATTATATTTTAACAATTGACATTTAAATATATTAAATCAATATCAAAACCTTCCCTTTGTTGAGTGAACAGCAAAATAAATACCGCTGCCAGGTAAATATGGGTCATGTTTCGAGGGGCATATCTTTTGATTCTAGCTTTGGATCAAGCTCATCTTTGGATTTTTTTTTTTAAACCTAATTATCTTCATTCTGACTGGAGCGATTGAAAAATAATCACGGAGTCAAAAGATATGAGCTACTGAATGCTGGTCTATATGACTCTTGCAAAATCAGAATTGATAAAATAAAGTTTCCAGCCACTCTTCTTTCACATGCTATGTAACCCAGATATCTTCAATTTGCCACTATGTTATCTTCCATGCTTACCATGTTTATTCCTTGCTGAATTTTTGAAGTGATTCTCTAGAATGCTTATGGTGGAAAATCCCAAATGAAGCACTAGTACATTTGAGACCATTTTTCGACCATTAGTGGTCGAAATTTTGACCCAATTTTTGACCAAACTTCGACCAACTTCGGCCAACCCATTGGTCAGAATTTTTCTGGTCAAAATTTTGACCAACCTTCTGTTGGTCAAAATTTCAACCAATACGTTGGTCGAAAAACCTCAATTGCCATGTGCAAGTTCTAGCAGGAATTGGTCAAAATTTTGACCAATAAAGGTAGAAATTTCGACCAATGAAAGAAAAAATTTTGACCAAAAAAGGTAAAAATTTTGACCAATGAAGGTCAAAAATTTTGACCAAGCAAGGTAGAAATTTCGACCAACGAGGGTTAAAAATTTTCGTGGATTAAGGTAGAAATTTTGACCAATGAAGGTCAAAAATTTTGGCCACTGAAGGTCAAAAATTTTGACCAATGAAGGTAGAAATTTTGACCAACGAAGGTCAAAAAATTTGACCAAATAAGGTAGAAATTTCGACCAATGAAGGTCAAAAATTTTGACCAACGAAGGTAGAAATTTCTACCAACAGATAGGTGTAAATTTTTTTCAGGCATTCTATAAAACAGTTACATGTCTTACGTATGATATGACATTTTGCATGCATCCTGCACTCTCTCATCTGGTTGATGATGGATTACGGAGAGTGATCTGAAACCATGATGCTGAAAAACACACACAATCAAATCCAAAATGAACTTGCATTACAAATGGATTGTGGAAATCTGATATTGTTAATTTTGCGTGCATGTCTACCAGGACAAATATATGTTTAAGTTGTGATTGTCGTGGTAGACATGCATGCAATTTTACCAATATCAGATTTCCACAATCCATTTGTAGTGCAAGTTCATTTTGGATTTGATTGTGTGTTTTTTAGCATCATGGTTTTAGATCACTCTACGTAATCCATCATTAGCCAGATGAGAGAGAGTGCAGGATACATGCAAAATGTCATATCATACGCAAGGCATGTGAACTATTTTATAGAATGCCTGAAAAACACTGACAGTAACTAATATGAAAAATATATAATTAGTTATATGATTGAGACAAATCATGTACCAGTGAGTTGGTCAAAATTTTGACCAGATGAATTTTGACCAATGGGTTGGTCAAATTTGGTTGAAAATTGGGTCAAAAATTTGATCAATGAAGGTCAAAAAATGAACCCAAATGCACTAGTATGCTCGCCAAGTTGACTCTTTGATTTCGGTCATCAAGTCACCCCACCAAAGTGCCTCAACAAGGTCAATCTTTAGGTCCGTTCATCAAGCTTGCTCACCAAGTCAGCTCGCCAACTTGCCCCAACAAGTTGCCACTTTAAGCCCACTCACCATGTTAGATCGCCAGGTTGGTTCCCAGCCAAGTCAGCTTGCCAAGCTAACAATTGAAGTATGCTCACCAAGTCAAATCTCTAAGTTCACTCACCAAGTCCGCCCCCTAGGCCAACTCTCCAGGTCAGCTCACCAAGTCACCCCCACCCAGTCACTTCAACGAGTTGACTCATTAAGTCAGCTCACAAAGTTGACTCACCCAATGGTTTTACCACCTTACCCCAAAAAGTGGGCTCACTCAGTGTGCTTACGAAGTTGCCCCATACAGTTGCTTCTCTAAGCTCGCTCACCATGTAAACTCACTTGGTTGGCACGCCAAGTTGACACTTTAAGTTTTGTCATCAAGTCACCCCACCAAAGCACCTCATCAAGGTTAGTCTTTAAGTACACTTAGTAGGTCAGATCACCAAGTCACTTCGCAAAGTTGCCTCACCAAGTGGCCTCGATAAGTCAGCTCACCAACTTGCACCACCAAGTTTCCACTTTAAGTCGACTCGCCATATCAGCTTGCCAAGCCGACTCCCATAGTCAGCTCGCCAAGCTGAAAATTCAAGTACGCTCACCAAGTCCACCCCCTAGGTTAACTCTCCAGGTCAGCCCACCAAGTCACCCCCACCGAGTCACCTCAATGAGTTGACTCTTTAAGTTAGCTCACCAAGTCTACTGTTCAAGTACGCATGCTAGGTCGGCTTGCCAAGCCCACCAAGTCATGTCACCAAGTTGATTGTTTGAGTACACTCACAAATTTGACTCTTTAAGGTCAGCTCGCCAAGCCAGCCTACCAATTCATGTCACCAAGTCACCTCACCAAGTCGGCTCACCCACATGTCCCACCAAGTCCCCAAGTCTACTCGCCAAGCCGACAATTGAAGTGCACTCACCAAGTTGACTCTTTAAGTTTTCTCACCAAGCCCATCCCCTAGGTCAACTCTCCAGGTCAGCTCACCAAGTCACTCCCACCCAATCACCTCAATGAGTTGACTCTTTCAGTCAACTCACCAAGTCTATTGTTCAAGTACTCGAAGCACGCTCTCCCTCAACAATACTCAAATTTAGGACAGTACTCTTTGGTCAATTGCTATTCTTATTGTGCTTATATTAATGCTTTTAATATAAGGTGTACAACCCCTCCCCACTACAGATTTAAACTTTTGACCTCTTACAAGAGCGCAAGTTCTCTACCATCCACAATTGGAAAAGTATCAATTCATTTTTCACTTTCTATTCATTCAAAGAATATGATATTAACATTATTTCATCATCCTAGGGCAAACAATTTGGATTATTGTCATCCTTCATCTTTTCTCCAGGCCTTTAAATCTATTCATCTCAAGGTTTGATGAATGAAGAAACTAACCTTGCCTAGTTTTTGTGTGTGTGTGTCATCATTTACAATTTGATGAAGCAAATTATGTCATGCCCTTACACATCAACAACAATGATTTTAAGTGATTGTCACTATTTTTGCACCAATAGACTCAACAAGACTTTGCATAAAAGCATGCAAATCAAAAGCCAACTAATGTTGTCAATCTTCAAATGTATAGCTATGGAAATAGCATGCAAATAAGCTCAAAATGTAAAATCATAAAGTTCACCCCACATGCAATATTTTGATGTGTGCAGTTCTCTACCACTGAGTGGAACTTCGCTTCTTTGTGTAATGTGGAATACTATTGGTTATTGTCGTGACATTCACTCATTGTATTCTCTAATAGCCATGGTGAATTGTAACTCCTTGCATGTGTGCCATACTGTGCCCATTGCTTATTTCATTGCACTTGAACTCCAAATTTAACATTAATCTAAATTGCATAAAGTATAAAACATATAGTTACAATGAAAATTGACACCAATTGATTTAAACTTGGAAAGGATGCCATCCGTGCAGTCCAATGTGGTCTTCAGCTGCCAAAGAACTACATATTTAACTTTGATCTACATTACACATTATATAACACCATAAGGTTAAAATGCTAAAAATAATACAACGATTGATTTCAACATAAAAGGTGCCACACATGCAGTAACATACAACCATTCAATTTATTACCAGCTCTTGATTATGGTTTCATGAGTTATATGTTATAGAACATTGCATTTTTATGTTGTGAAATCCATTCTTTAATTTTTTGCGACATTAATGTAATTTTGTACTACCAACCTCATGTGTTAGTCACCTTGTTTGACAATTTGATGACATAATTCTTTATGATACAAGTAAAGATCGAGCACATTTTCTGTATTACAGAAAATTTAAATATGAGAAATGCCAAAATACATAATGTTCAGTAGAATCCAACTCCACTAAATAGATATTGGGTGCACATCACTCACAAATAATCCCAATTTTATAACAGGGAATCAGGAACTGCAATTAAGGCACTTGACATGCACTGATAGGCCATACAATTCACCTTCTATGTAAAATTATTTTGCGAGGCCCATTTAGATATAGCCTAAAATTTGATAAAATCTGGCGAATTTGCATGGCACCTGATGTAGATTCAGGTTTCTCAAAATTGACCTCAAGAAGGCAACTTCTAGAGGTGTATTAAAAAGATTAAATCATTAAGCAATTTTTTTCATATCTACTACAAAATTACATTGGCTTTACAAAAAATAAAAGAATGCATAGATTGAGAGGAAAAAATTATAAAATTCTCTCTGCACTATGTCTCATGCCAAGCCAACTTCCTAAAAATGCATTTGATATATTCCTGAATAAAATATTCTGGTCGGCCACAGTTAGGGGTCAGAACGATCTTGGTGCTTGAAACTTGAAATGTGGAAGACAACCTTAGACATAAAGAAAACATTGACAAATTAGGAGAATGTGTTGCTATAAAGGATTTCCCAAAACAAGCACCAAGTTCTCCTATACACTAACGTACATACCAGGCATATCACTAAGAGAAGCATACATGACATACCTTAGCATACATGACATTGCTACATTGGATATACCATTCATAACCTTTAAGTTCACCAACAACACTATAGTTGAGAGTAGAGCCTTCGTATAAGGCTCGTGTGCCTTCTCAAGTAAAGGTATATCAAGACCATCTTTATCATCATTATCAGATTCGCTAGTACCATCATTGTGAGCCTCTTCATCACCTGCCCCAATACCATCTTCTTCAATCATGTCCTCTGGCACATTATCATCTTCTTCCATGAGAGTGTTATCCTCAACTTGGATATTCACACCTCCATGTTCCTCCAGTAGGAAATCCACATCCAGCAATGGACAAAAATCGTGGCCCCCTTCAACATGACCATGTTGCCTATAATGATTCTGGGCTATTGTGATTAGAATTCTTCGAGTCTTTAAGCCTTTACACTTCTTGCAAGGACAATAACATTTATTAGGTTTTCTTTGAAACTGAGCCCACAATGCAGCCATTGTCTCATTTTGTTCAGGATTCATATTGTCAAGCGTGGTCTTTCTTCATAGGAAAATATATCTACAAATAAATTGGACATGTTGTGATTAATGTTTATATCTGCACATATGGTTTTTCTTGATTAATGTTTTCAAATGTAACTAAAATGATCCTATAATTTCTAGAAGGCATAGATGTTTGGTATGTATAATTTCCACATGTTCAGTTGATGGTATAAATAGCTATGTAGTTCGTACTTCTAGCCATCTTAAGCTAGGCATTACTTTCTTATGTCAATCATATTGCCTGAATTGGGCATAGCAAGTCAGCAAGAACAAGGCACATCAAAATCCTTTAAGAGCACTCAAAAGTCTTGGCACTAATTGGTGGATACTCACTGTAACAACTTGGTCATCCATTGCTATCTGGGATCTTAGTCATCCATTACTATATTAAGAAAGATATTGGCAAATATTGTAGTTTGATGTGCACCAATATGAGGAATTAGAAGATAAGGAATCACATTAAGAAGTGAAATGATATGAAGGTATCATGTCGATACTAGTGATAAATTAATTCAATCAAATAAAACATATTCATATGGAATTATTCACTAAGACCACTCTTAAAGAGGAGAGATCCACTTTTAGAGTAGGCCTTCGGTGTTCATCATTTACCTTGACATCCTAGTAGGTGCTTCCAGGTCTACCAAGACACAAACAAATATGTTGCCATGCATCCTCTTTTGAATATAGAAATTTTGTATGAACCTAAGATCCACGATTGTTATTATGAAAAAAATGATGGAACGATGTAGAAGCATTGAGAAAACATTTTAACATAGCTTCTTCCCCAAAAATCTCACATTGAACCTCAAATGAAGTTTGAAAAATATCCTCTAAAACAAATATTTGTACAAAAATAAATAAAAGAATGAAAATTTTGTCATTTAAGTGAAATGATATCACTATAACATTTCGAGTTAAGAGAATGAGGGGAGTGGTGAAGGCTTAAGCAAGTCTCCATACAACAAAGGTAAGGCAATGGCTACACCAAATGAAGGTGACTTTGGATCAACTGAACCATATGCCAATTGGCTTACCCTTGAAGAAGGCTCATACATTGAAGATGGAACCAGTAAGCATACAGATTTCATAGATGAGGCCAATGCTATAGAAAATAGAGGGGAGGCTTCATCAAGCAGTGATGATGGATTAAATAAAAGAGTAGAAAGAAGGGAAGAATTTTTTTTTCCATGTCATATTCCAAAGGAAATCTTGACCTTGATATTTTGCAAACTTCCTCTCCACACTATTCCAAATGCAAATAGTTTCTACTTCATAGCAACGTACTATTTTTGGATCTTCTTACTTTCACAATCTATGGGAGTAGTGCAATGCACAAAGGTGGCTGGTGATGGAACTTTATGATGAAACCATTGGATCTTCCAAAGGTCTTGTTTTCTATGATGTCAATAGAAGACGAAGGTATAAGCAGATATTTAATGAAGACTGGAGATGTAGTGACTTGTAGTGGTGTCTAAGAGCTGGAGATGGAGGCCTCTTGGTGTATAGCTGTAAGAGAAATGGGAACCTTCAAGTGGTCAATCCACTGACTATGCAGTCCCATTATATTGAAGATGTAAGAATGAATAGAGAAACCAAACTTTCATATTACATAAAAGATTATAATGATGATGTGGTTGTTCATCTCAACTGTGATCCCAAGACAAAAACCTATTAGGTAACCCTTATAATTGGAAATCTTTACCTTGTTAGAAGTAAGAAATTTGTTGTTCTGATTTATAAATCTATGAATAAGAGAAGGGAAATAAGAGATGCTCCCTTTGAGAAAAGAAGGTCTTATGACTATATGCCAATTGGCTTTTTACAAGTATTTTCATGCAAAACCAAAAAATCTATTGGGTTTCTAAAGATGGGACATATGTCTTTGTCTGTGATTTGAATAGAGATGGCAATATCAAGTATCTCTGGGTTCTACCGAGGATGCAAGGTAAACTGCATCAAATCTTGGGAATTTTAATGTACAATGGAGAATTATAATGGTTTGTAGTGGTGAGACACGATATCCAAATACTCTTATTTTTAATGAGCTTGATGAGCTTGGGGAGATCTGGAGATTTAAATATGAACTAACTGTAGGTTCCAAAAAAAAAATTTATGGAATAACTGTTGTAAATCTGTTAGCACTATCAACTTGATCTGTGGCTAATACTTATTTAGAACTCTCATTCTACTCTAACATTAGTGAAGCAACATAAATCCCTCTAAGCTTGGCCTTCAACGCTGCTTAAATAATAGAAGATGATGGTTCATATTATTATATGCAAAATTGGTCTTTGGTCAAGCTCCACACATTATTATTGCACCCTCATCATAGTCACCACATCAACAACACCTTTGATTTCTGAAAATACTTCTCAAATAGAGGAGTAATTGTATTGCAGATTTTGTACAGTATCACAGAAAAGTTCTAAATGCACTTATGTAGGGCCAACTTTCATGCAACATAAAATGAAGTAATGTGTAATTCATTGTCTTAGATTCTATCATCAAGATACAGAGTTAGAATAGAAGAATTTTTTTACATCAACATTTCAAATCCCATTTTGTCATTAGTATAATATAGAGTCAGAGATAAACATTTCTAGATTGACATTTTAAATCACATTCTATCATCAGTATAATAGAGAGTTAAGGGAGAAGAATTTTTTTGCATTGACATTTCAAATCAGATGCTTGTATTGCACTGGCATAAATTGAGAATCCATCATCAGAATAATAGAGAGCTTGAAAAGAAGATATGTTTTTTAATAACTATATAAAGCCCTATTATATAACTAGGATATTACAGGGGTTGCGAATGAGAACTTTTTGCATCAATGTTTCAATTGTATTGTATTTTCTGTGTCAATACTTTGAGTCATCCTCTGATTTTTCATCCAAATAATAAAATAATAAATCACTTTCTTCCTCTTGTCCATCATATCATCCTTCCAAAACTATCTCATAGAATATAATCCTCTTCAAATAATGTTCCAAATTTGTCACAATCATATTAATAGTCTAATGTCTTGTTATTAAGAGATAGGAAAATATATGCTTGAACATATTGTACATTCTATTAGATAAACATCACAGAATGTTTAAAATGTAATTAGTTTTATGTATAAAAAGTAAATTAAAAGGAAGCACATAAGTAGTTGCACTACTTACAAATATTAAAAAAATACATTGCTTTTATTTGTGTAATCTTATAATCAAATTATAGGGGCCAAAGTATTTGATTTGTATATTCATTTGCATTTCCTTATGGCTCAAAATATTTTTTGCTTCTGATTTACTAAAACCATTAAGATGTTATCAAAGATTGTACATTTTTGCTTTCCCCTATCCAACTTATTTTTGATGGTTTGCAATGCTTGGTGGTGTGATGATTTTCTGCTCTATAAAGTAACTCATAACTGATCTCAATGCTTTCTGGTCAAAAAAGTTACTGTGCTTATCATGTAATTTTTAATTGCTTTTTGCAAGATAAGTCTGCTCTATCTTTCTATTTGTAATGAATGCTTGAATGCCAAACAAGAATATAACATTTTTGATATGTACCTGTAAATGATTGATAAGTGCACAGAAATTATGGGAAGTGTGAGTTGTTGTATTGCCATGTTCCAACTGGGAAAAATGTGGTTGGCACACTACATTTTACACTGATTAATGGACCAGCTGAATGACAGTACTTTTTAAAATTTTCTTGTCTAGGCACCAGTCTAATAGGTATCTCACGGACAATTAAGTATTATTCTCAGTACTTGAGATTAATGGAGAGTTCAATCTAGTCTGTTTCTGAGAAGGGAAAAGATTTATTTTTTCTTTAAGGCACACCTTGATTTCCATGTCCAATACAATGGTAGATAGAGCACTTGACACAAAGTACCTATTGAAAACATGCAAGGACTCTCCCTTTCTCTAATTATATAGTGTTGATCATTTTCTTGCAAAAGAAGTCTGGTCCATCTTCCACTCGATGTCGAATGCTTGGATTCCAAGTAAGTGTTGGTGCATTTTTTCTATTATTGTGGGTCTTCATAAAACTTACAAATAATCTTGATAATTACAAATGGGTGGGAGAAAAGGGAGAGACCTTCACTTCACCTCCATGTCAACAAGAGAAAGACAAGCAGTGTTAGGTCAAGGACACCCAAGTGACTCCTGAAGGTGAAAACCAAAAACAAGAAGAGAACTATCTTAGCCTAGAGAAGCTTTAAGAAACTATAGGAGAGGCAAGAGATTATTGAACAAAGATTTGATGATGTGGCCAAGTTTTTGGTAGGGTTATGTACTTGATAACTGTGAATCTTCACCTGCTTCATGATGAAAAATAAGGCCTCACTACTGCAGTGGGGGTGGACATCACTAGTTCTATATATATGTTATTAGCTAATGATTGGTTGTAGCTATTGTTAGACAAGCGAGAGGGAAAGGAGACAAATCAGAAGAAATATCTCTTCTCTTCATTTGGGATTTTGTTATATGTTTTTTACTGCAACACTTGGCACAAGTGGGCTATGTTTGTGGTACTATATATCTCAAAGGAAAATCTACACATCAAACAATATAAAATATTGACTAAAATCTTTATGAACTTAAGAAATTTTAAAAATTTAAATGCATGATGTGTCACTTTAATGTTTTATGGTATTTTTGCCCCCGCAAATTTCATCATATCCCTAGCTAAAACAGTTTAGTAGATGACCACTATAAAACTCCCTCACCACTTTGTTAGGGTATTGAGCATAAAGATCACTTGAAGGAAGAACTCCATGATTCAAGGTTCAAGCAAATGAGAAATTCTAGTACAAAAAAAGGCAAACATTGTATAGGGTGCATATAAATATATTCAAAACAAGGCAAGAAATGTCAATCTATAAAAAAAAACTTCAACTCACCTTTGTAATGCTAGGAAGGAGACTCTTCAACGTTTCCAGCTATTATTTGATCCTTTCACGCTGACTTCTTTTGGAAATATCTTTCAATGTGACGCTATTAAACCCTTTTGCTGTGTACTTCTGGCCACAAATCGCAGTGGTAGAAAATGGTTCAGTGAAACACACAAGGAACATTTAATTGGAGATCCACGAGACATTCAAATCCATGCCATAATCTATGACATCAAACAATTATCACCCCGCTACATTGGATTCATTTCACACATTTACATCTAAGAGCCAAGTTCCCTGGTCAACCATTGTATACATTGCTCTGAGTTGGGACTCATTGATACAATCTGAGCTAACTGTCATGTGAACACATTGGCATTGCAGTTTGAGTATTGTGATCTACTCTTAATCAAACATTAGATTGCCAATTTTTGGCATGCACTTTAAAGTCCGACAAAATCACTTTCAAGCTTAAGCAAACAGGTGACATAAATCTCGATACTTCTTTGAAAATATTTTACTCCTGCTAACTTTGTGAATCCAGTAAATTGTAGATCTCTCTCAAATCTACCAAGGTATTATCGGCAATGTGTTTACTTCTGGCATAAGCCTTGTCCTTCTATCAACCTTTGCATTTGCATCCAGAAAGTAATGTGCTTGAAAGATAGGTGGGCTGAAGTCCACTCTTATAGATCCAGGAAGAGAAGATTAAATTTCCTTAGTGGGAAAAGGAATAATCCCCCAACTAGGTTTTTTATGTGCAATGGAGGTAGGCAATCAAGGAAATGATCTAACTCCTTTGACCCACTCCAGAATGTAGAAATATTGGATAATAAATCTCAACTAAACCCATCTTCCCAGAACTGCAAAAAGAAGGAGTCCCCAATGCACGAGTCTTCTGGGTCACGTGGTAACAATAAGATAAGGGCAGCAAACATAACATTTTTTTTTCAATTTTTGCTTAGTGTGAGCCTGTGTTGGTCAAAATTTTGACCAACATGGGCTCATCTTTAACTAAATCCATCACAATTCAACCAAAATTACCCCAAACTATCAGATGGTTGAAAGTTTTGGTCAAAAATTTGAGTCAAATGTACTAGTGAGACAATGTATGTTAATTATTTCCATCTGAAAGAGTATGTTAATTAGAGAAGGATAACTTATCAAAAAAATAAAAATGTTGAATACAAAATATCTACACAAAAAATATCCAGCAATGTATCTACAAAAATTAGAATTGCTATAATCTAACGCATTTAAACCTAGAATATACTTACTACAATTGCATTCAAAATAGTGAAATATTTCAACGGATCCTTGGTATTTTGGTGAAGTTGAAATTTGAAATCATCCATAATGTAAAAAAGAAAATAATAAGTGATTTCCTTCTTATGATAAGTTTGAAGTACTCACATTTATTTTAGTTATCTCTAAAATCATTTATTTTCTAGAGATCTCCCTATGTTCAAATGATTTCATATGGAATGTGGGGATGTCGGCTGGCGGCCCTAAAATTCTATGGTGTTAGATATTACAGGGCTCATATGATCAGCATTAAACATTAAATGATTAAGCAATAAATGATTGAGAAAAGCCATTGGATTAAACTAAAATGTTTGTGTTTGTAATGAAGAAAAGAAACATGCACCCACATGCTTCGACTAATTATGTACCAACAAATGCTTTGGTAACTTAGCACTACCACATGTAATACAAAGGTGACATTATTTGTGATCTACTTGGTTTGTTCAAGGGATTTCAAATAGAGATGAAATATATGCATACAATACCTAGGTTAGTTGTGGAGAGGTATACAAATATAAATTTCTTTATGGTTGACACTAATTTGGCATGCATGGAGGTTATTGATCCTAGAGAGATATTTATTCACCATTCTTGGTTATGAGGTTAGCCAAGAATTTCTTGAAAAACATGCTGAGGTTATGTTGGTCTCACCTAGAGATAAGGAAGCATAAATATGGGGGACTTATAACGAGAAATTTGGACAAGGGAATAATTATACAAATGATCTAGAAAAATGAAGGTAGAGAAATTTTTGGAAAATATTAGAAAAAAGGAGGGCATTATCAAAGAATAATGGGAAGTGATGAAGAAGGGAAGCAAATTTCAATAAAGGTTCAATTGGGAAGCACAAGCATAAAACCTATCAAGGAAAACATTACGAAGAGTGTAGAGGTGGTAGACACACCTGATATTTTGGCAATAAAAGTTGAGGTTACTCCTCAACCTCACAAGGTTACAAGGAGATCGGACTCCTACTGCTAAGCTAGAAAAACTAGCTAAATAGGGACCTACAAGAGCTACAAGGAAGAAGGCAAAGGCATAATGATACAGGGGCATCCAGAGATTCCAATTATTTTCAAGATCTGGGATTCTAATGCACTTCAAATGATTATTTTAATAATGTTGGGATGAGTCTTAGTTTTATATAGTTAATTTAATGATGTAATTGGGGGTTATAAGTTAAGAGTTTTGAATAAACTCCAAGATACTTTACTAGTATCTTTAATATATTTAGAATTATAATGAGTTGGATGTGGGAAGTTAAAAGTCAGTTTTAAGAATTAGTTATTGGGTTACCTTCTTTTGAATATATTTAGATATATGTAATTAAAGAAACCCGAGAGGAATATATATAATTTTTCTGAATAGTAGTAGTATGAGAAGATTTGAGAATCAAGGAAAGTGGAGAAACAATGTAATCAAGAATGGAATAATGGTAGAATTTAATTCTATTCAGATCTTTTGTTTCTTCATTGTTCTTATGCACATTTCTATGTTCTTAAATTTTTGAATCATCATAGATGGAGTAAACAAATTTTATGGAACTATATTGTATTCAAAACCTGCGCTAATTGCTATTTGGTTTGAAGATACTAAATCTATCTATAATTTCTCTGTTCTTACCTTGGTGGCTGGTTACGATGAGTATGAAATGGTTTAACAATAGTTTAAAAGAGAGTTGTGATTGAAGTCATCACCAATTACAATACAATTTCAAAGATCTCAATTTTGTTTTGCTCCAAGTCAATTCTTGGTATCGGTTATTGGTTTCAAGAAGTTAAATGTTTGAATATGAAATTGGGGTATGCTTTATGATATCGGTTTCTTTTTCAAGATTTGGTTTTAGTTCTACATCAGATTTAAATAGTCCCAATTTGGGAACAGCAGCAGTCTAGGTTGATTTGAGATCATAAGAGTGTTGTTATATAATGAAAGAGGATTCTATACACATATTAAAAGAGACAAAACCCATGACTACATTGGCAAGGGTCTGTAACTTTATCAGCATTAAGTGATCTGGCGTGAATGCCACCAGCATCAATGTGAAGAGGTTCAAACTTGTGAGCACATTGGATAAACAAGGGTACAATTGATGTAGATAAGTTTTATTTGTGAATAGAATCTGTATTGAATAAAATGGGGTACATAATTGTTGTATCAGTTTACACAAACTCTAGCATAGTTTTAATTGTGTGAATTATTTTGAACTGTCTCTTTTCTATAATTTTGCCATTCTTTCACCCATTGGCTAAATGGTTTCTTGAAGACTCTACAAGCTTAATTTTTATGAAAACAATTAAAAGTGAAACATAGGGAAAAGAGGCACTGAATAATTGAGGAGCTATAGTCAAAAGAGAAGCCAATATAGTGGGGCCACCAGTATCACAATTGCTTGAAGGCTTGTTCGAACTGGCAGATTCTCATTTTATGGATAAGTGTTGAATAGAAATTATTATGTAATTGTGAGAAGCAAAGAATCCATTATCAGCTATCTCAATAGCTTTTTGCATTATGATGCAGGTGATGGATGCTTAAATAGGGGAATAGATATTGAACAAATGTTAGATGAACTGGCAGACTCTCCGAAAAACATTAAAGCTATGGTGATGGAAAACTGGTGCAAGCCAGTGGTTGATCGCCTTTGCAGGGGGTCAGCTAAATCAAAATTGGAAATGGCAAAAGCTCTTGCAAAATTTGATCTCGATGACAGCCATAGAGAGTCATTAATTGATGCACATGCAATAGAGGCTTTAGTTGACATCCTAAAATCGAGGCAACTTGAATCAAAGCTTGCATCTCTTAAAGCTTTGGAAAACCTTTCATGCCAATCCAAAGCATCAAACCCACAGTTGGGGAATCCACCATGAAGCTAGCCAATGGCTAGAAGATCACAGCTTAAAATAGAGGTGTCTAGCAGTGAAAAGAAAACTCCCAAACCAATAAATAGAACATCCACACAAGGCATGTAAGGTGGGAGCCGCTGAGGAAAATTATATGTTACGAATTCCAATCACATTGAAGATGATGTGCTGAACAACAAAAAAGAGGAGATATAACAGAGATAGAACCTTACTATTTCGGCAGAGGTTGCATTGAAACTGTCAAACATGGCACATAATCTTCAAACCCTTCCTCTGCATGTTATGGCACCACAAAATGCAATATCCGACCAACATTAACCGCACAACCTTTCTTCTGGTCACGCAAGACTAAAATTAGGGCACGACAAAGACTTGTTTTTAATTTTGGGAAAGTGTAAGTTCGTGTTGGTTGAAATTTTGACCAACACAGGCTTCTAGTTAAAAAATTTATATACATTGGCGCGACAAAGACCTTGTTTTTAATTTTGGGAAAGTGTAAGTTTGTGTTGGTCGAAATTTTGACCAACACGGGCTTCTAGTTAAAAAAATTATATACATTACCTGCATAAAACGACCAATTTGACCCCATTTTTTTAGATGGTCGAAAATTTTGGTCTAAAAATGGGGTCAAATGTACTAGTGAAGGTTGAAAAGCATACCAAGTTCTCAATTTTCCACTTCTCTATTGTAGGTGAAATTCGTACATTCTAGTAATAGCTGCACTTTGAAAATAATTAACAAGCAATACTTCTTCTTTGCTATTAGGTCACTGGTTATGAAACACTCTAATTCATCCTTTGTGAAAATTTGACTTTTGTCTTCTCCCTTTGTGGAAAACTCCAAATTGACTGTGAAAGGCATAGCAGAAAATGAGTTTTCCACTTCATATTTAATGTCATGTTGATATCCAAATCTTCAAGCAATAAATCATTATGAGATTACCATTCTTTTTTTAATCAATTAAGAGCTCTTTTCCATCTCTCTATTGTGGATTTGATGCTTAGTGGAAATTCCATTTTTGAGTGTGAAAAGCGCACCCAATCTTCAATTTTCCATTCTCATATAGTGGGCACCATTTTGATGTAGATTGATTCCCAAATTATTTTTCTGGAGTGATCTTGATACTGGACCCCATATATCTTCATTTTGGATTGAGATTTTCCTTTTCTCTCCTCATGTGAAAAATTGAACTTTGACTACGAAAGGCATAGCAAAAAATGAGTTTTTCACTACGCTTCTCCCTTTGGTGGAAAATGAAACATTTGCTTCTCTAATGGAAAATTTGAAAATGACTGCGAAAGGTGCAACAGAAAATGAGTTTTCCACTCTGCTTTTCCCTTTGGTGGAAAATCCCAAGTTGACTACTCGATTGCGAAAAATTCAAAAAGTGCTTCTCCAATGGAAAATTTGAAAATGACTATGAAAGGCGTAGTGGAAAATGAGTTTTCCACTCTGCTTTTCCCTACGATGGAAAATCCCAAGTTGACTACTCCATTGCGGAAAATTCAAAAAGTGCTTCTCCATGGCAAAAAAATGAACTTTGACTTCTATTTGCTTCCACATTTGCATATCTAGACTCAAAAATAATTCAATCCTTCATAGAAACTTTGTTAAGCATACTGGGAACAATTTTGGGAAATTCTTTATGGGAGGCGACTTTAAAAGTTTTTAAAATGGTGTACTAAAAGTGCACCTACAGTGTCATGGAAATTTAGTGTAAACTAAGCGTTGGAAGAAGTAGTGTTTATCGAGTGAAGTAAGGTAAACTCAATGTGCAGTATCTATTGAGTGACACTACACCTACTAAGTCACTAGTGGTCACCAAGCTTAGAACTACATCAAGTGATTAGTATGGACTAAGCCTTCACTTCTACTGAGTGCATGACGATGCCGTGTAATATAGTGAACGCCAAGTATCAGAAGGTCACCGAGTCAGTTCAATGAACCCGAGTTATTTATTATTGGTTCAACTTTGTAATGTGTTGTTCACTTGTATTTTGGTTGACCTTGCAATTTTGTAAATTGGAAAGGTATATATGTAAGGTGTATTGTAAGATATAATTGTAATTGAAATAATAGAAGTAATGTGAAGTATTTTTAATAATTGCAACAAGGTAGACTTAACAGTCTTTCTGTAAATCTCTTAACCGAGTGCATACTTCATTGTATGTTTGTAAATCCTCTAACAAGGTGGACCTAGCAATACTTTGTGCTCCTAATAGGGAAAATCACTAGAAGTGGTCAATGTAAGCCTTAACAGGCCAACTTTATGCTATAGTAGTGAAGTTTTGTGGGTACCATCCCCACCCTAGTTTTACTTTCTATTTGGAAGGTTTATGGGTTACCAAAACATTGTGTTCTTTTGTGTGATGAATGTTTTATCTTTCAGTACTAATGCATGTAGTAGTGTAGATTGATTTATGGAAAATTTGAAGTAAAGATTTAAAGTTACTGATTCACCCCTCCCCTCTCAATAACTTATCATATCTTGAATATTTCCAACACCTTACCACAAAATTAATGAGTGTTTTATGTCTTGCTTGAACTAAAATTTGAACCCACATCCAAGTTCAAAATTGCAAGTTCATTTTCAAGTTGTGTGTCCAATCCAATAGTGTTTCTCCCAAATTTGAACTTGAACTTTGAACTTCCACTTGTTCAATTCAAAATTCAAAGATGAGACTCCCTTATCCAATCAAAAGTTAAAAAGTCATTGGGCCCCCAACATTTTGTCCTAAGTCATCATGTTAAGTCCCAATTCATCTTTGAACTTGAACTTGGAACTTTCTTAATGTTTGAGGTTCAAAGTTCAATATTCAATTTATTTTACTTTAAAAATCTCAAAGTTACTTTTTTCTCAAGTAAAAATATATGTGGAGTATGGCGGGAGTACTAGTATTTCAACATTTGAAAAATATGTCTTTGGAAAGTAATTATTAGAAGTTAATCACAAGCATGTGGAAGTGACTAATAATTTTTAATGAAATGTTAGATTATCATCAAATCATCATTAATAGAGGTGATGGTTGGGGCTAGTTCGAGTGTGTCAAATCTTGGTAAATCTTTCCACTCTCTTATTTATGTTAATTGCAAGTTATTTTTATGAGCACCACAAAGTAGTTTAGCCTAGACAAAAAAATGAACTGTTGAAGGTAATCGTGCTTGTATGTTCATAGTAGTAAATCTTGATGAAATTTGATGCATTCCAACAAAACCTTGGTCTGATCAAATCCAATTATTGAATAGAAGTAGAGTTGGGGTGCCCTATTTTTGGTTTCATCTATTATATTTTTGTGGACTTGTGCTATTGATAAAATGACATTCACCACACCTTCCTTTCCCAAAGTAGGGTGTACATTTATCTTGGTAAGCTCAATCCTAGAGATGGGTGACACATCTCTCATGCATGTCATTGTAGTGGAAATTTTAGAAAGATTTAAAAATTTGAAAGTTGGTTCTATGGTGGATAGGGTTTCTAAGAGTGGATAAATACAAGTTGCAACCTTTCCTATAGTGGCCCCATGTCTCTAATTAGTTTTAGAATGTATGAATAAGTATGATGTAGATGATAGATGCATTCCCCTTAAGGACATAGAAGAAGATTGGACTATAGGATCATCATGTTCATACTTCTTAGTGAAGAAGCAGATATATATGAAAGTGATATCCTAAAATTGGATTCTTGAATTGCAGAAAGGAGGATCATGACTACCTAGCCCTTGAACCTAAGAACATTTCATTAGAAAATTCAAGGACTTGGTAGTTTTTCTCAATAAGGTTAAAGGAAACCAACATGCCTTTTATTGGGGAGATTAGATGTACTTTTTCATCCAAGTTCTTGTAAATAAAGAGAAAGCACTAAATTAGGAAGTAGTGGCAGAAGATTGTACATGATACTTTATCCAGTCTTTTTGGAATGAAGGGTTTATGTATGTCTTCATATTTATTTTATTTGTTAGCATGCACCAAAGAATGGAATGTTCTTCTTCATGAGTTGTGGGTCAAGGCCATGAAGATATACAATTATATCCTTTTTTTTGCAACAAAAAAATTATATAGAAAAATTCATAAGAGTTTATGATGTAATTTTGGCCAGGCTTGTTTATGAATTACAGAGAAATATAAATAAAAGATTGATTGATGAAGCTATGAAGTCAATCAACATCTATGGGAGTTTATTTATACAATTTACCAGGTTCACATATATCAAGGTTGGTGGAATTGAAGGAGAACCACATAAAATTCCTAGATATGTCTTGGCAATTTGGTTTTGACAAAAGTACACAGATAACTAGCTCATGTAGACAAAAAATTATAAGGGGAAAAAAATAAGAGTGATGTTTCCTATCAAACTTGAGAACTACTATTGAAAAAACACATCTAACACATTTATAAGTTGAAATGAAGAGGTTGAATCTCAAAACATTTACAACCAGACCTAAGTTTGATAGTCAAGGCTTTGTTATGGATCACTTGAATGTTGAAAGTTTTACACATATTCCTTAGCTCAAAGACTGCTGGGAAGGTCGTGGTGATAAATTTGAAGTTTGAAGGAGGCTTTGGTCTCAATTAATCTTGATACAAGTAATCACCATGCAACTAGCTACTGAAATAAAAAAAAATTCCTATTCTGCTCATTTCTATCACCACCATTTCATTTAGTCTTCTTTGTAATTATAAGTCATCCCCATTTTCCCTCTTATTTTATTTTTTATAAAGTTATTTTCCAATTATCAGGTCAATTCTTCTATAATTTTATGTCTCTACAATTATACTCTTCAATAAAGTTAAAATGGAAAAAACATATTGAGATATATGAAAATACAAAGACTATGGTCTTAAGCCTTATATGCATAAAGAAGAAAAAGCATCATTCTTGTTTATGGAGCCAATTTGAAATCCAAAATGCATCCCATGATTTTTTTTAAAAAAAATTTCAAACACAAAATCCCTTGACATATCTCATGGAAAAAGAAAAATACATCATATATATATATATATATATATATATATATATATATATATAAGTTTTAGTATAGTTTTAATAATATTTTAACAAACAGAATAATATTTTTTCCTTACTAAAGTTTTCATAAATATATATCTTAAGTATTATGAGACCATTTTAAACTAATCTTCTACACTCAAGTGAAAGTACATCTCTTTTAATATTTTATAAAAGGTCTATTGATTTAAAAAGCTTCCTAATTGAATTAAAATTATTTTATGTCTCATTTATCTAACTTTAAATTGTTACCCTTAATATTTTTTTTTTTAAATTCAATTTTATATTTAAATTAATTCTATTCTTAGAACATTTTAATATAAAGTGACTTATTTTTTTAACTTTTTAAATCTAAAGAAATCTTTTAGTCATTTACTTGCACATATCTTCAAAATAATTAAATTTTTATATAGGTTTTATGTAAGATTAGTTTTAAATTTAAATTCCTTAAAGTCTTTTAATACTTTAATATTCTAAATTGTTAAATTGAAAAACTATCATAAACTTCATACTTTATTTAAATTTGAACTTTCCAAAAGTAATAAAAAAGTAAAATTAATCGTCCTTAATTAATTTGTATGAAGAGATTTTCTTGCATTATCTTAAAAGTAAACATTTTTCCAAAAATCTTATTTTCTTAAAGATGGTGTATTAATTTCATGTGTTCTCTCAAAATTTCAATATTACTCAAGTCATGAGGGTAATTTTATTTTTCAACTAACCAATTATGTAAGCTTTTGAAATAATTTGCCAAAAGATATGAGTCATTTATTGATTGAATGCAACTAACATTATTGGTAGTGCTAAATTATAATTTGTTTAAGTATAATGAGTTCTCTTACACAATTACCTTGATGAGCACTATAAGCTAGAATATACATATTTTCTATTTAATTCTTTTTGGATATCTATTGCAAACTATATATATTACATATTGCTTAAATCGTTTCTAGCTTGTTGTCCTTGTTTTTTGAGTTCTCACTTTTTGAAATTATTTCAATCTTTTCAAACATCAAGGTTTGTGGCACATTATGTACAAAATTCTTTGACCTTACTAATCCTACATTATAATTGTTCAAGTCGTATGAGTTATCCTTTGATTATTTCATTGGTGAACACTATTTTTGATTGGTCTAATTAATATAAATTGTCATCTATGCTAATATAGTCCTAGACCATCTATATATGTGCACTTTCTGTAGATTATTTGATACCATCGATATGGTATTAGACCATATTTATATGCACTTTTTTGCACTTGTTATGGTATCTTTATATGCATATTATTCCATTTTTATGGTTTATGACACCATATCTTTGTATGGACTTTTGATTGCATCTTTTGGTACCCATTTTTTACTATTGGGGCCAAAGTAATTCTATCTAAGTCCTAGTTACCTTATTTTTTGAAGGGCTCATGTGGTTTCCATAAATCCCCAATATTGGATTGCATTTACTTCTGTGTAGTTTATCCCCCTTTCATTATTGTACTTTGTTGCATCTCACTTATATATTTCCAAGGCAATATTTTTTATGTACTCATTATTCTTAATTAAATTACTTGATACCATATGCCACTTATTATTTGTGTTTCTTCCCTTGGTCTTACACATTGGATTCCAATAGAGATCATTGGCGCTAATTTTCTTCTTTTCTAAATTTCATATTCATTGATTATGACACATGGGTTTAGAAATGATTGTCAATCTAAAGTTGTTTTAAAATATCTAAATTATGGATTATTCTCTCTCATATCTTATTGTAATATACTAATGGGATGATGGTTTTTCTTTCTTAATTTCTTAGATCATGTGCCATGTAGGTTGTAGATTAGCTTCTCATTTACTTGTAGTGAGATGATTCATTAGTGGACTATGGTGTTTATTTTAAGATGAGAACATGAATAATTTTTAAGGCATCTAGAATTTATGATTTTATGCTTATCACTCTCATCCATACTATTTTCAAGCTACAAATATTCTTTAAAGTTGAAATATTTAGAATGCAAATTATGGCATTATTTTAAAAGGTTATAGTAATTTGTATCTAGCATAGATTCCATAATGGAAAATCTACTTCTAGATATTATTTCTTTCCTTGATTGATTCAGGTAACATATCATGGAACATTCAAAAAAGAAAATCCTCTTATGCTCATGCACCAACCAATTAAGCCTCGGGTGAAAGAAGAGAATAAGTGTACACTTGGATTTAGCTTTAGTTGATGTTATTAAAATCTCTCATTTGAATTGTAAAGATGAAGATCAAATTATAAACATTGTCCTATGACATTTTATTGTAAAATTTGTGGTTTCCATCTATAGATGTAAACTCCCTAAGGGTCTATTTGGTCGTGGGTATAGGAATGGAGAATAGGCATGTAATATTGGGAATAGGAATGGTTATTCCAATAGCAGTTATTTTTTGGAATGGGTATAAGCTCATTTTAGAGGCAAAATGGGAATATGTATTCCTATTCAGTATTCCAAGTGACGAACCAAACAGAAAATAGAAAATGTATTCCAACTTTTCTATTCCTATTCCAGCAACCAAACAGACCCTAAGTTCCTTGGATGTATTATATAAATGGATATTGCAAGGATCTGTACAACATTTTTTCCTCTTGTGTAATTGTGAGGACATATAATTGGGAGTTACACATGAAACTCCTTGTTAGAAATAATAATTCACCAATATAATTGGGGGGGGGGGGGGGTGTGGGGGGGGAGGGTGAATCAGTTATATGACAATTTAAAACATTTTTCCTTTTAAACAATCTTGACCATTCAACCAAAGTAAACAACAATCATAAAGAGATGCACATAAACAATTACACTAGATATGTTGACTAGGGAAACCCTTGATTAGAGGGAAAACACCAGTGGGAATGATGCCCACAAAATAATGTACTAATATGAATATTCCTTTTCAGAGGATGGATCCTATTAGGAGTCTATTACAACATTTAGTACAAAGAGTCCCTATTAGGAGACTTTGAATCCCTATTAGGAGTTGTGGAAGGTAGCTGAACCCACTATCCAAATAGCGTCAGGATCAGATCAATGAACCCACTGTCCAATTGACCTTGGTACTATTCCTTTCAAAATAATAGATGTGTAAAAAGCTTTTACTTCTTCCTCTGTCCAGTACGTTAGACTCCTTCACCTTTAGATCATGCAATCAGATCTGGAAATCTAAACTTAGTAACAATAACCCTTAAGGTCACTTACACGCATAGGTAAGTTACTCTGCTTTTGTATTGCTTTGCTACTCAGTGATTCACAAGTCTTCTCTACTCTCTATATGTAAAACATGGAAAATATATTTCCTTTATACCATGCTCAATAATAAATCCTTGAGTCAGCTTTCTATTAATTAAATGAAATCCACATTTAATTAATGTTGTCAGCTCACAGTTATACACAAACTTTCACACGTGTGACTTCCATACATGCACACTCTCTGACATCATCAACGGTCAGTATACTGTCTCTAGTTCACTATGCAACACTTCACTACAATTGTAATGAACTATAGCAATCATACAATAGGAACTTCTTTCCTAATACTCTATTTCCATACGGTTCTTTGTAGATCAACCATATCTTTCATACATTATCGCATTAGGTTATGTACACTTGCCCTTGTAACAAATACACAATGTAGTATGCGCTAGTAACTGCGCATTATCAGATAAGTAATATAATGTTCTCAATACAGAAATCATATTTTGATGCTTTATCAGTCTTTTACAAACTTATTACTATGTTGCCATCAATGACAAACACAGTTATAAATACATCATATCAATGTTCTCCAATGCTCCCCCATAGCATCAACATTCATGCTAACACTCCTCTCTCTCTCTCTCTCTCTCTCTCTCTAAAATTCTTGTGTCTTCATTCATGGTTATTTTGGTGCAAGTTTCTAGTGTATGGTTTTCTTATGGTAACACTTTCCTCATCAACTATCTCTCTTAGACTTTGTTATTTACTTTCTTTATTTATTTTTTCCTTATAAAATTATAATATAACTAAAAATCTAAACCATATATTGGACACCCAAAAAAATTCCTTGTTGGCAATTTGCAAGTCCCAAAACCACACATATATGCAATAATTCCAATTGGCTTACATTACATAATTGGTGTTCCACCTATACATAATACATAATATTTACAGAGATTACCCCCATCATATTTTTATATTTCCTGAACTAGTGTATTTTGAATTCTTCCAAAATTTTCAAGAATGACACATAATTTCTTCAAATTTGAACTTAATTATGCCACTCCTGAGTAGCCTCATTCCTCCTCCACATTCTTACCTATCTCTCTACTCTTATACTTATTGCCTAGGTTCCCACTAACGATAATTTACATTCAACCCATGAAGAATTCGTTCATCTTATTTGTGTAGAACCCTCTTCAAATTGGCCACTTCACCCTCATATTTCCTTTGTATGCCTCCCCATTCACTTTTCTAGGCCAAAATATTAAGAGCACACTGCCAAATTGTTTCACTTCCTCTAGGTCTTTTATGCCCTCAAATACATCAAAATGCACTCCTGTCACTACCCATTCAAAGATGGAATTGATCCCCACTAAAATATCATCCTCCACCTTCTCATCGCTCATTTGATGATAACCTTTCCCTCAACTAACTCTAAAACCCATGCCAAAATCATTCTTATGATATACATGTTGATGCGATATTAATGTCTAGTTGTGATATTGCTATCAGGATTTTAACTATGTGATTTCGAGTCAAACTCATTGACCCATGTTTCATGAGTAGTGATTCGACATGAATCTGTCTCTCATGAGAATAAATGGAACACTTAGCACTCCTTGGATCTTGGTGATGCTCACAGGGGTGAAGCACCGGGACTTCTCGGGAGGTCACCCATCCCAGTACTAGTCCAGCCTGAGCGCGCTTAACTATGGAGTTTCCTCCATGGTTAAACCCAAAGCTTGCAACCCCCATTTGCAAGCTTTGGGTTTAACCATGGAGGAAACTCCAAAGTTAAGCGCGCTCAGGCTGGAGTAGTACTGGGATGGGTGACCTCCCGGGAAGTCCCGGTGCTTCACCCCTATGAGCATCACCTAGATCCAACGAGTGCTAAGTGTTCCATTTATTCTCATGAGAGACGAATTCATGTTGAATCACTACTCATGAAACATGGGTCAATGAGTTTGACTCGAAATCACATAGTTAAAATCTTGATAGCAATATCACAATTTGACTTGCTATGGAAATTATCTCCTACTTATCAATTAATGTCTACTGTTTATGAATTCCTCACCAACCACCTCCAACATGAAATGTCCCTTTACTGATTTTTTATGATATTTCCAGCCTCAAATCTGAACTTTAAAATCAAACAACCAATATAACAAAGATCTGCCAATTTCCCAATAAAACCCAAATCGGGTATGTCCAAATTAGTGCCAAAAACTTCACAACTTCACAAATTATTAATAAATCTGAAAATGGATATTTTTACAGAGATTTCAGCAGCATAACAGCCTACAAAATGACATTTCCAGATTTGTATAGCCCTTACACAACAGATCACAAATGTAGGGCAAAACTATGCTCAATCGGGCTCCCGAAATTAACACAAAAAATGCCCGGAAACACCACAAAACACTCATAAATTATCTCAGAAGTTTAATCACGACCCAATACATATATTCAGCTCTATTTTAACATCATAAAGTCTGAAATACAACAGCAAACCAAACTGATATGAAACACTCAACTGAAAACCCAAATTCAAACCAAAAACAACCCCGAAAACACCCAAATCGGCACTATTCAGCACAAGGGCAAACTCTGTATGAGCATGCACATGGAATGGCTTCAAACTCCCGTCCTTAGCCTTCCTGGAAACCTGCAAACTCCCATTCTTGGGTCTCCTTCTCCACAGGTTTGGCAGCCTCTGAAGAACAACAAGAAAATTATCAAGAATCAAGATGTAGAATGAGCCCAAAATGCCTCCAAACCCCTTTTAAAGAGGGCATAACCCTAACTCACGTCCAAGAGGGGTTAATAAAATATAATTTAATAATAATTTTTATTTATTAGTCCATTGGTTTCCAAAGATTAACCCTTTTTTCCAAAATTTCACCTTTTTGGAGCCTGCCTGCCTTAACAAAGTTATTTTTTTTTTTTTAATTATTTGAATAGGGGACATGACAAGTCCTCCCCTCCCAAATATTGCTTGTCCTCAAGCAATGAAGGTTGGAATTTTCAAGAATATGTTCTCCTTCCCAAGTTGCATCCTCTAGTGGTAATCCTTTCCATTTGACCAAATGCTCTGTGATGCTCCTATTTCTCAACCTTTTCTCTCTTGTATCCAAAATCTCTTCTGGTATCAAAACTAATTTCCCTTCATCATCAAGAGGTGGTAATTCTGTAGATACTATGGTTTGCTGGCCTAGAACCTTCTTTAAGCAAGATACATGAAAAATATTATGTATTTTGCTGTTTGGTGGGAGCTCTAATTCATAAGCTACCTCTCCTACCTTCTTGATGATTTTATAAGGCCCATAGAACCTTGGCTTGAGTTTCTCTGCCCCACTTCTCTTCAAGGTGCTTTGCTTATATGGCTGCAACCTCACAAATACCAAATCTCCCACCTCAAAAGATCTTTCAATCCTTTTCCTGTCAGCATATATCTTTTGTTGGTTTTGTGCATGTTGTAGATTATCCTTGAGGGACCTTATTATGTCTTGGCTTTGCTTGATGAAATCACTTGCTGCGGGTACTCTGCTATTGGAAAGTATTAGATCAACAAAGGAAAGGGCATCATAACCATAAAGAGCACGAAAAGGAGGCATACCAATAGACATGTGATGAGATGTATTGTAACAATACTCCCCTAGGTGTAACCATTTCACCCAAGCATGTTGTTGATTTGAAACATAGTTCCTCAAATATCCTTCTATCCATTTATTAACTATCTCTGTTTGTCCATCTGTTTGAGGGTGATAGCTAGTACTGGGAGTGAGTTCAGTTCCTGCCAAATGAAAGAGCTCCTTCCAAAAAGAGCTGAGGAATCTACTGTCCCGGTCACTAACAATGTTTCTAGGCAAACCATGTAATCTAAAAATTTCCTTGAAGAACAATTCGGCCACTTGTGATGCCTTGAAATCAGATGTGATAGGAAAGAAATGTGCATACTTAGTTAGTCTATCTACCACCACATATATGCAATCCTTACCTTGAACTTTGGGCAACCCAGTGATGAAATCCATGGAAATACTTTCCCATTTTTGTTCAGGAATAGGAAGTGGCTGCAACAACCCTGCAGGAAAATTTTGCTCACTCTTGCTTTGTTGGCATACCATACATTCCTTAATGTGTTTAAGGACATCCTCCTTCATACCCTTCCATGAAAACCGCTCTCGAATTTGCCTGTATGTCTTGAATTATCCCTGGTGACCAGCCAAAGGTGTGTCATGAAAGGCCCTCAATATCCTCTCCTTAGTTTTTGACCCTGGCACTAAGAAGATCCTGTTCTTGAAATAAATCAATTCATCAACAACCTTGTACCTGTTATCATCCACTAACTTATCCAAAATCTTGGTGGCAAATGAATCTTTAGCATACTCTAAAATTATGGAGACTTTCCAATCAGCAGAGATAGATGATAAGGAACACAAAGTGGGCTTTCTTGAGAGAGCATCAGCAACCACATTATTCTTTCCTTTCATGTATTCAATATCAAAATCATAAGCTTGCAATTTGCTTACCCATTTTTGTTGACGATCATTCAAATCCCTTTGGTTCAAGAAGAACCTGAGGCTATTATGGTATGTCTTTACAATGAATCTCCCACATACCAAATATTGTCTAAACTTATGAAGTGCATGCATGATTGCCAACATTTCCTTATCATAGATGGAGTACCCTTTCTCTGATTGATTTAATTTTCGACTCTCAAATGCTATTGGATGTCCCCTTTGAGTTAGGACAGCCCCTATACCTTCTCCCGAAGCATCACATTCAACAACAAAAGGTAAAGAGAAATCTGGAATTGCAAGCACAGGGCATGAACTCATTACCTCCTTAAGCTTATCAAATGTTTTTTGTGCCTCTTCTGTCCAAACAAAAGCTCCTTTCTTTGTCAAATCAGTCAAGGGGGCAGCAAGCTGAGAAAATCCCTTGGCAAATCTCCTATAGTAGCTACACAACCCGAAGAAACCTCTCAACTGTGTAAGATTAGTGGGTGGAGGCCAATCCAAAATTGCCTGGATTTTTTGTTGATCAACCTGTACTCCTTTAGAGCTTATAATATGTCCCAAATATAGGATCTCTGTCAAACCAAACTCACATTTAGATAGCTTAGCATAGAAGGATTGCTGCTCCAAGATTCCCAAAACAGTGTCTATGTGCTTTAGATGCTCTTCCCATGTTTTACTGTATATCAAGATATCATCAAAAAATACCAAAACAAATTTTCGAAGATGCTGACTGAATACCTTATTCATACAAGATTGGAATGTTGCTGGTGCATTAGTGAGTCCAAATGGCATAACAAGAAATTCAAAGTGCCCATAGTGACATCTGAAAGCAGTCTTTTCCACATCTTCACTCCTCATTCGGATTTGATGGTAGCCTGATCTTAAGTCAATTTTTGAGAAGTATACAGCACCATGTAACTCATCAATGAGCTCATCTATGCGTGGTATGGGATACCTATTTTTTATGGTCTTCTTGTTTAGAGCCCTGTAGTCTATACACATTCTCATTGTACCATCCTTTTTCTTGACAAGTACCACAGATGATGCAAATGGACTAGAGCTAGGCCTTATGAATCCCATGTCTAGGAGTTCTTTAATAGTTTTTTCAATTTCTTCCTTATAACCTCTTGGATGGCGGTATGGGGTTGTTATAACTGGTTTGGCACCCTGTTCTAACTCTATAACATGCTCAAAACCTCTATCTGGTGGTAATCCTGGAGGCAAGTCATTGAAAACTATACTATGCTTATCAAGAATATTTTGAATTTCAAAATGGAAATTACCTTGATTCTTGGGAGAGCTTGTTGGTTGGATTATGACTCCTGCTGCCCATGTTACTTGTCCTCTTCGAAAAGTCCTCTCCATCCTCTTTGCAGAGACCGCCTTAGGTGCTCCATTCGATAACCCTCTCAATATGACTTCTTTCCCATTGGAATGAAATTTAAACTCCATAGTTTGATGGTTCATGTAATAGCCTCCGATAGAGTGCAACCATTGAACACCCAATACAAGATCTGTCTCCCCAATACCAACCACATAGAAGTCATCACATAACTCATAATCTCCTAAGGTCATCTTGAGTTGTTTCACCACCCGTGTGCAAGGCATAGTGAATCCATCAGCTACAGTAACATTGAATCCCTCAAAATCTTCTGCTTTAAGCCCTCTTTTCATGACAAATCCCTCATCAATAAAATTGTGAGTTGCCCCACTATCAAGAAGAACAGTCAACCTTTGCCCTGCTAGTACCCCTCGAATTCGGAAGGGATGGTATCTTGGGACTCCTGATAATGCTGCTAAAGTGCCATCCTTGCTGATTTCTTTTACTTTCTCTTCTTCTACCTCCTCTTTAGTATCATGAAATTCCTCATGCTCATCTGAATCAGATTCTGAAGCAACTTCAATATAGTGCACTTGACCTTTCCCCAAACATCTGTGTCCTGGAACCCATGGTTCTCTACAAGTAAAACAAAGCTTTTTCCTTCGTAATTCACTCCTAGTCTCTTCATCTACCTTCTTTTTTGCCACATTTGTCACATCTTTTGGTGGTAGTGTTGGGAAAATCTTTTTCTGAAAATTTCCCTTATGTTGCCAAAGATTTGGGGGTTTTTGATTAGTGACTGATTTCATAGGCACGCAAGTTTCAAGTTGCAAGCTTCTTTTGATAGCTTCCTGTAAGGTTGAGGGTGAGAAAGCCTTAACCAAACCCTTAACAGAATCTTCTAAACCATCAAGGAAAAGATAAATGATCCTCTTTTCACTCATATCAGGTACCATAACAGCCACTTTTTGAAATTCTTCTATATACTCATTAACTGATTTGGTTTGCTTCAACTTTGACAATTCTTTAAAGTACTCTTCATCATCCTTGAGGTCAAATCTATCTATCACCCTTTGACTGAAATCTTCAAATGTAGTTACCTGATCGTGACCTTGAGTAGTCATTCCATGATACCACCAATCATAGGCTGCATCTTCCAAGTGTAGACTTGCAAATTGAATAGCATCACTCTCTTTCATGGGGTTAAGTGTGAAGAAAGTTTGTAATTTTTGTAGCCATGCTCTAGCTGAAATTTTATTTGTTCCATCAAAAGTAGGCGCTGTAAACTTGCTTATTTTATTTTTGAGCTCTCTTCCACTTGTGTCATGCTCCCTCCTATTCTCTTTCTTGGGCATCAAAGCGTTCATCATATCCACATATTCTCTAAAAGGAACTGAACTACGAAAGTCATCATCTAAGCCATTGTAAGTAGCTCTTAATGTAACCAAATTACCTGTAACCTCTTCCACTGGATTAATGGCTGGATTTGGTACTGGTGGCTCATCTGCAGGCAAGAAAATGGATTTGGTTGATTTAGATGGTGTGGATCTCCCATTTCTCGGCTCCTCTGAAGTGCTCCCTTTCTCATTAATAGATGCAATTCCTTGTAATTTTTCTGTCAATATTCGCAAAGCCTCTCTAGTTTCCGCCAAACCATCCACTGTTTGCTTTTGAGTATTTTGGATGTCTTGGAAGAATTTCTTTGCCATCTCATCTGGATCAGCCATACCTTTTTCTTCCTTGGATTTTGTACTTTTGCTTTCAACTGGGGCTTTGATCAAAATTTCTTTATTCTTTTCTCGCTGTAAATATCTTTTTTCTCTTTCACTTAGTTGCATGCAATCATAAAATATGACATGCAAGATCTGGGTAGTTATCAAAACTTGACATGCAAGATCTGGGTAGTTGTTAAAACTGACATGCAACTTCTACAAACTCTCAGGCTGGCAAGATCACGGCTCTGATACCACTGAAATGTCCCTTTACTAATTTTTTATGATATTTCCAGCCTCAAATCTGAACTTTAAAATCAAACAACCAATATAACAAAGATCTGCCAATTTCCCAATAAAACCCAAATCGGGTATGTCCAAATTAGTGCCAAAAACTTCACAACTTCACAAATTATTAATAAATCTGAAAATGGATATTTTTACAGAGATTTCAGCAGCATAACAGCCTACAAAATGACATTTTCAGATTTGTATAGCCCTTACACAACAGATCACAAATGTAGGGCAAAACTATGCTCAATCGGGCTCCCGAAATTAACACAAAAAATGCCCGGAAACACCACAAAACACTCATAAATTATCTCAGAAGTTTAATCACGACCCAATACATATATTCAGCTCTATTTTAACATCATAAAGTCTGAAATACAATAGCAAACCAAACTGATATGAAACACTCAACTGAAAACCCAAATTCAAACCAAAAACAACCCCGAAAACACCCAAATCGGCACTATTCAGCACAAGGGCAAACTCTGTATGAGCATGCACATGGAATGGCTTCAAACTCCCGTCCTTAGCCTTCCTAGAAACCTGCAAACTCCCGTTCTTGGGTCTCCTTCTCCACAGGTTTGGCAGCCTCTGAAGAACAACAAGAAAATTATCAAGAATCAAGATGTAGAATGAGCCCAAAATGCCTCCAAACCCCTTTTAAAGAGGGCATAACCCTAACTCACGTCCAAGAGGGGTTAATAAAATATAATTTAATAATAATTTTTATTTATTAGTCCATTGGTTTCCAAAGATTAACCCTTTTTTCCAAAATTTCACCTTTTTGGAGCCTGCCTGCCTTAACAAAGTTTTTTTTTTTTTTTTAATTATTTGAATAGGGGACATGACACAACATGACCTTCACCACCTTCTTGCCTTTTCATTACACAATCCACCTAACTCTCCTAGCCTTTAATTTTTTAAAATAAAATCTTGTCTTGGTTGTGTTGTTAATAGAAAGAAATTAGCCTCTTAATCTTCCAATTCTCCACTTCAAAACACATGTTGATGCCACAATTACACCTCTTTCAAAAATCCTAATTAAATACCTTTGCACACAAGTCTATCCCATTACAAACTTCATAATGTCAATCATTAATGATAACATTCATCATTCTACAATACATCTCATCATTTAGATATCTCATCATCATTACCACTAGCCAGTTGGATGTTTTCAAAATCTTCTCATTTCATCTCATCAATTGCCAGCTTTAATGCCCAAATTGACAAATTATAGGATCTACGACATCATTTCCTACTTGTTTAATAAGGGTAGTTGAATTCCTAAAAAGTAGCTAATTCTTTTTAATAATATTGATATACTTTTACAAATGTGAGGCCGAGTTGATCCTTTATTTATCACCACTATCACCAGAGAGTCATCTTCAAGATGTATTCTGTAAACCCCAATTTTCTTTCCATCCTCGTCTCTTGTAAAGCTGTTAGCTTCGATTCTTTTAACTTTCAATCTCAAAATATTCCCTCTACAATCTCTTGACAGACACCCAAGCCCACTTGAACTTGGGTTTCCTTTCGACACGCATCACTGAAATTGATTTTGATCCACCATTCCTCGAGTTGGCTCCATTTGATCTCATCTTTCTTGTTTAATGCTAGATCAACCCAACTTTGCATTATATTTTGACTATTGAATTAAATTATATTTAAGAATAAATATCAAATATATGATAAATGTGATAATCATTACAAAACACAAATTTATATTTGTGGGCAATGTGTATGGAAATGTAGTGCCTGCCCCTAGATCGCATTTCTATTATCATTGTCAAATTCTCTTAGGCTGATTTTATGCATTGATTAGTTTTAGAGATATTGGATTTATAATACTATGATATTATTTCATGACTTTGATTACAAATGTATCAGTTATTATTGCTTAGTTGATTTCATTCATGTGTTGTTAATGATATTTTGATGATCCTAGTTAGTAAATGTGGTTTCTTTCATAAAAATGTTAATATGATGTCTTTAATGATGATTATGTTGTATTGATAGAGATGCATTATTATATGTACGTATTTGATATTAGACTTGTGATTTTAATGATACTTACCCCATACTTGCATGTGTATGGTGTGTATGTTTATTTTATCTTTCTGTCTGACATGTTTGATTTGGTTAAGGAAGGGAGTCGTAGTCACCTGCTAGTCAGGATCTACACGATGCACCACTCCCTGCCATTGCCTGTTTAGTTTAGATATATTATATACATGTACATGCTCATCTTTTATGCAGGATGCAGGTACCGGGCATCGACTTCCTTGAATTGCCAGGATGAGCGTGCCCTATTACATATACTCAAATGGTGAGAATGGGAAGATAATGATCAGGTCCAATCCTAGCCATAGCCTAAAATACTTGTCCTGCAAGGAGGACTCGTAACAGACTGTCTACCCTTTTTAAACCCGTGAGTATTTTGTGCGTATGTTGTTTTGTGAGTCTTTGATGAATTTTTTGTTAATTAAGTCTAATTAAAGGATTAAATTAATGATTTAATTTAATGGAAATTATTATGACATTTTAATATATTTAATTATATTTAATTAATTGAGAAATTAATTAAATATAAAGTATTGAATTTGAAGATAAAAGTTTTAAGAATAAATTTAGCACATGATAATATTTATTTTATTTAATAATAATATATTTAGAGTTCATTTTTAAATAAATGCTAAATATTATTGTTATTTAAGTTAATAAATATTTATCAAATTAAACGTTCAAAAATAAATTAAAAAGTGAAAAGAAATTAAATTATGAAAATGTTTTAAGTTCGCATGATGCGTGTATGAGTTTAAAATATAGAAAATTAATTAAAAAGATAAAATATGTGAATTTAATAAAGATATGTGAACTTGATTAAGATATTTTAATAAAGTGTGCATGAGATTAAAGTTATAATTTTTTTTAAAGTGAAGTGTGGAAAATTAAATAAAGTAATTTAATAATTTACTTAGCATGCATGAAAGGAATAATAAAATATTATCTTAATTAAAAGAGAATTAATTGTGTTAAAGAATTAATTAAATAAAATAATTGTAATTTTAGGGTTGTGGAGATAGAAACCCTAAAAGGTAATTAGATTCTATATTAGAGGGTTTTCGGGTCATTATTGGACATACAAGTTTCAGGAAACACACTTTTGGAAGGGGATCAAGAAATCTTTCGAAGCTTTGAAAGGTTTTGGATTAGTAAGAGTTTTACCAAATTGTTAGCATAAGATCAAGGTAGGGTTTGTGAACCATTGTAGAAATACTTTTGGATCTCTGTCTTCTTCGTGCTTGTTGAAAATTGTTTTCTCAAATTTTGTTGTATGAATCTTGCCACCCTTCGTTCTGAATCTTTTGCTATTCAATTTCATCTGTGAATTCTGGATTGAAACAACTATTTGTTTTACTTTTGAAAGAATTAGTATTAAATCAAAATTTGGGTTTTGGAATTAAAAATGAGATTAAGAAATTTAAAATTGGAAAGGGGTTGATTTTAGAAATGAAAATCCTAAATTGAAAATCCAATAGGTTCAACTTATTTTTCCTATTAGACTTTAAAAAAAAAAAAATTCCAATCATATATATATAATGTGATCATAGAAGGGAGGTATTGTGTAAAAACGATATAAAATTAAATATATTTAAAATTCATTGAAGGCGGGGTCTTGAGTTTATTTGTTTTATATATATAAAAAAAATGTTTGTTTTTATTTAAAACTTCATATAAATAAATACACACACACACACACACACACACACACACACACACATATATATATATATCTAATAATATGTGGGGGCGGGGGGGGGGTTTCTTGACCACCCCACCACCTTTCATGTCTGTCGTGCGTGCGTAGGCTGACTGCTGCACGTGGCAGTAGTTAATACTGCTGCCAGCGGCAGCAGACAAGCCTGCAGTCGCACAGGCAACCGCACGGCTCTGACATTATGGCCGGTGGCTTTTCAAAAGCCCTCTAGCAATTTTAAATCGCTCAAACAATTTTTAAATTGTATTTTATTATATATATATTAAAGTTGTAGTGTATGAAGTATTATTAATATTCATTAATTAATATTTATTATTTAAGAAGTATTATATGTTATGTATTAAATATTCAGTTTTAATTTATAAAATAATAATGGATTATTATTATTAATTTAAATTATGTTTTAAATGAAATTATTAATATTATTATGTTTTAACAAATTATTAATTAATCAATTGATTTAAATTATGATAATATTTAATTTAAGTTTTAATTTAATCAGTGACGAAATTAGAATTGATGTGAATGCTTTATATTTTAATTAATTTAATTAGAATTAATTAATAACAAAAGTAGTTTAATTAGGTTATAGTTTCATCTAATTATTGTAATATTGATTTTTTTTTTTTTTTTTTTTTTAAATCATAGATTGTTTTCTTTGGAAGACAACAAGTATTATTTTATCATTTAGACGATTACCCTTGAATTATTTGTAAGAAACTGACTAAAAATCAATAAGGGTAAAATTCAAACTAAGAACGAGATAATTTGTATGGGTGATCTTTGAGACTTATTTACTTAAAATTTATACTTTGAAACCCAAATTAAAACTGAAACTTTACTGGTAACTCTATTGTGTATTTTCAAATCAAATGCAAACCATGAAACTATACTATTTGTGTGTACTATCTATGCTTTTGGGTTTTAAGGTTGATTAGAGGTCGACCAGTCTAGAGAGTACACCAGAGGTTTTTGTGAGATTTATTTTATACTATTTATATGGCTGGATGTCATAATGTGTTTTGTGATTCATATTGAGATTATATTTATGAGATTTACCTTATGGAGCATTTATGTGTACTTGGATGGGAGAACCATCCTATTTTTAGGTTGCCTATTAAGGAATCAAGTTCGATCATTATGGGTGTTGTGGTATGGGACACAATTGTGTTTTTATGTGCTTAGGAGAGGTTGTCTAGGTACGTGACTTGGGAGTGGCTTGCAATAGGGGTCCGGGACCCAAAGTGGTCAGTACCAGGGTAACCTAATGCAAGTTATGTAATAAGTGATAATCTAGTAATTAAAATTTATGGGGGGGAACACACTAAAAATATAAGTTAGAGATATTTGATCCACCCATGCCTTGAGTGCTTGTATAGACTAAGGATGGGAATGGGATGAGTGCCTCGTCTTCTTGAGAGGGCTTTTTGGTTTCCACATGTGTGATGTTGAGGGTCCAGGGTTCAGAGTAACCAGTCCAGGGTAACTCAACACTTGAGGGTCCGGGGTCTATTTAGAGACCAGACCAGGGTAACTCAAGTAGCCATGTGATGACACTCCCTATTGTGTAGCTTGAGTCTCCTCTGTAGATTTTGTGTACCTCTGGTGGTGTATTTATTGTTGGATGTGTTTATTGTGGTTATTACTTTCATTGAGGAGGATTGGTGATTCATGGATGATGTACTTTTGACATATGATTATTGACTTGAGGAGGATATCTTTCGTTGACTTCATCTTATGATCTTGGTATTTGGTTTATACTTGGTTCATGTATGATGTTGGTTATGTGGATTTGGTATTGGATTGAGAGTTCTTACTTTTGGATTATTTTATCTTCTTGAGTAGCATGTGTTACCTTTGAGGTAGTTTTGGCTATTAGGGGTACCTTTCCTAAGAATGTTTTATGTTTGATTTTCTGTTTGAGGATCGTTCATTATCTTCCCTGCACGGTGGGAGTGGAAGCCTGACTAGGTAACCACGTGGTCGGGAGGTAGTGTCTTCTTACCATTCAGGTCCCCCTTACATTGCCAGTTGTTGGATGTTCATTGCAGAAGATGTACTTGTATCATTCTTATTTCTTATCTCGGAGACTTCTTTTCAGATGATGTATATATGTTATCATGTATTCTGATGTATTGCATCTATTTTCACATACCCTGCGACATGTGCAGTGGATGTTATTTAGTGGACGTACATTCATTGTATTAGTATACTTATGTATTTGCTTATGCGATTATGTATTTGTTATTTCTTTATGTTCATGAGACATTGTACTTGAAACTTAAACTAATTAATTTAAAATTATTAAATGTGATTCAACGTAAAGGAGCCCTTGAGGAATTGAAACTATATCTGTGACTGCAAATGTGTATTTGATGTGTATGTTCTTATTGCTTCCGCATTAATGTTATCTTGATGTTGTTTAAACTTTAAAAAAAAAATAGTTCAATAAACATTGTAACATGTAGGTTTATTTCTCTTGGGTTCCCAAGTGGGGCGTCACAGGAAATAAGAGTGAGAATATATGTGACAACATAAAGAGTGTGAATGAATAGGGTGCATAGGACACAATTGAATTTTGAGATTATCAAATTAAAAATGACACATGTATATAAATTCATAACTAAAATTAACATAAGAAATAATTAAAACCAATTAATAACTACCCAATACCATTAAATATGAGCAAAACGGGGAGTGGTGGTAAGGTTTAAAATGGCGTTAAGGTTGTAGTGGGGAAACAAATGATGATGATGATAAAAGAGACAACAAATTGGATAAAATCTTAGATATGAATGATATCTTCAAAAATATTTCACCAATATGATATATCTTTACAGATAAAAAACTTAAAAGTTTAATCAAACAATTGATAATAACTTCACATCTTATCCATATTAAAAAAAAACTAAAACTAAATCTTGAGTTAATTTCAATCTTTGAGTTTGAGTTAAATAATGTTTGAAAATAGACATCAAGATAAGATAAATATGACACCCGGTACAAAATATGGATTATACATCACACAAAAATTGAAGCATCTGATTGGTTAGCACCTCACATGGGTGGTCTTATTTTATGGTTATTGAAGATCAGGAAAGTTCTAAAGCTAAGCTTAAGAAGAAGGTGGACAAATACAAGAGAAAAACAATTTTATATGGTAAATGGAGAATCAAGGACAAATAAAGAGTTGAGAAGAGACACTTGTGCTGAATGTTTTGCAGAGCGAGGAGTTAAAGATTTCAGTGTGTTTTGTAATGGCGAGGAAATGTTCTCGTTGTGGGGAGAAGGGCCACAACGCACGCACTTGTACTCATGATGTGAGGCCATTTTCATTCAAGCTCTTTGGAGTAAAACTCACCTCTCCAAACAAATTGGAAAATTCATTTTCCCCTGCTGCTTTCATGGAGTTTCATGGCCCCCCATTAGTATACAACTGTGTCTCTAATCAGATAGTTAGAAAGAAAGGTAAAAACTTATGAAACTCTTGCCATTAGAGAAGTACAATAAGATGAAATAGATTTATATTTTTTCTCTTGCCCATCAACAAATAAGATTGGTCTCTCATAGAAAAGATGAAATTGCTATTTTCTCTTGTTCATCAACAAGCTTGGTGTCTTATAGAAAAGATGAAATTGGCATGAATTATTTTGATTAGTTGTGTCAAATTTTGTTGGTATTAATGTTTTCAAATCAAATTTTATGATCTATTATAGAAGACAGAAAATGTAAGGAAAAAATAATGAATTGTTTAGAGAGATTTTTGTAATGACGAAATTGATTGTTGCTTTCAGGAGTGCCATGGAGTGAAGAAGAACAATGGTTTTTTCTACTTGGTCTTGAGAAATTAGGCAGAGGAGATTGGCGAGGGATTTCAAGAGAGTTTGTGAGGACTCGAACCCCCACCCAAGTGGCCAGCCATGCTCAAAAGTATTTTCTCTCAAGGACAAACTTTAATAAGAAGAAGAACAAAATGAGTATCTTTGACATGTCTCCAGAGGAGGTGATTTTTTTTTGTTGCAGGCACACATTTCTAATAGATTCTAGTGAGAATGAAGTCAGATTATAAATTTTTATTGAAAAAAAATTATATGTAAATTATACATAAAATCCAGTTCACCAAAGTCTAAAAGACTAAAATATCTCCCAAATAATATCATGCAATTGCCAGCTGGGTTGAAAACCACTACCTTTCCTCTGCCAGTATAAAGCATTATTTGTACTCATCTAACATGATAAATTGTTTCATATCTTATTAGTATTTATTATTATTATTTTTAGATTTTGATTTGTTTGTATGTTTTTCTATGTGTTTCTTTTTGAATTTGATTGTGTAAATAGTTTTAATGATATCAGGTACTTTTATTTATATGATAAATTATAGAATGTAATCTGAAATACAGATAAAAAAATTCATAAACAAATTTAAAAACAATTTAAATACAGATTAAAAACATAGGAGGTGCTTCACCTCTGAGCATATCATCTATATCCAATGAGTGTTGAGTGTTCCGTTCAATATTCGCATGAGAGATGGGTTCCAAAATTATCACACACAGTTAAATCCTGATAGCAACATCGCAATTTGACTCCCTATAGAAAATATCTCCAACTTATTATAACATATGCATATATGTACTCTACACAAAAAAAGTGTATGTAGTTTTGTAGCACTAGTTCGAACTGGATTTATGATGGTTTATTACGTTTAAGCTGTAGAGACCTTGTAATACTATATTTTCTTTCTCTAATCTAGAAAGACTAAAAAAAAATTAATCAGTTGAATTTTCTATTGGTGCAGACATCAAGCCTCGCAGCTGATGAAAATATTGCTACAAACAGTGTAAAGCAGAAAATTGGTTCAGAGTTTAGCGAAGAAGGAAATGGTGAAATGGTGAAGAAACTGCAATCTATCAAAAGTTTCAAGCACCCTTAAAACTTTCTTCCTTGTATTAGTTTCCTAGAAAGATACGCATCCCCAATTATGTGATTTTCTCTATGTAATATGAGCAACCAATCAGTGCATCCTCTTGAGCCATTCTAATGAGAAGTATGTTCCCATTAAATTTATTTCTCACCTTTCAATTTGTGGAATCACCCAATTAGAAGACTGTTTGTCAGCATCCATTGATGTCATGCAACTTATCTCGTATCTTATTGATGGGATGGGAATCATACGTACTAAATTTGATCTTCAAAGATATGTATATATTTCAACCCACTGTCTCTTTCAACTTTGAAAGGATAAGTTCAAGCTAGCTCTTTCATCTTTAACTTCGAAAGGATAAGTTCAAGCTAGCTCTTTCATCTTTTAATTGTTAATTTAATGTATTATATTTCAATCCAGTGTCTCTTTCAGCTTTGGAACTTTGGAATGATAGGGAAAAGTCATTTTTATTTTTATTTTAAAAATATATATTAAAGATCTAGTATTTGTCAAGATGCAGTAATTCTAAATTTATCGAATTTCTTGTATGTCAGATTTTTTTGATTGAAATTAATTTTATCATTATTTTTTTTCAATATATATTAAATTGTGATGTTTTCTTAATATTTAAATATTTAGTTTTTTTGTTAACTTATTGATTTATATCTTATGCATGTATGGCTTACAGGAATTTATCTACCATAAATATGAATGACCTACTTAGTATTAATTGTATGTCAAGTTTCAAGATTTCCAAAGATTCTACCTCAAACAGAATAGATATGAATTATAGTCCTATGAGGATGGAAAAGAACACCAAGGTGGCACAATCTTCATCAAGCTTGTCTATCTCCATTTCTTTAAACACTTCATCTTCCCAAGTGTGCACGCTATAGAGAGCACCAAGTACCAACATCACAAAGTTCACAAAGAGAAGTGTAGATAGTGCCCAAGGTAGTTACACCAACACACCACATGACAACAATGTGGAGTTTTAAACACCTCCATGCCAAATTCTCCCTCCCTAAGTCCCATTGTGGTGACATGTGTCTAGGTCAAGGTTGCATAACATAAAGCATGGTAGGCCCCACACTCTACAAGCAAATTGTAACTTTGTTTTTAGTTAGTTGTAGATACTTGAGGCATTTCCAAATCACAAGGACATCTTCCCCATTGCAATAGCGAAAATTTTGAAAAGGCGTACATGGAACCCATCCCATGTGTAGGAAAATGAAGTAATGACTTTAAGGGTGGCATGCTTGACTAGGCATAGTGGCCATTACGATGATCTTTTGAGTTGACATGATCATAGGGCTTCTCGGCTACAATCTTGAGATTGAGTTTAGGGATTCCTTTCTATAAAAGATATATCGGCACATTGTAAGAGGATGCTTTTGGAGAGTTTGGTTAGAGCCAAAATTTCTTTTCTAGGAGTTCTATTCATTAGCATAATGCTACATTATAGTTGCATTCTTCTAATGTGAGTTCCTCAAATGGAGGGTTTAATGATAGAAACCAAGATAATCCTTCGATTTCATATGGATAAGCTAATTCCAAAGATTATAAATCTCTAGGTCTTGGACCAATTGACAAGGAAAACTCTACCCTTCTTCACTTTGGGCTTTGCAACACTCAAGAGGGTAATCCCGAAATTTTGTTAAGATATTTTCCCCAAAAATTACTAAAAGAACTCAAACAAATGGATCATTCATACAAGGCTTAAGATAGATAGTAAAATAGTAGAAAATAGCTAGTAATTCATTGATCCCTAACTAAATTGGAGCATGAGATAGAAAAACATGACAACAATAACATCAAATTAACAAGATATAATCTAATTTTTAAAATTTTACAATGAAGTAACTAAAGCAACCCAAAGAACTAGTAAGAACTTCCAACAATGATCCATGTCTTAATCTATTGGGAAAAAAACTTATGAGATGTATACAAACACAACAAAATTGAAAGGAATATCTCAATGTTTTAAAATAAGGTTGCCTTACAAAATTATTCAACTACAATTAAGACCCACACTATTTATCAAAAGCCTTATATAAGCCTTAAGAATCTGCAAGTGTTACCCAAGCATTTAGTTGATTCTTTGAACACATAAAAATAAAATAATACATACATCATAACAATGCACTAAATGAAATGAATTGTTGATTTAGATCATTCAAAATTCAAAAGAACACATAAAAATTGAGAGAAATGAGCTAGAACAGTGCAATTTGACTTTCCTAGAATTATCTTGTTAATACACTACTATCTATCAAAATTTCAAGCACTTTTAAAAACTAATAAGAGTTGTTATAGTTTACACACAAAGATTTGTATCCCCAATTATATGATTTTCTATATGTAATATGAGCAATCAATCAGTGTATCCTCCTAGGAAACTCTAATGAAATGTATGGTTAGGTTGGAAGTTAAACAATTGGGTGATAGTTTAAATTTATTTCTCACCTTTTGGTATGTAGAATTATCCAATTTGAAGACTATTTGTCAACATCCATTGTTGTCATGCAAGTTGTGTCATCTCTTTTTGATGTGATGGGAATCTAACATAAATTTTATCTTGATATATATGTATATAATTCAACCAACTATCTGTTTCAAATTCGAAAGGATGAGTCCAAGATATCTCTTTCATCTTTATAAAATGTTAGGTAAGTTCAACCCATAGACATAGGGAGCAACAAGCTTCAAGTCAGAGAAGGTAACAAGTGTCATATTTTCATTTGACACAAATTGCACTTTATTAAAGACCACCCTGCAAAAGAGGAAAAAAGTAGTAGTTTCTTGAAGGAAAAATTCATCATGATACAACTTTCTAGCATCGTGCTCTGTAATAAATATTTAATCCTGAAACGTGTGACACCATATTTGGCACAAAAAGGAAAAATGGAATGACATGTACCAATTCAAGGTTAATTAACCTCAACTAATTAGCCCTTCGTACCCATTTGTCATATAGTGGCCTTCAAATTTCTTTACCTTGATCAAAATTATACACACCTATAAACAATATAAAAAAAAAGGCATGGATGCTAGCCAATTTAACATCTTATCTTTTCATTTAAATGGTCAATATTACTTCAACAATTTCCTTCTTCTAAGAATCAGATTTTTGCTCACCCTCAGCAATATTATCTTCTAATTATTTAATCATGTGCAATAGTTGCCTCTTAGAGGGGTCCACTAAACATTCAATCCCTTCAATTATAGGAGGTACAAGAGAAGGGGATGTAGCCTTATGTGCTCCCTATGGTGTTGTGATAATAGAAGTGGATGAGACTCCCATTGAAGTGGAAGGAAGTGTAACACCTACATGGACTAACACTTGTAATTCTATAATTATCTTCTCCAAAAGAGCAACCTTGGCCTCCAACTTAGTTCATCTCTTTGAATCTCTATCATATTCACCAAATAGATAAAGAAACCTAAGTTCATACTCTTTTTTATCAAACCTTTCCCTCTTAGGGACATCATGAACCATCCTTGCTATCTCTAATGAAACTTTGGTAGCATCTACCTCATGTGTATCAACTATTCTCTATATTATGGCATTTCCCCTCAAATTAGGATTGAAGTATGCAATGTTAGGTCTATTTTAGTAGGAAATAGAGACCAAATAGCCGTAGTGGCATAATCACTGCTATAGTAGGCACCCTTCATGGTATGATTTACTTATTTTGATGTTTCTCCTTACGAAATTAAATGTCAAAACATCAACTATGTTCAAATATAGCATAATGAGGACCCTTACTTAATGATTAATTCATTTTCTATCATCGAGGTAATAGCCTCGAACTCCATTGTAATCTCTAACTTCACTTCCTCTTCATTTCCTGTGCATGCTTTTGTGCCTATCTTTCCTCAGATCTTTTATAGTACTCCTCAAGATGCACCCTCCACAATAACCACTAAAAGCATCAATCTTTATAAAGCCCTTTTTATTGGTGTGAATAAGTATTTACTATTTACACTTACTTAAGTTTACTTAGGTTAATGAATTATTCTAATATTTATTTATTAGCCACCTAGGAGTTTGCATACTCTTGTGAGTTGTCATGTTGACAACATAGGAGTTCGCACCTCTTTTATGCACATGGTGTCTACAACATAGGAGTTAGCAAAATAATTAAGCACATGGTGTCTGGTGGCACTCAAAATTGCATCCTGTTTTGAGTGCCTATTCCAAATTTTGAGTTACTTTAAGCCCCTATGAATGCTTTGCATTCATATGTACCCGACTGTAGAAATAAGGTCTAAATGGTGTTTCATGTTTCTAACACCCTTCTTTCAACCTGCATATGTGTTCTATGATGATAGGTTGACATTTTGAGCCATTCGGTGAAGTCCCATTTTGAGCTTATGTCAGTTCTGCATTTTTTGGCAAGGTGCCAAACTACGACAGAGAGCCCAATTTTCCTTTAAATATCTTTCACCCAGTTATGTTTTATGGCTCGCCACTTTGGGGAAGTTTAGAATGCATATCAATGAACCTATGTTCCAAGTTTTAAGTCATTTCGAATTCGTTTGATCAATTTTCAAATGTGATTCCATTTGCAATTTTCAAAGTTTCACTGGTAATCAGAAGTACAGATTGATTGGGAGCCCTGTTTGAGATGTCATATCTTTGATTCTGTGATTGGTAAGACCAGATGGTTTGTTCCCTTGTATTCCACTCTGAAAATACTACAAGTCTGTCAGTTCTCAAGCCTTGACAAATCTATCTTCACACTTTACTAGGGTCATTCCATTCGTAAAAAATAATATTTTACTGGTATCCACTGTCCTGCAAATCCAAGTAGCCAACTTTACACCCTTGCCAAATTCGTCCCATGATTCTTCATGAGCCCAAATCATAGATTTATATTCCCCTCATGGCAATCTACCAGTGTCCCAATTTTTAGATCCCCAAGTGCCCATTTGTCTAGTTTTCTAGGCCGAAACCAAACGCAATTTTATGCTTTCTGACATATTATTTTGCAGGTAATTTTAAAGAGGCAACTTCAGAGGTTGATATCTTTTGACCCCGATGTCATCATGAGACGAGATTTGACAAGCTTGTTGAACGTGCTAGAGAGATGATATATCCAAAGTTTCGAGGTTTGATCAAATGTTTGAATCAATTTTTAGGACCAACCTACAGGCCCTGTCATCAGAAAGTCATAGTTTGCAAAGAGTAGGATAATGTGTTTTCAATGATCAATCAGTGATCAATTTGGTTTCCAGTAAGTTCAAAATGGTCATCAGATCAATTTGTCATGTAAGTTATCCAGCAACAAAATTTTTAGCCGAACCCACTTTGGGGCCTGGCTGATTCCACCAAAAGCTACAGTATGCTATGGACTTTTTTTTTCATTAAAATCAAGTCACTTGGATTTAAGAGGGGTGGAGTATATTTTCAAAAATAAAAATAAAAAATCAACATGGTTGTTAGCACAAGCCGCAACATTAGAGCCTTGTGGGGAGTTGCCTCACATTTGGAGATTTGAAATCATGTTGGAGGCTCTTGGCAATAGGGAGCAAAGCTTAAACAACAAACATGGCATGTAGTTCCAAACTAATGATTGCAGGGATGCCAATAAAATGTATTGAGATGCATGATATGGCAGGGGCATTCACGTTTTTTGAAGAAAGGAGGATGGTCTTTAAAACTCAGCCCATGAGAATTCCTCCCAACCAGTGTCATGAGATCAAGGCTCTAAGATGAAGTGCTATGCGCTGAATTTTAACGTGAATACACTAGTTGCCCATATGTAAAGAACACTGGCATGTGAAGAATATGTTAAGCCAAGTCCACGCAGGATAAAATGAAGGACTCTACAGAGGAAGGTGACCCATGGACAAACTTTCTTGGCGTTGGAAAACTATATGTATATGTCATTATTGTTAATGGCAATTTTCATACGATGGAAGGGTTTTTGAAAGCAATCAATCGCTTTTTCTACTGCTTTAAAGGCGTCTGACTCTCATTGAACTCCTCCTTCTTCCAAACCTAATCATCATTTTTATGTGATAAACAATAGAGGACGACATCCATTCTAACGTGAAATCATAGACTGAGGAAACATCCAAGAAAAAGGTAGGATGATTGAAAGTTTCACTCCATAAATGGAGTTATCTGCAATAGGCACCATACAGCTAAGATGAAGTTGTTCTTCCAAGGAGTAAAGCCTGCAACCAGAAATTGCCCAGTGCAGTATAAAGCATAGCAACAGTCAACGCATAAATTAGAGGAATATGGCTACTTAAAGGAAACAAGGGCAGCATCCATAGAATGTAGAAGTTGGCATTAGCAGGGAGCCCATGTGTGAAGGAGGTTGGGCGACAGCTTGGAGGAGAGAGGCCAGTCATCACGATAGGATCTCCATGCGTAGGAAGTAGCAGTCATGATGGATTATTTGTGTCGCAGCATACAAGGGATCTCCATAGCGTCATGGTTGGGGCTTCACGCACAGAACGGGGGTATCACATTGCAAGGTAGTGTGAGAGTCACAGCAGGTGTATCCCACATTGATGGGGATTGGAGTTTCATAATATTTTAAATACCCACGCAAGACAAAGATAGATGTCTTTAAAAAGACATGTTATTTGTGAAGCTGCTGCTCACGTGGAGGGCCCCATCGATGGTCAATGAAATTTTGACCCCATCGTATGATCGGAGGGCAAATATTGTGGAGCCCCGACCTTACGACATTGTCGTGTGGTCGAGGGGATGAGCCTCGGTGATGTGCGATGGTCCGAAAATTTGTGAAATCGTAAATGAAAAATAAAAGATCCCCGATCCTACGATGAAGTCGTAAGATCGGGGCAAAATTTTTGATGTCTCCCGATGCTCCGCCCAATCGTGTGATCAGAGGCTCCAGAATGAAGAAGCCCGATGTTATGAGTTTGCCTTGTCGTAGGGCCGGAGGAGGTCAAAATTGAGCCTGAGATGCCACAAAAAAGACTAAGTGGGGCCTGCCTAGATGATGGTCAAATAAAAAGTTGACATGTGGACCTGAAGGGAAATACAATCTGATTTAAAAATCAAATTTCAAAAGTGATTTGAACGCTCAGAATATCAAATGGAAATATTTGAATTATTTATAAGGTTATATAGTTCAGACTATATAACATTTTAAATTTTTCAAATATTTCCATTTGATATTTTGAGCGTTCAAATCACTTTTGAAATTTGATTTTTAAATCAGATTGTATTTCCCTTCAGGTCCACATGTCAACTTTTTATTTGACCATCATCTAGGCAGGCCCCACTTAGTCTTTTTCGTGGCATCTCAGGCTCAATTTTGACCTCCTCCGGCCCTACGACAAGGCAAACTCATAACATCAGGCTTCTTCATTCTGGAGCCTCTGATCACACGACTGGGCGGAGCATCGCGAGACATCAAAAATTTTGCCCTGATCAAAAATTTTAAATTTTTTATTTTAGGTATTATGTTCTACCCGGGAGCCAGAATTTCAGAGAGCTCTCAGAGGGGCAATTTTCATCCAAAAGGTAGAGTATAATATACCTTTGGAACTGGGGGAAATCGAACTTTCCATTTTTGTGATAAGTTTTTATACAGGTGTTAACACGAACCAGTTACAAGCAATTTTCTGATTTCAGGATCTTCGTGGTGAAATATTGAAATTCATTGTTGCAAATGAAATTGCAACTAAATATAGAGATATTTTCATCATTCTTAACTTCTCCAGCAAGTTTCAAGTTGATTAGATGGTTTTTTAATGCAGTTGGAGCAATTATGATCTTGGTAACAGCAGCACAAGTTGCATTTCACGGCAGATCAGACATGACATGTTGAAATCAGATTTCTTGGGACCTCAATACAGATATTTTGTGCATCATTGATGATCTTAATTGCCAGTAGATGGAAGAAGTTTAGTTTTAGCAACTCCATTTGTGAAGATTTCTCAGTGTGACAGATGTTAACACCAAAGTACATTTCCTGAGATATCTTCTATATATCTCCTTCTTCTACTCTTTGAAGGGGTTCCAATTTTTTAGAGCTTGTGAGACCACAAGGTTGGCTCTAGTTTTTTAAGTTGTGATACCATTTTCCCAGTGTTATTCTGATATGAACATTAGTATTGTATTCCTTTTGATGCATTTTATATTACACAGTCATTCTCTTTTGTGCATTTTCTGATTTTGATGTGCATATGATGTATTATTTTCAATGAAATTAATGCAAAAAGTTTAACCTTCTTAGTTTCATTCTGATTCTCATCTCCTGCTTCTATTATTTTCAATATTCTGTGTTTAAGAACTAAGAGCTTGAACCCAGTTACATCCCCTTAAGGTTGTATATCATAATAGATTTGTTGTTGGAACAAAGCTCCAAGTAAATGCTTGTTTATACTGATAGGATTGCAAGTTACACCAGAAGGATATCACCATAAGTACAAGAGTTTTAATGAAGACTTATGTCTATTTGAAAGTCAAATAGATAGATCATATGCTTGAATATGTGAGCATGTTTTAGGTATCCATCTATATGTTGAAGTTTAGTTGATGCCCAATGGATAAGGGATTGGTCAACTTGAAGGATACATGTTCTCTGTTGTTGCATACTTGGTTATGCTGAGAAACCAAATCAAAATGAATATCAATTTCCCATTTTATATTTTGAAGAACTAGAATTGTAGGTCATGGCTTATTTGTGGTTACTTTCCTTGGTTATGATTAGCTACTATGATCAGGAGATTTACCAGCAAATTGAAGAAGAATATTGACCATTTCTGCTATAGAGGATAGTCTTATAGTGAAGTATCAAGATAAATTAGAGAAATCCCTTAGGTTTTCCCACCTTGGCTTTGCAGAGCCTAAAGTGAAGTGAGTCTTGATATGACTCTGTTAATTGGCCCAGAACTTAGATAAAGCCTTGCTGAATATAGGATTTAGCTCATCCTTAGGTTTGTCCCTGGTCTTTGTTTCTTGGTATCAAGTTTAAATCTACCTGATATGTTCTTTACTAGAAAGAACTCCAATAGTGTCTACAACCTTCTCATTCTTATCCACTCATCTAGAATGTTGGATAAGGTGTGTGCTTAGTTGTCATGATGCTTATCTTATCTCTTGGTTCTTTCTAGAGACATTCTAGGTGCTTCCTCAGAGGCCTTTATATATAGGCACTCCTAGTGTATTTGCACATTACATCAAATCATTTACTGAATAGAGCAATGTATTAGGACATACTCTGATTAATTGATCATATCCATTTCTAGTCTATAGTTGTGCTTGTGTTGAGTTCTATGATCTTAGGTGAATTTTTCCCTTAAGAAAATTCTTACATGGTATCAGAGCTCTTGGAGACATTCTCATCACATAGTCGTTCGACATCATCATCTTACTTCATCACCATAGCCTGACTCTAGAGTATCATAGAAATTGGGAGTGTCCAGCACCAGATCTGACGTCACCATTGCGTCTGGAATGCTAATTCGATGAAAATCAGCTATAAAGTTGCCTACCCTAGGCCAAAGTTGATTGTGAAGCAATTTTTTTGCAAACTGGCACTTGAAGGACCGATTTGTAGCATTGGTATGATCATTTCAGATCTGCACATTTAATTTTCATATCTGCATTCTTTTCATCTACATCTCTACAATTTTTTTTGGATCTGCATTATTTCTCGATATTTTTTTGGCCATCAGGCCATAGGAGAGATCTTTTGCAGGTGAAGATTGGTGCTTGCTAGTGAAAATTGGATATTTGCATCACATTCAGAAGGTCAAAAAACCCCCAGATCGGATTTTGTTTCATCCAAATTGGACATCTGAGGCAAAATCTAGAGCCATTTTTTTTTTGGAGCCATGGCTATGATTTAGGAAAAATAATAGCAGCAACGATTTTCAAACAGTGATATCTTCCTCATACATACTCCTTTTTGCAAGAATTTTTTTTTTGTTTTGGGGTAGAGTTTCGTGATCTACACATTGGTATAGGTGGTTTGAGATCTCTGTTTCTGAATTTTTCGGCAACTCCAAAATCTCATTTTTTGCCACTTAAAATGCTTAGTATAGACTCATCTAGACTCCAAATCAAGTTCTTCTTTTTTTGAAAGTGCATATTTTTTGTCTACTTTCCAGATCTACAATTATATTATAGGTTCTATGGATAGAAATACTACTTTTAGAAATAGGCCCTAAATTGGCAAGTGGCTACAGAGTGCCTAAATCATATATTGTGGGGGAGGGGGGTGTGGTTTGATTCTCTTTTACACTTTGGAGGTTCATTGATTGATCTCATGGAGTCTTGTCAGATTTTTTAGTCTGGTATTAGACCACAATTGACAACAAGGAACTATCACAAATGGAGAGCTTTGATAATTGACCATCTAAGAGAACATCCACGATTGCTTCCTTATCCCTATTTAATGCCACCACATTTTAATTAGACATATATTATCAACCTTAATCAATTTCTGTGCAAAAGTATGAGTAAGGAATATTTTGCTCCTCTTAGATTAGCACATTCTATATCCAATCACTCTAGCTATGGTTTCTTCAACTCTAGACGAGATCACACCTCCTGCTCTTGTTGCTTCTACTGCTCCACTTTCAGCCACAGATGCTATAGATTCAGTGTAGCAAGACCCTTTATGTCTTCCTACTTTACCTTCATGTGATGACTTTCTTCTTACCCTTGCAGGCCTATTCATGGAGTCTCGCATTGAAGATGTGGGAGACATTCTTGATGACATTCATCTTTTTTTTGAGGTGGATACTTCATCTTTTGCCATGGTGATAGATTCATCTGCTTCAGCACTACAAGGTACACATGGTCCTTCAAGTGATGACTTTTTGCCAGACATTTCAGCTCTATTCTTGGAGTCACACACAACAGATATGGAAGACTTTTATGATGATCTATCACTTCTCTTTGTTGAGGCAGATTCTTCTATAGTTATTGCACATTCTCTACATGATCAATCCTTCTAGGTTGGCATGAATGTGGATTCTCATTTACAACATCTACATGGGGTCTCTTTCACATTTGAGAAGATAGTTGGTTTCTTGAAGTAGGTTCTACCACACTCCTTGTTCAATCTGTACTTCTCTTCAGTAGTTTTGGAGCAAGCCATTATCAGCATCAACATAGGGACACTTGAACAGGTTTTAGAGACACCATTCATCATAGAGATTCCTTCTCCATATAGGGGACATAGCTCACAGGTACCCTTGTATCTACTTCTTCCAAAGGGGAGGAACGTCATTCAGAGGTCATGGATCAGCTTCTATATCAGAGCATTTCTCACTGATCAACACACTACTTTTAGGGGGGGGACTACCTCATCTCCTTCTTCTCCTTTTTGGGGGGGACTTTTTCCTCTTAGGAGGTTTTGTCCTTCTCCCATTTCTCTCTTGTATATGCTAGATGTATGTCATAATGGGGGACTCTTGATTACTCCATCCATCCATGCATCCCTTTTCATCTCTCTTTTTGGGGGAGGGTTTTTCCCATGAAGTTTTCTTATTTCCCTGCTTTATGAGAGATGTGCAGCTTCATTTTGTACATGGGTACCTAAAATGGCCTAGTAGCCGAGACCCATTATGCATTTCATCCCAGTTTTCGTAAGCTTAAGGGCATTCCCCTAAGTTACACTTAAGGGGGGGTGTTGGTGTAAATAATTATTTACTATTTACACTTACTTAAGTTTACTTAGGTTAATGCATTATTCTAATATTTATTTATTAGCCACCTAGGAGTTTGCATACTCTTGTGAGTTGTCATGTTGACAACATAAGAGTTCACACCTCTTTAATGCACATGGTGTCTACAACATAAGAGTTAGCACACTAATTAAGCACATTGTGTCTACATCCTTCTCATTCTTATACACTCATCTAAAATGTTGGATAAGGTGTGTGCTTAGTTGTCATGATGCTTATCTTATCTCTTGGTTCTTTCTAGAGACATTCTAGGTGCTTCCTGAGAGGCCTTTATATACAAACACTCCTAGTGTATTTGCACATTAAATCAAATCAAATCATATATTGAAAAGAGCAATGCATTAGAACATACTTTGATTAATTGATCATATCCATTTCTAGTCTATAGCTGTGCTTGTTATGAGTTCTACAATCTTGGGTGAATTTTTCCCTTAGGTGAATTCTTACACTTTTCTTCAAGGAAGGCATCATAGACCTCTTTCCTTGTGTCTCTATACAATTTTCCTTGGAACTCCAAGCCAGTGAAATCAAGAATATAGGAAGTTGGAGAAATGTATCCCAAACTAAAAATATTTCTCCAAGATGATGATGTAGTCATTATCATGTCCCTTGTAACAACTTCTCTAAGTCAATAAATGTAACGTTAAGATCTAGAAGCTCAAAAGACAAAAAAAAAAAAAAGAGACAATGTTGATCAAATCAAAATCACAATGATTATCAAATGATAATACATGAATACATTTTATATGTGTTAGAAAGAATTTTCCACCAAGATAATCAAAGTAAAAAAAACCATACTAAGATGCACATACAAAATTACACCAAATATGTTAATTAGGGAAACCCTTGATCAGAGGGAAAACCTTGATGGGAATGATGCCCACAAAATGATGTACTAATATAAATATTCATTGTTAAAGGATTGACCCTATTAGGAGTCTATTACAACATTTAGTACATATGATTTGCTATTAGGAGACATTGAATCCTTGTTAGGAGTTGTGCCAGCCCTCTTAGGAGTTGTGGAAGATAGAAGGACCGACTATCCAACAATCTTTTGAGGCAAGATTGCTGAACTCACTATCCAACTAATCTTTCAACTATTCCTTGTAGAATAATTATTTGTATTGTACTTTAACATCTTTCCTCTATCCTATCAACTAGACCAATCACTATTAGACCTTGTAGACCAGGTCATGAACCTTGGATCCAAATATCAAACTTCATATCTCATAATAAAACCTCTGTAATGAAATTTTCTTCACCTTTGCTCTGCTCTACTTATCTTCACATTTTTCTCTTTGTGCATCTTACAATCATTCATACATCACATCCATGATAAAATGAAATGTCCTTCCTTTATACTGAATCCATAAAACAATTTCCTGAGTTTATTGTTACACCTTCTCAATTAATTATTATAGGACCTCATTAAAAACACATTACACTTAGCGATAACATTAATCATTTTCCTTGTAACTTGAATAACTTTCCATGCATGTAACATTACGATGAGTAAGATTAGCTATGTCAACTTCAAAATGTCTTCTTCACATCATAAAATTTGGCTTCTCAGTATAACAAATCTGCTAAGAGATATAACAAGTTTACTAGAACTTGCTTCTATAAACTCTATCTCATAATAGTATTTGCCAAAACTTGCATAATATCTTCCAGACTTAATATATTATGCTTCCAAGGTTAGCTACATATACTAGAAACTTAGTAATATCTCCCTTTAACCTTTCTTAGTGAAAGTACTCAACCATCTATTCATACCAACTTGATCTTTACCGTTATTCTTTTGTCAAATACCATAGAAAACTGCTATGTTGGCATCAATGACAAACATGGTCAGGAATGTAACATATGAACATGATAATTATCTAATCATTTTTCTACAATACTTCCCCACAGATGTATCATCAGCATTCATGCTTCCAACAATATGTGTCAATATATATAAAATACATGATGACCAAGAGATATGCAAGTGATTAGCTATCAACTAGACAAGGTGTAATCACATGTCCACCAAAGGTAGATCATCTTCCATTGTGTAACAAAGTATGTGAAACATGTACAAAAATGAGAGGATAATAATTTGATAAGAACATGAAGGTTGATCTTGCAAACAAAGAGGTGTGATAAAATAACTAACTATAATTGGATTTTTCCTACACCATGTGCTGAAATAAATTTCAAAATCCTACATGTCTTAATGACAGCTAATATGCAAATGCGTTATCCTAAGCAACCCCACCTTAAGTGCATCTTAGGGGAATGCACTTAAACTTACAAAAAATAGATGACAATGCAAGATAGGTCTGAGCTACTAGGCCATGTTAGGAACCCATGTACAAATTGCAAGAATAAAAGATATGTAATGCAATCTCTCATAAAGAGGAGAAAGAGGGGAAAAAATATTTGAAAAAAACCTCTTTAAAAAAAGAGAGATATATATAATAATAGAAAATGAGAGAGAAGAAGAGCTCATGTGAGGAAAAAATCCCCTCATAAGAGATAATAGATAAGTCAAGTGACTCCCCTTGTGAAATATCTTACACCCTCTAGAGAGCTCACAAATGAAGATACCTATTCTCTATGAAGCGTTAATGTATTTTATACAATAATGTTGAACTTGATGTTTAGAGATCTCTATAGCACTCTAATTATCACAATAAATGACTATAAGTCATGGACTAGTAAACCCAAACTCATTTAGGGTATGTTGTATCCATATAGCCTCTATAGATGCATTAACAAACCCTTGATACCAAGCCTTAGTAAAAGAAAGAGGAATATCATTATGCTTCTTACTTTACCAACAAATGGGGTTGGAATAAACACAAAACATGTAACTTAATGAAGACTTGCAGACATCAAGATTACCTCCATAATATGAGTCTATGTGTCCAAATAACTCAATTCTATTTCCTATTTCATAATGAATCCCATGTGTATGTTTACTGTTGTGGTGTCCACAACACATGCCTCATTCCTAGTGAGGAATGGGGACCCCCTACTTTTTTCAACTCCCAGACTCATAGTTTGAGAATTGGGAGAAGAAAGTTTTGGTAGAGTTAGATTTTTTTGAGTCAAAAATTTGAAAAAATAACAAAAAAAATAGAAAATCACAAAATCACAAAAAAAATAGAAATTTGAAAAAACACAAAAACATTAGAAAATTGAAAAAAAAAATTATTTCACACATCCGCACACACAGAGGTGGAGTACGTGTCGTGCATTGGCTCGCACACGGGTGGAGTGCACGCTGTACACCAGGCCCAGTGTAGGGTTATAAAACCCCTAACTCCTTGTTCATTTTTCATTTTTTTTGCCTCAGTGATCAAAGTCCCCACACAATATATGTTTACGCGAGCGATGTTTTCCTTAAGCCATGGTTGCAGCTTTCACAGCACGCCCACACCACACCATATCCTATGGCAGCTTTCACACCATGCCCATGCCACCATGTGTAGTGGCATCTTTCATAGTGCACCCATGCCACTATGTGTGGTGGTGACTTTCACAACATGCCCGCATTCACCATGTGTGGCAGCAGTGTCTTTGGCACCCATGCTGAGTCTGATGCCTGTGTAGTGCTCATGCGATGCACTGCCTATGATGGTCACACGACACACCCCACTCGACATCCTACATTAATAACAGCACCCGCATTCACCATGCATGAAAGTGGCACCTTTGGCGCCCACACAACCATATTCTGTGGCAACACTTTAAACCCTATGCACCCTTCGGCACAACTTTGATGTGCTCTTCGGCACCGCTTTCATGCATGCCTTCGACTGCTTCCCCATGCAATTTGAAACCCTTTGCGCACCTAGTGCTAGCACACACAACACGTGTGTACCGCATACTTTTGATCTCAATTTTATTTTGTAAAAAAAAATTTAAAAAAATATATTAAATGTTTAAAATATAAAAAATATAAATAAATGCCCAAAGGGGACTTTTTTTTTAACTCATTTTTAAATTTTTTTTATGGTATCTTTGGACTAATAATGTTTTCTCTTGCAATATGCAGATAATCAAATGGCATCCACATCTAGCGTAGCACCCTAACTGATCATGTTCAAATTCTAAGGTGTACCTTCAAAGTCAAGATTCCATGATGATTACGCTGAGATCAAAGATATCGATCTCGAACACATTGATTTAGGAGATTTTTTGAGAATTTGCAACAAGCCAATAGAGAGGTCAACCTTGGTATCTGCATTGATCTATTTTGGATTGGTGAATACACCATCACATCTGGGGACTATACAATCTGTTAAATTAATCATGACCCTATCCCAACATTTTGTTCCTGACAAAAGGGTAGTTAAGAGTGTCACCGGAGAAGTGGTGTTAGATCTACGACATAATAACATTGAGAGGGTCTTCCATCTTCCTAGAGTAGACTAGTTCATTTGAATCTCATATGAAACAACAAAGAGGTGGTACAGGGAACATCAACAAGAGGCCATTGACATCATACAATCATCATACCTCATTGAGAAGCCTCCTTAGGAAAGGATAATCGGCAAGGTGGATATGACTCAAGGATACATGAAGGAAGACATTGGATACTCCATTATTCTCCTAAGTAGAGTCATGGGTTTACCAGCAGTAGGTCACCTCAGCACATTCATAGTCAACTTCATTGAGACCATCAGACAGGCAAAGATACCACTGGATTGAACCACCACACTAAGTGAAAGCTTGTGTGAGCAACTAAGGATGGTGAAGGACAAGAAGAAGTTTTATATGACTTCTTACTTGTTGTACCTTCTTGTAGTGAGGGAAAAAAACTATCTCAGTTTATACAGAAGAGGTAGTATGTAGGACCCCAATGCCTAGCCTTACATAGTTTATCCTTAGTTGGTGAAGAAGAAGCTCTCAACACAGAGCAAGGAACACAGGATTGTGAATAATGTGTTCATCTTTGCTATCATACAATTCGTTGAGGGTGACTATGGGAAAATGTTATCTAATGAGGCCAAAGCATAGATCATGGCTCTCGAAGCCTACTTCATCTAGTTCAAGATGTTCATGTATTTACGAGTAGCTAGTGCATCCATCAATCCTAAGAAGCCTTTGAGATACCCAAGTGACAAGTTGGTACTATTAGAGATCTCTAGGCAAATTGAGTCAGCCTATGAGAAGATAAAGAGGCAATAGAGACCCTGTTGGGAATGGCCATTGGTCATTGGGTTGTATCAGATGAAGCAAAAATAGGATATTCTGACTTTTGAGTGGGAATGGGAGAACTATCCTCTTGAAGAATACAACTCTCCCGGGCCATACTTTGATAATGTAGGGAAAGTGGAAAGCCTAGCAAGAAAGGACTTCCATCATGAGGATGTTGTTGAAGACCACTAGATATATGCTACAAATGACTACGATGTCTATATTAGGGACTATTGTAGGATGACTTTGTATCTTGCAAAAAAGGCTCTCCAGTTGAACATCCTAGAGGAGATAAGGCAACAAGATTCTAAGGAATCATTGGATCCCCTTTTCAACATAGATAAAGTTGGTGAAAGACCTATTCTGAATGCTGAGGTTAATAGAAAAGAAGTTTATGATATTAATCATCGAGTGAGGCATGTTATTAGAATGAAAAAGGATTGGATCAAGAAACCTTTCCCACTTTATCCAATTCCTAACACAGTAATCTTCCATGCACATGCTTTCCCAGAAAGAGGTAGAGGAAGGAAAGTAACAGTTTCTATCTTTGTGCTCCAGTCCCCTATCAGGCCAAAGACAATCTACTAGCTTGATCACCTAGTTGGATATTATCACCCTCCTAAAAGGAAGGGAAAGAACAAAAGAAAGAGGACCTTGCCTTAGAGGATTTAGATAGAACAGACGCCTCCCTAGTAGCAGGAACAGAGTCCACAAGGGTCTCAAGATACTGGAGCTATCCAAGTCCAAGATGAACATCAATTTCCTCCCATTGTGTCTATCCAACCAAAAGAGGGAGAGATTTCAAAAGTCTCCATTCCTCCTACACAAGATGAGCCCCCTTCTCCTTCTACCTCCAAGAAACAGAAGAAAATAATTAAGATTCGGATCAAGAAAAGGCAAAGGATCAATAGAAGATTAGTGCCTAATCCATCTATTCCTGAAAGCATTTTGGAAGGAGATGAAGAAGATGAAGAAATAGAATCAGAGGAGGAAGAGGAAGAACAAGTGCCCCTATAGGGAAGAACTCGACTAGCTAGAGCCATAGAGTTATAAAGAAGAAAGAGTGCTATGGGTACCCCACCATCCACTCAAGTAGAACCTTTAGAGATCTCCTCTTCAAAAGATGAAGTACAATAGTGGGTAGATGAGTAGGACGAAGAGAGTGGTGATGTTTTCTTAATGTCAAATTTTGATTTCATGCCTATAGGTACAAAGTTGATCAAAGATAAGATCAGAGACACCCCTACAAGTGAACCTCAACAAGAAGACTGGACACAAATGCTGCCAGATACACAGGGTCCTGATCTTAGTCCTCCATCTCCACCATAAAGTATGATGGTAGATAAGGGTTCAGTAACTCCTCCACCTCCAAGTTTAGAAGAGTAGCAGGTTTAGGAGGAACTATCATCAGAAGAGAAACTAGAACAAAGGGCTACTGATGAAGTGTCAAAGGAAGGAAAAATGTTAGAATATGCACAACAACCTTCCCAAGATGTTGAGGAGAAAGCTATAGTATCCATAGATACTGAAGCTATAGAAGAGGAGTCCTCACAATAGGAGATGACTCCAACTAAGAGTGATAAAGGGAAGGAGGTAGTTGAACACACCCCTTCATCATTAAGAGCTAGATCCACAGGAAAATATATCCCAAGATGTTTTTGAAAGGAAATAATGAGGAGCTCTAAGCCTCATTTTTGTGCATCAAAGGATGACATTTGTGACATTGTAGAGATCTTGAACAAACCTAAGCCTCCATCACATGAGGTAGTACCATTCATGTTTGTCACCACCATATGGAACTAGCATTTGTTTGCACAAGTGGCTCTCCCTCCTAAAGATGTAGGTGCAGAAGACATTAGCCTTGAAGATTATGAGATGGATGTTATGTTGGTAAGACCTACATAGTATTTAGCTCGACAAGTGATGACCATGGGAGTCAAAGAGGTCCTTAGGCACATGGAGCAAGATGGGATTGAAATTTGAACACTTTGAAGGCAAGTCAAGATCCTTAAGGGATATCTAGTCGAAGTTGTTGGTCCTCTTGATCCTAAACACCCAGAGCATACTTTGAACATTGTACTTAGAGAAGGGGGAGGTGTGCAACTTGATCCATTTTTGAGAGCTTGTTAGGAATGGTGAGGAAGTTTTGAGGAGAAAGGTGTTACCATCATGATAGGGTATTTGAAGTTACTTTGTGTTGCGTAGGAGAACATGAATAAGATCATAGCAATTTTGAGCCAAGACTTTATTATCATGGATGAGGTACGTGCCTGGAGTAAGGATTTGCAAACTCTACAAGCCATAAAAGGGAAAAGGTACTGCGCTTTGATTGATGTATATACTAGAGAATAATTAGACATGATTGATGATTAGATAGAGAAAATAGTGGATAGCAATAAAGTAATGGAGACATTACACAAGGAGTTCCATCGGTCAAGGATCAAGCTCAAGAGAGAATTTTGGATGCAAAAAGACACTACAATGATGCGTACTTGGATATTTTTGAAGATGAGGAACGAGAAAGGTTGTTACCTATAGAGATTTTAGTGGAGAATTTTTGGAATATTTTTGTGGAGGTTACTGATGATGAAGGCATCTGACAAGCCTTTAGGACAGAAGAAGTATTGTGAGTTGGACACCAAACTTAGAGATTTTGCAGAGATGTGGATTAAGGTGGACAACTACATATAGAAGGTCAAGGTTAAATATGAGGCTTTAGATCTTCTATATGCAGCTAAGATAACTAAGATGATAGAGAAATTCAAGGGCAAACATCCAAACATAGCTTTGGGATGAAGAAGAACAAAACCCAGATGCCAGAATTTCAATTTTGACACTTAGAAAATTTTTGATATTTTGGCCCTATCATGGTCTATAGCCCTACAAGTCCGCAAGTCCATAGCTCCGTAGGTCCATAGGTACACAAGTTTGCAGCTCTGCAATTTAGAGGTGCACCGATAGTTAACTACCAATTCCAAAAATAGTGCCTTCCATGCATCAGGAATGCATTCTGATGATAGTTTAACTTTGACACATGCCTAGTGAAGGACCAAATTCTATTTTTGGCACCTCTAGACACTCCTACTTTGATTGAAAGCTTCCTCCTACTTTCTCTCTCATGTTTTCTCTTTTTTTGACATGTAAAGGGCTCATGCATCCAATTAATGAATAAAATATGGATGGAGTCCCTCTAAGCACCAGATTAATTGTTAGTCTGTATATATTTAGTTTGTTTTAATGTTTTAAAAAGCATTTTATTTCATGAAGATATCTCTCACTATCAACAAAAATTGAGGAGATGATTTCTTACAAATGCCCCATTGTAAAATGTAACAAGGGCCGCCATTATTATGCAATAAAATTATGCTTTTGGTGCTCACATTTGGAGTGTAGTGATTCTTGCCTAAATGTGTCATATTTTTTTGTGAATTTTATTCATGGGATTGTGATTGAGTTAAAGGTTTATTGCATTGTTTCTGGTTGTGCAATCTTTTAGTTATGGTGTTTGCTATAGATTTATGAATTTTGCTGACATAACGAGCTTGAGAATAGATCATTAAATTATGCCTGCATAGCCTTTTGTCTCGCATGAGTGCACTTTCTGTGGCCTTGTGATTTGATGAAAGGTGAAACATCATATGATTTTTAAAGTTTTTCATCAATGATTGCATTAGTTGATTATAGGAAGCGTTGCTCCTATTTTCAGTAGTTTCCTATTGATTCATTTGAAAGCTTAACTCGTAGCATGTTGTTGTCTGTAGCTTATGTTTGTTTAGGATTTCAATTTCAAGTTATTTCAATTTCATGTTATTTTCTTTCAATTTCCTTATTTGCTTTGCTAACTCCTTGTTAGAATAGGAACTCATTTTAGTTGCACTATTAGAATTGCATTCATTTAAAAACCAAGTAATACCAAAAATATTGTTCTTTTGTGTGTTATTTTGAGACAAAAAATAGATTTACTTCATTCCAAGATCATAGTAGAACCAGCAAAGGCCTCCTCATGAACAATCACATTTATCTTCAACTAAGCAGATTTTGGTATGTCACAAGACAAATATAAAACCTTGGAGTTGATCTCAAAAGGATTAGCTTTTCAAGAGAGGAATTGTGCAATGGATTCTTTCTATTGGCCTCATGCATATAATGACCACCCAATAGAAGTGGCACTAGAAAGAGGGCCCCTTTTGACTCCCAGAAAGGAAGAAAACTTGTCTAAGTTTCAAGATTTTGTACTTCTACAATAATTTGCACTTCACAAAAGTTTAGAAAATTTCCTGAGTTTTTTATAAATTCAAGTCCACAACTCAGCATCTCTATAGGTATGTAGGTCTATAGGTCTACAACTATACAGGTCCATAGATCTACAACTTCACAGGTGTGTAGGTGCGCAAAACTCTATGGTGTGCAAAATTCAGAGAGGTGAGAAAGTGTGCTTCAGCAGAGGTGTGCTTTTTCTAGATTTGATGCAAGCTATAGGATATTGATACAAAATCCCCATTTCAATGAGCATTAAGGTCTTCACCAAGTGGACATGAATTTCTTGAGCTTACTCACTTTCATAAACCACACAATGACAAAGGAATACCTTGAATTCAACCACTTGCATTCAACATTTCATCATCTTCTTCTACTCTGCCACCAATTCAACCACTGAGTGGACCTCCACATACTCCAGTAGGCTCACCACTAGCACAACCACCTCTAGGTCCACAAAACCCTCCAATGGAATTTTTCGCAAATGTTGTGGACTCACCAATAAACTTGAGAGGTGCACTCCATGACCTCCCTAAGAATGCCAAGAAGTTTTACCCAAGATTCATCTATGGTGAGACTCAAACTGATGAAGATCATGTGAAGGTATTCAAGGAGATTTGCAACTGAAAGTAGGTTGCTAATGAGGATGTTGTTCTTTGTTTATTCCCTTACTCTTTGGGAGAAGTTGCCTACAATTGGTATGTTAATTTTCCACTTGGATGCATTAGAGATTGGGATACTTTTGAGAAATTATTTTTGGAGCAATTCAAGACTTTTGTCAATCTAGCTATGATACATCAACAATTCATATCAATAAAAAGGGACCCAAATGAGACAATTTTGTGCTTCAATCACTGCTTCCATATGGCATACTGTAGATTGGAATCACCATACACTAAACCCGTTGGAGCGGCTATTCAAATTTACCTGAATACTATGGACCCTCTTACTGCTATCTTTCTTAGAAGGCTTCTTGCAACAGATATTGATATGTTAGAAAAGGTTTTCATAGAGGCAATTATGTTTACAAAACAAGCTAATCCCAATGGAGGGGGGATGATGCATCCAACTCAAGCTATTGCTACAATACCAACATACCCTGTTGGAGCACCTCCAGTGCCTAGCCAATTCATACCTATGAATCTAGTTCCATTATAGTAGACACCTACTCCACAGAACCCTACATTGACATGTCCAGGGTATGACCCCCCAAAGATAGCTTTCTTTGAAAAGAAGGTGATAGTTCCTACAGAACCAGATAATAGTTTCATCTCAGAATTTGACCAAATGAAAAGGACGATGTCACAAATGAACAATGAATTGACACGACTCAGACTATCACAAGGATAGAACAACAATTTTCAAAGAAAGAATGCTCCTCCCTACAACAACAATTTTGGTTAGAATTACAATAGGAATTTCAACGATAATAGTAACAATAACAATGCAGGAAATAATAGAAAAGGAAATCATTTCAATCCTCTAGATCGTAATAATGGCTTCCAAAGATAGAACCAACAATGGAACACTTGTCCAAATAATGGGAGCATTCCTATTGATAACAACAACAATGTTTAGTATGTTGATATCAATCAGTACGATGATAGTCAAAATGCATCTAACAGTGATGGTCCATACTACAATGGTAATTAGGAGATAAACCAAAGCTCACAAGTAAATGATAATCCTCCTCCTATGTAATTCAATGCTATGCTATTAGAGTCATACGACTCTACACAAAATGTCCAAGTGGAACAATCAATAGGTGAGGAATTCTCATTCCCATTTAGTCAAGAACCTGACATTCAACATGAAGAGGTCTTCACTTTTTGCAATGAAAATCAAAATACCTACAATCTTAGAAGTAGAAAGGATCCCTTGACAGATGGAATTCCTCTAGCTTTACAACCAACTCCACCTGATCCTAGAGCAAGCAATAATCCACCACCACTTGCAGGATAGTGCAATCAAAATTAGGGGAATGTATGAACAATATCAAAGAATCCTACTTGGTCAACAGAAAAATACAATGCAATGGAAGACTTGAAACGAACTAAGGCTAATATGTCTATGTTTGACATGTTGCAAAATTTCCCACAACAATGGGAAGAACTCATGAAGATGCTAGACCATACAAAGACTCCCTATAATGCTAATACTACCTCTCAAAAGATGGCCCCACAACAAGTCAATATTTTAGAGGCAATTCCCACCATGTTCAAAGATAAAACAAAGGTACCTCCTTTTTTGCTTAGTATAAAGATATACAGAAAGAATCTTCACAATTGCCTTATCGATTCAGGGGCTTCATGTAATGTTATGCCATTATCCATAGCTCAAAGGTTAGGAGTCATCCCTCAGCCTTCAAATTGAGTGGTAATATAGTTGGATAAAATCGAGGTGAAAGTCATAGGCATGTTGAAGGATGTGCAGATACAGTTGATAGTTGATCCTTAGATTCAAGATATTATTAACATTCATGTGGTTGATATCCCTGAGACATATGGGTTAATTCTTAGTAGAGAATGGAAAAAGTGTCTTAGAGGATGGTTTTCAATGAACTTCACTCAACTTTGGTTACCATGGAAAGGTCTTAACAATCAAATCAAAATTGATGCAGAACCAAAGTTGAAGAAAATGATTATTGAGTACAATGCCCCAAATGAAGTAGCCTTTCTACAAATAGAACTAGGCTCGTACAAAGTGATGGTTCTTGACACAACTTCAACCACAAAACCAAGTGATCATGATATAGACCCAATGATTTCAGCCCCAAAAGAAGAAGTTGTGACACAATTCACAGATCATATGATGGCTAACTTGCAATGTCTAAGAGAAGAAGTTGACCCTAATATTCTCCTCCTTCCTGAATTTTTTCAATTACATAAAATGATCCATTTAGAGTTTGAATGTTCAGTATGCCAAGAAGTGATCGCAAAAGCATTGACATAAATGATGTGGGTAAAAAGGGGTGATGACCCGCAACACGAGTATATAGAAAACCATAGTCACACCGATAAATCTAGCACTCTTGAAAAGATTGAAGAAGAAATGGAAGATCTAAATGCATCATATAGCGATACTTCTTCGAATGGTGGGGGCTTGTCTTCTCCTCCACCTAGAGTGATCAAAATTCAAAGACAAAGGTGCTACATAAAATGCCAAGGATGGACTTCTGTGGTCATATGTCCTCTACCCAAAGTTGAAAAAATTAAGGAATTGATAGGGGAAATTCAAAACAAACAAGAAGAGCATGCAATTCCCTTGTTAGAAATTCAGAGTGGAGAATCATCAAGTCCTCCACTAGGAAAGTTACAATGGGTTCCCAAAAGACAATCATTCAAGGCTCAAGTAAAGGAGAAGTTATTGACAAACAAGCATAAAGTCAGAAAACCCAAAGGGAATCAAATTTGGATGCTTCACTTTGATGGTTCTAAATGAAAACTAGAAGTTGGTGTAGGTATTGAATTGGTTAACCCAAAAGGTAAGTCATTCTATGCCACATATTGATTATAATTCAGACACATGAACAATGCTACAGAATATGAGGCGTTGATTTGAGGAATCTTCTTTGCACTTGAGAAAGGAGTCAAGGCTATCATAATCAAAGGAGACTCCCATCTGGTTATACAAAAAATCAAGTCAATATACTCTTGCAATGATAAGAGGCTATTGGCTTATAGAAAAAGGGTATGGGATATAATGGATGATTTTGAGGCTTTGAACATAAAGTCTATCCCAAGAAGGAAAAATAGGGTAGCTAATGCTCTTGCCATTTTGGCAAGTGCATTACAACCTATTGAAAGAATGAAGTTGAAAAGATTCTCAATAGAATTGGTTGCCATTGCATCTATTCCTGATAACATCACAAACTTTCAAGTCTTTCAGGATGATCAACATATACTTGAGTTTATCATGTGCACTCGTCATTTTGAGGGACAACAGGTTGATGATACACCAAATGACAGACCTGAAGATGATGGACTTGAGGATGAAGATGGTATTCTTAATTTGAAAACCAACACTATTCGAAAAGGGGTGGTTGAGTTAGAACACATATTTGATCATGATGAATCAGCATTGAAAAGGAGAGTGACATAAGAAAAGGGAAAATATGAATGTGATTCATACAACTTGGGTACTGATGAGGAACCAAAAATGGTATGGATAGGAAAGGTTTGAAATCCACAAGAAAGGAAAGATATGCTCAAATTGCTTACAGAATATAAGGATGTTATTGCCTAGAGCTATGAAGAGTTACAAACTTATGATCCTAAGATTATTACACATGATATTCCACTAAAACTAGGAGCTAAACCTTTTTGGCAAAGACAAAGACCCATGAATCCTATCATTGAACCATTGATAATGAAGGAAGTTAAGAAGCCATTGGATGCAAAGATCATATTCCCCATCTACCATTCTAGTTCGGTGGCTAATTTGGTTCCTGTGTGGAAGAAGACTAGAGATATTCATCTTTGTGTTGATTTTCTAAGTCTAAACTTAGCATCTCAAAAGGACAACTATCCTTTGCCCTCGCTAGATGAAGTTTTGCAAATCATGAATAGGGAAAAGATGATGCCATTTTTAGATGGATATTTTGGGTATAATCAAGTAATGGTAGACAAAGAAGATCAATTGAAAATAGATTTTACAACAAAATGGGGAACTTTTGCCTACAGAAGAATGCCTTTTGGATTGATTAATGCGAGAGCTACGTTTCAGCGAGCAATGGATGAAGCTTTCAAAGGATTGATTAATAAATATAGTCATTTATATGGATGACTTAACTATCTTTTCTAAAGATTGGAGCACTCACATTGCTAATCTTAGACAGGTATTCAATAGATGTCGTAAATACGACATATCTCTCAATCACAAGAAATGCTCATTCAGTGTTCCCAAAGGAAAGTTGCTAGGGCATGTTATTTCTAAAGCAGGAATCTTCATTGATCTAGATAGAGTTAAAGCTATACTAAAATTAGCACCTCCGCATATTCGTAAAGAATTGAAATCTTTCTTTGGAAAGACAAAATTTGTGCAAAAATTCATAAGTGGATTTGCAAAAATAGTTCATCCCCTCAATGATTTTCTCAAGAAAGAAGCTAAAAAAGAGTGGTCCCCAGAAGTTAAGAAATCATTTGAAGATATCAAAGTGGCTATTTCCATTGCCCCAATGCTAGTAAGTCCCAACTACCAACTACCTTTCAAGATATATTCTTCGACTTCAAAACATTCTTGCATTGGTATTTTAACTCAAAAGAAGGAAAATAAAGATGAAAGGCCAATTTTGTTCATGAGTTGTCCCTTAAAGAATACTGAGTTAAAATATTCCAACCTTGACAAACAATCCTTTGCATTGATTAAAGCGGTAAAGAAATTTTATCTTTACATCTTTAGGAGTAAGGTGTATGCAATTGTGCTTGATCTAGTAGTGAAGACATTTTTGATGCAGAATGAGCTTGGTGAACAACATGGGAAATGGATGGCAATACTCCAAGAATTCAACCTTGAGATTCAACCTATGAAATTGATTAGAGGCTAGGGTCTATTGAAGATGATAGCTGATAATTAGGATAGAGATGAAAAGGAGTTCAATTTTGACACCAAAAAAAATGAGGATGATAAGAAAAGGATGGTTGTATCACAAGTTGACATTAATCAGGGAGTGGTAACAGATGTTTGCTATCAAGACATTATTTATTACCTTCTATAGAACCAATGTCCTAGTTGGATGAATAGTTCACAGTGTAGAGGACTTAAAATGAAATGTGAGTCCTACATGTTGCATGATAATAAGCTATACAAGAAGAACTACAAAGGGATCTATTTGAAATGCTTGTGATGTGATGAAGCCAAGGAAGTCTTGGAACATTTCCATGACAAGTATGGCATGGAACATGGCTCAACCAAAGCAATAACTCACATGATTTTAAGAGCAGGTTATTTTTGGCCCTGAATATTCAAAGACACTTTCAAACATGTGCATTCTTGCCATATATGTCAAACTAGTGCTAATAGAGAGAGGCACCCGACAATGCCATTACAACTGGTGTACAAGGTGCACCCCTTTGCAAAGTGGGGGTTGGATTTTATTGGTCTTATCAATCTACCATCATCAACTGAACACGTATATATTCTTATAGCTACAGATTATTGTACACAATGGATGGAAGCTGAGACATTCAAAAATTGCACTACTAAGGTGGTGACTGACTTTCTCGAAGAACACATTGTTACTAGATTTAGAATTCCATTCACTCTTTTTTGTGATAATGGACCTACTTTCGCATATACATTCTTAACCTAGTGGACATTTGAGAATAAATTCATTATTAAGTTCTTGTTGAATTACTACCCGCAAGGAAATGGGGTAGCATAATCTATAAATAAAAATTTGATCATAGTAATAAAATGATTGTTGAAGGAGAATCCTAGGGATTGGCACATGTAACTGAAATATGGCCTATGAAAAGATTGAGTGAGATTCAAGAATGCCTTGGGGACTTATCCATACTTACTTGTTTATGGACAAGAACTGGTGTTCCCACTTAATCTCAAGATTCCTATTTTGAAATTGATGAGTGGGTATGCTAAATATACTGACAAAGTACAAATCAGATTGATGAATATTTTAGAGATAGATGAAAAATGCACAGCTACATTGGAGCACGTGGCTAAACATCAAGATGTCATGAAAAGATGGTTTGACAAGAGAGCCACGATCAAATCATTTAAGATTTCCAACCTTGTTCTACTCTGGGATAAGGCGAAAGAAAAAGCAGGAATTCATACCAAGTTTCAACACTTGTGGACAGGTCCTTATCAAATCATAGAAATTTTGGAAGAAAACACTTTTAGGCTCAGTTCCTTACAGGGGGAATTTCTACTCTGGCCCATAAATGGGCAGTCTCTGAAGCATTATTTTGAAGCCTAAAAGATAGAAAAACAAAAAAAAAGTAGTTAGATTTTATTCCTGCATTTATCTTATATTTTCATTTTTATTTTTTTTGCAAGTGTGTTTTCTTTCGTGTTGGGTGTTTGCTTTTAGTTGTGTGTTTCCTTTCAAAGTTGTGTCAGTCCTAGGTGGTAAGGTGTACTTGAGATTTTCTTGAGATTCCACTAACTGCTCATTGGTTCCAATTTTAGGAAGAGGTATTTCTTTGTCAAAATATTTTGACAACTATGTGTCTTATACCAACCAAGCAATGGGCACTTCTTATGGAAATTGGGGATTTTCAGTCTAGAAATTAGAAGCTCTAGGCCAACAAGTTCTGAACACTTTGCAAATTTTAAAATTTGGTCATTTTGGGTGTTGTTGAATTGAAGTCAAAGATGACAAGAGATTATCCAAACTTCAACTAGTTCAAATAGGAGGGGCCTCCTTGAAAGGTTGCTAAGATCATTTATTGGCGTGAGAGTTTTCCAAAATTTCTAAAAGAGGAACACAAGGGATGTTCACAAGAGATCAAATTTGAGAAATGATGCTGATGTCTTGACAACATAGTCTAAGCATAGTTAGGATATAGAAAATAAAGGGAAAAGAAAAAAGAAAAAAAAAGAGAGGAGAAAATACGGTGTTAAGTCTGAAGGATTCTAAAGATCTAAAATGGTAAAAGATACGTTCTCAAAACAAAGTATCTTGTATTCAAAGCATTTTTTCATCAAAAGTAACATTTTGAATGACATGGAGCTATTATTCAAATAGCCAAAAATTTAAAAGAACGTGGCATCCCACAAAGAGCCCTCGAACTAATTCTCTCATCTGGTCAAGCAATTGATTGATAAAAATCCTTTGTGGATATTCCAAATGAATGAGCTGGGAGGAGTGGAAGATTGTTTTCGTGTTATCAGAAAACTTTTATTTCCTACATATTAACATGTCAAAGTGAATGAATACACAATGTACACACTGAGCTTAAAGGTTTCAAGTTCTGAGATTTTGATTGAAGAGTCATTTGAAAAATACTTGAGATGTTCAAAGTTTGGTTGATGTTTGACACATGTTGGAGGAATATTTGTTGATGAAGAAATGTCTTGGTTATTTCTTCCTTTTTTTGGGGCTATTTGTTGTGGTGTCCACAACACATGCCCCATTCCTAGTGAGGAATGGGGAACCCCTACTTTTTTCCACTCCTGGACTCACAGTTTGAGAGTTGGGAGAAGAAAGTTTTGGTACAGTTAGATTTTTTTTTGAGTCAAAATTTTGAAAAATTAACAAAAAAATTAGGAAATCAAAAAAATCACAAAAAAAATAGAAATTCAAAAAAACACAAAAACATTAGAAAATTGAAAAAAAAATTATTATTATGTGCATCTGTGCAGGTGGAGTGCGCGCCACACACTTGGCCTGATGTAGGGTTATAAAACCCCTAACTCCTTGTTCATTTTTCATTTGTGTTGCCTCGGTAATCAAATTCCCCACACAAGGTATGTTTATGCAAGTGACATTTTCCTTAAGCCGTGATAGCAACTTTCACAGCAAACCCATGCCACACCATATCTCGTGGTGGCTTTCACAGTGCGCTCGCACCACCATGTGTGGCAGCGGATTTCATAGTACACCCATGTCACACCATATACCATGGTGGATTTCATAGCACACCCACACCACCATGCATGGTGATAGCTTTCATAGTGTGCCCACGCCACCATGCGCAGTGATGACTTTCACAGTGTGCACATGCCACCATGCATAATAGTGGCTCTCACAGCATGCCTGCATTCACCATGTGTGGTGGCAATGCCTTTTGGCACCCACACCAAGTGTAATGCCTACATGGCACACCACACATGTTGCTCGCACAATGCACCACCCGTGATGCCCGTCCGATGCACCACACTTGTCATCCCCCATTAATAACAGTGCTCGCATTCACCATGCACAGTGGTGGCACTTTGGTGCCCACACAACCATATTTTACAGTGGTTCATTAAACCCTATGTGCCCTTCAAGGCCACTTCCATGCACTCTTCGGTGTCATTTTCATGCATGCCTTCGGCTGCTTCCCCATGCCATTTGAAACCCTTACTATGCCTAGTGCTGGCACACACAACACTCGTGTACCCCATACTTTTGATCTCAATTTTATTTTGTAAATATATATATATATATATATATATATATATATATATATATATATATATAATATTAAAAATATTTTTAAAAATTAAAAATTAAGAAAAATAAATAAATAAATGTCCAAAGGAGACTTTCTTTTTTTACTCTTTTTTTTAAATTTTAACACTATCTTTGGACTAATAATGTTTTCTCTTGCAATGTGCAGATAATCAAATGGCATCCACATCTAGAGTAGCACCCTAACCAGTCATGTTCAAATTCTAAGGTGTACCTGCAAAATCAAGATTTTATGATTATTACGCTGAGATCAGAGATACCGATCTTGGACATAGATTTAGGAGATTTCCTAAGAATTTGCAACAAACCAATAGAGAGGTTAGCCTTGGTATCTGCATTAATCCATTTCAGATTGGTGAATGTAGTGTTACATCTGAGGACTATACAATCTGTTGAATTAATCATGACCCTATCCCAGCATTTTGTTCTTGACGAAAGGGTAGTTAAGAGCATCACTAGAGAAGTGGTGTTGGATCTGTGACCTAATAATATTGATAGGGTCTTCCATCTTCCTAGAGTAAACCATTTCATCTGACTCTCATATGAAACAGTGGAGAGGTGGTACAGGGAACATCAACAAGAGGCCATTGACATCATACAATCATCATACCTCATTGAGAAGCCTCCTTGAGGAAGGATAACTAGAAAGGTAGATATGACTCAGGGATACATGAAGGAAGACATTGGATACTCCATTATTCTCCTAAGTAGAGTCATGGGTTTACTCATAGTAGGTCACCTCAGCACATTCATGGTCAACTTCATTGAGACCATTAGATAAGATAAGATACCACTGGATTGGGCCACCACACTAAGTGAAAACTTGTGTGAGAAACTAAGGACAGTGAAGGAGAAGAAGAAGTTTTACATGACTTCTTACCTAGTGTACCTACTTGTAGCAAGGGTGAAAAACTATCCCAGTTTATATAGGAGAGGCAATATGTAGGACCCCAATGCCTAGCCTTACATAGTTTATCTTTAGTTGGTGAAGAAGAATCTCTTAGCATAGAGCAAGGAATATAGGATTGTGAATGATGTGTTCATCTTTGCTATCATACGATTCATTGAGGGTGACTGTGGGAAAAGGTTATCTAATCAAAATAGAGTACAGACCATGGCTCTTGGAGCCTACTTCATCCAGTTCAAGACATTCACATATTTATGGGTAGCTGGTGCATCCATCAATCCTAAGAAACTTATGAGATATCCAAGTGACAAGTTGGTACTATTAGAGATCTCTAGGCAAATTGAGTTGCCCTCTAAGAAGATAAAGAGGCAACAAAGACCCTGCTGGGAATGGACACTAGTCATTGGGCCATATTAGGTGAAATTGAAATAGGATATTCTAACCTTCGAGTGGGAATGGGAGAACTATCCGCTTGAAGAATACAACTCTTCTCGGTCATACTTTGATAATGTGGGGAAAGTGGAAAGCCTAGCAGGAAATAATTTCCATCATGAGGATGATGTTGAAGATCACTAGATGAATGCTACAAATGACTACGATGTCCATATTAGGGACTATTGTAGGATGACTTTGTATCTTGCCTAAACTGCTCTCTAGTTGAACATCCTAGAGGAGATAAGGCAATAGGATTCTACAAAATTATTGGATCCCATGTTCAATGCAGATAAAGTTGGAGAAAGACCTATCTTGAATGCTGAGGTTGATAGGGAAGAAGGCAATGATATTAATCATAAAGTGAGGCATGTTATTAGAATGACAAAGGATTGGATCAAGAAACCTTTTCCACTTGATCCAATTCCTGACATAGTAATCTTCCATGCACATGCTTGCCTAGAAAGAGGTAGAGGAAGGAAAGTAATTGTTCCTATCTTTGCACTCCAGTCCCCTATTAAGCCAGAGACAATCTACTAGCTTGATTTCCTAGTTGGATATTATAACCCTCCTAAAAGGAAGGGAAATAAAAAAAGAAAGAGGACCTCACCTCAGAGGATTCAGATAGAACAGGAACCTCGCTAGCAGCAAGAAGAAAGTCCACAAGGGTCTTAAGATACCAGAGCTACCCAAGTCTAGGATGAACCACAGTTGCCTCCCATTGTCTAGCCAACCAAAAGAGGGAGAGATTCCACAAGCCTCCATTCCTCCTACACAAGATGGTCCCCCTTCTCCTTCTACCTCCAAGAAATAGAAGAAAAGAATTAACATTTAGATCAAGCAAAGGCAAAGGATCAATAGAAGATTAGTGTCTAATCCATCTATTCCTAAAAGCATTTTGGAAGGAGATGAAGAAAAAGAAGAAATATAATTAGAGGAGGAAGAGAAAGAAAAAGTGCCCCTATAGGGAAGAACTCAGCTAGCTAGAACCACAGAGTTACAAAGAAGAAAGAGTACCATGGGTACCCCACCATCCACACAAGAAGAACCTTTAGAGATCTCTTCTTTAGAAGATGAAGTATAGCAGTGGGTAGATGAGTTGGGTGAAAAGAGGTGTGATGTTTTCTCAATGTTAGATTTTAATTTCATGCCAATAGGTATAGAGTTGATCGAGGATAAGATCAGAGACACTCCTATAGGTGAACCTCAACAACAAGACTAGATGCAAATGTCGCCAGATACACAAGGTCTTGATCTTACTTCTCCATCTCCACCATAGATTATGATGGTAGATAAGGGTTTACTAACTCCTCCACATCCAAGTTTATAAGAGTAGTAGGTTTAGAAGGAACTATAATCAGAAGAGCAACCAAAACAAAGGGCTACTGATGAAGTGTCAAAGGAAGGACAAATGGTAGAATATGCAAAAAAACCTTCCCAAGATGCTAAGGAGTAGGCTACAAGATCCATAGATACTAAAGCTGTAGAAGAGGTATCCTCATAATAAGAGATGAATCCAACCAAGAGTGATAAAGGGAAGGAGGTAGTTGAACACACCCCTTCATCATCAAGAGCCAGATCTGCAAGAAAAAATCTCCCAAGATGGTTTTGAAAGGAAATAATGAGGAGCTCTAAACCTTAGTTCTATGCATTGGAGGATGACATTTGTGACATTGCAAAGATCTTGAATAGACCTAAGTCACCATCACATGAGTTAGTACCATTCACATTTGTCACTACCATATGGAACTAGCATTTGTTTGAACAAGTGGCTCTCCCTCCTGAAGATGCAGGTGTAGAAGGTGTTAGCCTCGAAGATTATGAGATGAAGGATGTTATGTTGGGAAGACCTACACAGGATTTAGCCCAACAAATGATGACCATGAGATTCAAAGAGGTCCTTAGGCACATGGAGCAAGATGGGATTGAACTTCAAAAACTTTGAAGGCAAGTCGAGATCCTAAAGGGATATCTAGCCGAAGTTGTTTTTCCTCTTGATCCTGAACACCTGGAGCATACTTTGAACAATATACTTAGAGAAAGGGGAGATGTGCAACTTGATCCATTTTTTGAGATCTTATCAAGAATGGCAAGGAAGTTTTGAGGAGAAAGGTGTCACCATCATCATAGGGAATTTGAAGTTATTGCATGCTATGTAGGAGAATGTGAATAAGATTGTAATGTCTCCTTTTGGGACATTAGGGTTTATATCCTTACTGTAAATATATTTTCTTCTTTTTGCTCTCAGATTTTGGATCATTCCTCTTTTTTTTCTCTTTATATTTTTCCTTTTGACTTGTATAAATTTTATAATAGTTCGTATGATATCCCTTCCAGCATTTGATATTCTATATTTATATGTATATTTCAAATAGTCATGTCCTTTCATTAATATTAATTATATTAATAGCTTAGTTATGTTACATATTAATTATATTAAATCATATATTCATACTAATAAGTTTTAATTATTTCATAAAATATATTATATTATATTAATAAGCATAATATAAGATATATTATTTATATTAATAAACTTTATTATGTTACTTATTAATTATACCATATATTATTATTTTAATACGTCAATTATATATTATTATATTGTAATACATTTACTAATATAGTATTTTTATATTAAGATATATCTTAATTATAATATGCTATATATATGATATTATAATATAATATCATTATTAGTACACATATTTGAATTATATGCTAAAATGGGGACATCACAGTCCTCCCCTCTCGAATTTGATTGTCTTCAAGCAAAATCATTCATACACAAGCTCCTTCACAGAAACCAAACATTTTTGCATGCCAAAGTCTAAAAGATTTATGAGATGTACATCACATAGTAGATACAAAATAAACACTTGAATGCATGAAGACACGAAGTAGACACGATGCAGATAGATGAAGGCACGAAGCAAACACAACGAAAACAAATCATACATAACCTTGATTAGATCCTAAATTAATAATGTGCAATGACTATACTTCTTCATTGGGCTTATGAACCCTACAACCAAAAATAAGCATCAGTACATGCATGTAAATATATATAAACTTCAAAAAATTTGAATAATAATAAGTTAATCCAAGCCAGTTTCATACTAAGCCCAAGAGTGAAACTTTGTCCCCCTTGGCCCTAGTGGTAGGTGTTAGCCATCCACACAAGGTGGTCTAATTAGTGGATAGCTTGTTTTTCTAGAAAGGTTCTTGTAAAAAGAGTCATTACTATCTTTCCCTTAACTAGCACTACAATAGGATGTCCTAACCGCTCTCCCTTGATTGCAGACTCCATAGGAAAGTTGATAGGGTGCCCTTATTATCTTCCCCTTAACTAGTACTACAATAGAGTGTTCTCCCCTAATTGCAAACTCCATAGGAAAGTGGTAGGGTTCCCTTACTATCTTCCCCTTAACTAGTACTACAATAGGGTATCATAGCAGCTCTTTCCCGATTGTAGACTCCATAGGAAGGATAGATGCCCTTATAGTCTTTCCCTTAATAGCAATAGGGTATTATAGCAGCTCTTTCCCAATTGTAGACTCCATATGAAGGATAGATGCCCTTATAGTCTTTCCCTTAACTAGTACTACAATAAGGTGTCTTAATAGACCTCCCTTAATTGAAAACTCCATAGGAAAGTTAAATATGGCCTTTCCCTTAACTAGTACTACAATAAGGTGTCTTAATAGACCTCCCTTAATTGTAGACTCCATAGGAAAGTTAAATATGGCCTTTCCCTTAACTACTACTACAATAAGGTGTCTTAATAGACCTCCCTTGATTGTAGACTCCATAGGAAAGTTAAATATGGCCTTTCCCTTAACTAGTACTACAATAAGGTGTCTTGACAGACCTCCCTTATTGTAGACTCCATAGGAAAGTTAAATATGGCCTTTCTCTTAACTAGTACTACAATAAGTTGTCTTAACAAACCTCCCTTAATTGTAGACTCCATAAGAAAGTTAAATATGGTAAGGTTTCTATATAGTCTTCCCCTTAACTAGTACTACAATAAGGCATCTTATAAACCTTTCTTGATTGTAGACTCCATAGGAAAGCTACATGAAATCCCTAAATCATTTCTCAAATAATCAATTTTACACCTTTATGATTACATTAATTAAGAAAACTTACAATTTCATATTTTAACTATGGTTGAACTTCCTCGAAGCTCCATTAGCTTCCCTCTCTATTCCTTGACTGAAAGTTATTGATATGTTATTGGTATGAACCCCTTTTTTTAATTATATATAAATAATTTTTATTAAAATGACAAATATCAAAACTAAGAATCCTGATATAAAACAAAAAGTACAAATATCTTTTCAATTTGAGAATCAATATACAAACAATAAGTTTCTTAGAACTAATAGATTAGAAATCATCTATTGAAATCCACTTTGATTAAGAAATCAGGTCCATATTACTAGCTATGTTATATTTATATATAAAGAATAAATATTTCTATAGAGATAAAAAATCCAACTTGTTAACCAATTAAAAAAAAAAAAAAAACATTATCTAATGAAAATCCAAAATTTTCACCAATTAGACTCTTGCATTTGTTGGAATTATGGTATATTTGTCATTAGTGCAAACACTTATTCAATTTTGAATGCTTATCTAGCTCATCATGTAGTCTACAGTGTATACCGAGCATTCAGTGGTTACCTTATAAGTTCAGCAAGTAAACAGTTCTCACTAAACATTTCAGAGGATACCGAGTGAATGAGAAGTTTACCAAGCAAAGAAAGGTAAACAAAGAACGCAATGTTCACTGAGAAAAGCAAGGTAAATGAAGAACTCAGTGTTCACCAAGCAAAGAAAGGTAAATGAAGAACTTAGTGTTCACCAAGCAAAGCAAGGTAAATGAAGAACTCAGTGTTCACTGAGCAAAGCAAGGTAAATGAAGAACTCAGTGTTCACCGAGCAAAGCAAGGTAAATGAAGAAGTTAGTTCTATCGAGTGGCACTATATCTACCGAGTCACCAATGGTTACTGATTTCCAAGCAGTGTTGTGTGGCTAGTATAAATCAAGCCTCTACTTCTACTGAGTGCATGATGATGTCAAGTAATGTTGTGTATGCCAAGTATCAGAAGGTCACCGAGTCAGCTTAAGGAACCTGAGTTTTCTACTATCTAGTCGACTCAGTAATGTTTTGTTTAGTTATGTTTTGGTCGACCTTGCAGTTCTAAATAATGGAATGGTATATATGTAATGTATGATATCATTTGTAGTATGATATATATGAGGTGTGTAAAATAAAAATAAAAAGATATAAAGGAAGAGATTGATGTTTGCATGTAAAGAGGATATTGAAGATCGGCAACAAAGTAAAAGGAATATAGCAAAGTCAACATAGGAGCAGAAAAGTCATATCTATCACATTAGGTGATCAATGCAAAAAAGATCTTATTAGAAAATAGTTGTAAGTAGATACACTACTTCATCCTAATAGGTGAATTAGTTTATAAATCCTTTAACAGGGTAGACTTAATAGTCTTTTTGTAAATCTCCTAACAGAGTGCATACTTCACTGTATGTTTGTAAATCCTCTAACAAGGTGGATCTAGCAGTCCTACTTGTTCCTAATAGGGCAGATCACCAGAAGTGATCATTGTAAGCCTTAATAGGCCAACTTTATACTACAGTATTGAAGTTTTGTGGGCATCATCCCCACCCCAGTTTTACTTTCTATTTGAAAGGTTTATGGGTCACCAAATCTCTGTGTTCATGTGAAATAGATGTTTGATCTTTCATTTATGTAGTACATTAGATGAATGAATGATGAATGGTTAAAATTCTGAATTGTATAAAAGTTTTATAAGTTATTGATTCACCCCTCCCCTCTCAGTAACTTATCTTATCCTGAATATTTCCAACAATTGGTATCAGAGCTTTGTGGTTCTCAAGATAAAGTTTGATAGCTTGAGCAATTATCAAGGACAATGGAGATATTCAAACTTGATAAATCTATTGAAAATGAAAAGCTAGATCTGGAAATGGCCATGGCTCAACTCAAAGAAGCAGAGCATCTTTCTCAATCTCTAAAAAAAAGGAAGGAACTTGCAAGACAAATGAATGATCATCAGTATGTTGAAGAAAAGATTGAAGACCTTTTACCATCAAGTAGTTCAAATGAAGGTAATGAAGCAATCAAGGAAATCCTAGCAAAGAATGGTTCTCTATAGGAAGAAGTAAAGAAGTTTAAAAGAGAAAAAGAAATCCAATCAATCAAGCTATGTGAAGTTTTGGAATAGAGAAACAAGGAAAATGGAGACTTAGAGGTAAGAAATAATCAATTCCTTCAGCATGAAGATCTTGTAGGTCAACTATCTAATGCAAATGAAGAAATTTTGAATCTAAGATCTCAGAATGAAAGTTTGAGAAATGATTTAATCACTGAAAGACAAATCAATGCAAGCTTACAAAGTGATCTAAGATCTGAAAGACAAATCAATGAAAGTTTGGAAAATGACTTGATCACTAAAAGACAAGTCAATGAAAGAATGATGAAATCTCAAACAGACATGAACCAATTAAATCAGAAAAGTGAGCAAAAATTTCATAGACAAAAAGGTAAAATTGGTCTTGCTTACAAGGAAGAAGGTGAAACCTCCAAACAAGGTGCCCAAAGGAATCAAAAACCCATTTTCAATCACTGTGGCAAGATAGGTCATACATCAAAAAAATGTTGGAGTAATGGAAAAGGAAAATTCAATGCCAAATGCTACAATTGCAATCAGCATGGTCACAAAGCTAATGAATGCAAGGATAAGCCAAAATTTGAAGGAAATTGTCACAAATGCAAGAAGCATGGTCACAAGGCATTCCAATGCAGATCCAAATCATTCAATCTAGCTGAACAACTTGTTAAAGCAATCTTTGGATGGGACTACAATACTTGGTGTAGGTGTCACTATTGTGGAGAATATGGACACATTGGGATAAATTGTGCAAGACATCACCTAAGAAAGAAGGATACAACTATAAGATGTTACACATGTACTAAACTTGGCCATATAGCCAAAAATTGCATGAATACTGAAAAAAATGAAGATGAAAGGAAAGCTAAAGCTGATAACATTCGGAAGCAGATGAGACAACAGTGGATTCCTAAATCTACCGAGCAAGATAGTTCAAGTGATGGCAATGTCACTCAAGAAATGGGTGACTCTACCATTTCCAATTAAATTTAAGAAGAATCTAGAACTACATCTTCTAGCCATATCTTAAGTAGTTCCAGAGTGAAAGAGTGCAAATGATCAAATCAGTATTTCAGATTCAAGGACCAAAGAAAAGTTATCATTCACTGTGTTGCATCTACTGAGCAAGGTTGGTTAAAGACCTTATCGAGCTAGGTCGGGAGTATCAAAGATTTTGTTTGACCACCGAGTTGCAAGGTTTTATCAAGTAAATCAATGATAGACTAAAAAGCACTATGTCATCTCATCTACCTTTGTACCGAGCATTAATGACAATATTTCCATAAAAAGGGTAGAATTTGATTTCATTTTTCACCACGACTTAAGAATACTCAGAGCTAAAAGATCTCTAGTGAATCTAGAGAAAATTCCAAGTGATTTCAAGCAATTTTCAAGAGAAGAATTTGTTCAAGATTTTCTTATACTTATCGAGCAGCTATGGCATCCACAAGCACCAATAGCACCAAGGCAAAAAGAGGTTCAAAAATGTTGATAAAAGGTATAGAATGGAGAGCGCCCAACTTCAAGATTGTTTCGGTCGTTGCAGAATCACTCGACCCAACTAGAGCTCAATCACAAATACCACCTAAGGTACTTCTTATCAATGATATTCATACTCATTTCAAATATTCTATTCAAGAAATCAAAAACCTAGAGATGGATAGTGCCCTAGGTGAAATGAGTGTAGATGGCTCTCTAAAACCTAAGTTCAAGCATCTTGAAACCAAAGGCTTGACTCATATCTCACATATGCCTAGAAACTTCCAAACCAAATGGATTAGGTATATCTTGAGTTGAGTGCATAATGGATAATTATGTTTAGAGCAGCCAGTGCTAATCACAAAGAAGATGATTCATAAAATCACGGGTCTCCCTATGCTCAGTAAAGCAAAAGCCACCAAAACCCTAGGTCAAGAGGAGCTACAGAAGCAAACCCTAGCTGAGTGGGATGGTAGAGGTTTAAAGGTCAACACTGTATCAGATGTTGAACTAAGATTTGGCATTCATGTAATTGCATATAAATTATATAGTTCCAATAGATTGAATAGTGTACCTTGTGAAGCTATGGATTTGGCCCTCAAGATTGTAAAGAAAAACCTTGAATTTGATCTGTCTAAAGTATTGCTGAAACAATTGAATAAAATTATGGATAGTATAAGGACTTCCAAGAATAACCCTTGTAAATTTGGTTCTCTATTGATCTATTTATTTTTCTACATTCAAAAAAATTTTCCATCTAAAGGAACTGTCATATGGAGAAAAGACATTCCAATTTTGTATTAGATAAATGAGTTTATAGCAGAGATGGGTGAAAATTTTGATAGCATTATGGACAATTATTTTGAAGACTTCAAGGAGAGGATGAATAACAGGTTTAGGATTCCTCCTAAGCTTGTTGAGGATTACAAAGATGATGTATGCTTCATGGTTGACTGTGATAAGGTGTACATCTAGGCAGTCAGACCCCAAGTTGCATGGGTAAAACCTCTTCCCTATGAGGTAAATATTGATGAAGCCAAAGACATCATAAAAGCACTAGTAAATGAGCTAGTAGATCCAAGGCAACCTATTTTTTGAATGTATGATGAAACAAAGGCTAGAATTGAGCTTGAAATCAAGCTACCATAGGCCATAAGCAAAGGCAAGAGGAAGATAGCAAAATTGAAAACTGCATCTAGCCCTCTTATGCTAACAAAAGGTAAAGGTGAGGAAAAAGGAGATGAAGAAGAAGAAGTAGGAGAAGAAGAAAAAGGAGAACAAGAAACTAAAGAAGAACCTCTGAAGAAGAAAGGTAAGGCAATAATTACCAAACCTAAGAAAAAGCCTACTGTAGTATTCACAAGAAGAACTAGAAAAGGTAAGCAGGAACCTATACTGGTCAGGCCTGCACCCACATTTGAGGAAAGGCTTAAACAATTGGAAGAAGGAGCAGGCATCACAAATTTCAAGGCATTGAAATTTAAAACTAGAACAGATGCTAAGAAAATTCAGATAGAGGAACTGGTACTCAGCAAGATGGGTAAATGGAAATACTCCCCAGACCAGCTTGCCTCCCAAATCTCAAAAGAACTATTGGAGAGATTGCAACCAAGATGGGAGTTAGCCACCCAAATGGTAAAAGACATCTATGAGAAATCCGTGGAGAATCTTCAACCAAGTCTCACTGGAGTAGAAGTAAAGACTGCAATGAAAAACCATGAAGGTAAAATGATGATCAGATTCCACACATGTTTAATTTTGATCAAAGACATTGAGCATGTTGTAAATGATGCTACAAACATGTGGAAAAACATCTATCATCTGCATAAGCCCAGTGAGGACCCAGTGGAAATCAAGGATGATGATAGCAATGATAGTGATGATATTGATGGCACTCCATCCATCACAGTCTCACCAAGAGAGCTGCATGCATTAATGGAAGAAGACAAGGAGGAAGAAGGAATGAAGGAAGAAGCTGAAGAGGAAGATAAGGAGGAAGATGATCCAGTAAAAATTGCAGTAGTGGTTATTGCATCCCTTCCTCACTCTCCACCTAAAACTGTCACATCATCAAGGTTGGAGTCAGCTTCAGTAGGTTTGATAGCATCTACATCAGATTTATCATTTGCACCTACCACATCCCAGCTCTAGGTATCTAAAATAGATGTGCCAACCACTTCATCTACCAAGCTATAGCCCTCTTCTTCAACTACCGAGCCAGCCTCCTCAGCTCCATCATCACTAGTTAGTGTAACAGTAAGTTCTACAATTTTGTCTGCATTATCTGCATCTACTTCAAATCCAGTCAGTTTAGATACTGCATTACCAAGTGTATCATCATTTTTGGGAAGTATTCCAGTTTTTTATTTGGTAAATACTCCTGTTGGCACTCAATCCTCAAGTCCTATCCTAGTTATCACTGCTAGTCCTTCCATCTCCACTATTGTGTCTATTCCTAAGGTCAAACTAGTCATCACAAAAATTAAAAAAAAAGAAACCATTAAGACTTCTAATCACTGGAAAGGAAATTCCTAAAGATATTGACTTAGATACAAAGACAGTGATTCCAAAAATTGACTATGAAAATGCTACCATTGAAGAGATGAGGTATGCTAGTCAACTAATAGAGATGAAGGCTACGTAGAAGTAGTTAAGGTCTGAAAGGGATAAGGAGTATAGAATAATTGAGAATGTCAGGAATATAATTACAGAAGCTATAGGTGTTGAAGTAGATTCTACTCAACACATTTTGATTCAGTTAGAAGAGGTTGTAAATAAATTCAATGAGGACACCTCTGGTCAAGAAAAATTGATTGAAAAGGCTAAAAGAAAATTTGATAATAAGGTACTTGAGCACATTTCTTAGCACATTGCAATAAAATAGGTAGAATTGTCCACAATTTTGGTCAATCTTGAAAATTCTTTTAATAATGTAACTTCATTTTTTGCCAAACTTTGTGATGTTACCGAGTATACCAAGGAGATCAAAGAAAAATTAAATAAAATTGATGAGGATATGAAGGTCAATGCCCAAATGCTGCAACTTGACCCCAATTCAAGTTCATCCCATCATCTCTGAATCAGATTTTTGTCAGAAAAGTAGGCAGAATTGTTGAGAGAGGAAGCAAGGATCAGATCTACCTTGATTGACATTCAGAATATGATCCTTCCTATCATGGACACAATGCAGAAACACATTGTCTACTCTAAAGCATTGATCCATGACAACAATTTTTCAGTTGCAGATCACATGATTGAACTTTCAGTTGAAATTCAAATAGCACTCTCCACCTGCAAAATTTTGCAAGAAAATTGGGATAAGACTTTGGCTCTTATTCTTAAGGTACATTTTGAGTTTATCTCTCATTTTGGTGTTTCTATGTAAATACATATTATTTATTTTGGCATTATTGTCAAAAAAGGGGGAGATAGAGTACCAAAGAAGAGATAGAGATATATGTAAATAAGGAAGCCATGTGTAAAGATAGGGATATTTGTAAAATACTCTGTGCATATTGTATGGGGGAGATATATGTAAATCAACATGAAAAATTTTGCATATAAGTTTTGGCTCATAAGTGTTTTTGTCACTAATGCCAAAGGGGGAGATTGTTGGAATTATGGTATATTTGTCATTAGTGCTAACACTTATTCAATTCTGAATGCTTATCTAGCTCATCACTTAGTCTATAGTGTATATCAAGCATTCAGTGGTTACCTTATAAGTTCAGCAAGTAAATAGTTCTCATCAAGCATTTCAAAGGATACCGAATGAATGAGAAGTTTAGCAGTGTTCACCGAGCAAAGAAAGGTAAACAAAGAACTCAGTGTTCACCGAGAAAAGCAAGGTAAATGAAGAACTCAATGTTCATTGAGAAAAGCAAGGTAAATGAAGAGCTCAATGTTCACCGAGAAAAGCAAGGTAAATGAAGAACTCAGTGTTGACCAAGCAAAGCAAGGTAAATGAAGAACTCGGTGTTCACCGAGCAAAGCAAGGTGAACGAAGAAGTAAGTTTCTACCGAGTGGCACTATATCTACCGAGTCACCAATGGTTACTGAGTTCCAAGCAGTGTTGTGTGGCTAGTATGAACCAAGCCTCTACTTCTACCGAGTGCATGACGATGCCGAGTAATGTAGTGGATGTCGAGTATCAGAAGGTCAGCGAGTCAGCTTGAGGAACCCAAGTTTTCTACTATCTGGCCGACTCAGTAATGTTTTGTTCACTTATGTTTTTACCGACCTTGCAATTGTAAATAATGGAATGGTATGTATGTAATGTATGATATCATTTATAGTATGATATATATGAGGTGTGTAAAAAAAAAAAAAAAGGATATAAAGGAAGAGATTGATGTTCACATGTAAAGAGGATATTGAAGATCAACAACAAAGTAAAAGGAATACAAAAAAGTCAACATAGGAGCAGAAAAGTCATATCTATCACATCAGGTGATCAATGTAAAAAGGATCTTATCAACAAATAGTTGTAAGTAGATCCACTGCTTCATCCTAATAGGTGAATCAGTTTATAAATCCTTTAACAGGGTAGACTTAACAGTCTTTTTGTAAATCTCCTAACAGAGTGCATACTTCACTGTATGTTTGTAAATCCTCTAACAAGGTGGATCTAGCAGTCCTACTTGCTCCTAATAGGGTAGATCACCAGAAGTGATCATTGTAAGCCTTAACAAGCCAACTTTATACTGCAGTATTGAAGTTTTGTGGGCATCATCCCCACCCTAGTTTTACTTTCTATTTGGAAGGTTTCTGGGTCACCAAATCTCTGTGTTCATGTGCAATAAATGTTTGATCTTTCATTTATGCAGTACATTAGATGAATGAATGATGAATGGTTAAAATGCTAAATTGTATAAAAGTTTTATAAGTTACTAATTCATCCCTCCCCTCTCAATAACCCATCTTATCCTAAATATTTCCAACCACATTTTTTAAATAAATCTAAATATGTTAAAATAATCCAAATGGATAAATATATTGTTTACCAGTCAAAATTTGTAGCAACAATGGGGATGTTTTACTTGATCAGTGTGTCCACCATATTCGTCCTCATCTTGTTCACCTATGTCTCAGGTTTGCATTTAGTATTTCCATTATGATGTTTAAGCTTTGCTAGGAAAGCATCTAGTATGAAAAGATTACTTTTCTCTTAATATTATAGTTGTACTAAAGGAACTATGTTTTTTATACCACAAACAGTATTTTCCATTTATGTAGGTTCTTTAAACATTATAAACATGACAAAATTTGACTCTCACTTCGCTACAAAAAATACATATCTCTAACATTATAAATTACAAGGAAATTTGGGAAACACAATTTATTATTTCTTTGTTTTTATCATTCAAAATTCAATTCTTTGTGGTGCAACTCATGCGAGGTACTGATCACATTGTTTTTCCATATATTACTATATAGTGAATGACTTATCACATTTTTCCAACTAATATTTTAGAAGCTAGGTCTATTGATGATGGAAACCTTTTTCTATTGACCCTTATAAAATTAATACAAGTATATTGTCATTACTTCTTATATTATTATATAATTATCTACTTAATATTATAATATAAAAAGAGAATGATAATATAAATAAATACATATGATATTTCCATATAATACAATTGGAATTATAAAGAGAATATACTTAACCTTTTTGTATTGACAATGTGATATCTTTTACTTTATCAATAATTATTCTGCCAAGTTCACCCAATGCCCCATCCATAGTTACTATCCATATCTTCATACGATATTATGTGGAGAGGTCACACCAAATGCTCTTGCCATCATTTCAAGAAATCATCTTTCAGGAGAATCTCACAGTGGTGCCCATAGTTTGCAAGTCATGGAGGGTGGTAGTCTTGTAGCCAGACTACTAGCAAGAGATTGGTATTGAGGAATGGTGCCATTAATAGTGAGAAATCTCCGAAGATGTTGTTTAGGAAAATGTTCTCTGTAGCATATTGCAGTAACCTTGGTCTTCATAGTATGACGATGTGTGTCAAACTTCTTTCACTAGTTTCTTAGTAGATTATACTACTCTGTAACTGTAATTATTCTTTCACTCTTATATTGTTCACTGGCTGTATATATCCTTTTCACATTTTAGTTTCAGTCATAGACTTGGCTTTCTTCTGCGAAGTTTCTTCTTCTACTATGCTTATGAATCTATCGATATGGGACTCCCTTCGTACAGATGGAAAATCTATTTGTGTGAGTTGGTCATTACTAAGTATGATTTAATTCATTCAATTTTGAATCTCACTCCATATATCTCCCCGCACTCCATATTCTCACAACATAAAATCATAGGTTAGAGCCTTGAAGTCAATAACCTTGCAAAGAATGGTATTTTGACATAAATATTTATAAATATATGCCTTCATAATGAAGATTAACAAGCCACGATGAAGGTAGGATCTATAACAGATGCTAATTTATACCTAGTTATATTATGCTATCATCAAGAGACTCCTATTTCATTTTCCATTAATTAACAAAGGAGTATCTACATTGGGAGGAAAATATAATTTCTCTCATGGGCCATAACTTCCTTTTCACATGTATCAAGGCTGCTGAGTGCTTCAATTTTTGTCATTAATTCTTATAATTTTAATAGTGATATCACAGGATGGCAGAATCGGTGCTCTGATACCATTTCTAATGTCCCCTTTTGGGACATTAGGGTTTATATCCTTACTGTAAATATATTTTCTTCTTTTTGCTCTTAGATTTCGGATCATTCCTCTTTTTTTTCTCTTTATATTTTTCCTTTTGACTTGTATAAATTTTATAATAGTTCGTATGATATCCCTTCCAGCATTCAATATTCTATATTTATATGTATATTTCAAATAGTCATGTCCTTTCATTAATATTAATTATATTAATAGCTTAGTTATGTTACATATTAATTATATTAAATCATATATTTATACTAATAAGTTTTAATTATTTCATAAAATATATTATATTATATTAATAAGCATAATATAACATATATTATTTATATTAATAAACTTTATTATGTTACTTAATAATTATACCATATATTACTATTTTAATAATATATCAACTATTATATTATATTATTAATAATATAATTATATTAATTAATAAGGTTAGTTATAATAATGTCATAAAGAACATTATTTTAATACATCAAGTATATATTGTTATATTGTAATACATTTACTAATATAGTATTTTTATATTAAGATATATCTTAATTATAATATGTTATATATATGATATTATAATATAATATCATTATTAGTATACCTATTTGAATTATATGCTAAAATGGGGACATCATGGTCCTCCCCTCTCAAATTTGCTTGTCTTCAAGCAAAATCATTCATACACAAGCTCCTTCACAGACACCAAACATATTTGCATGCCAAAGTTTAACTTCGACACATGCCTAGTGAAGGAGCAACTTCTAATTTTGGCACCTCCAGACACTCCTACTTCGACTGAAGGCTTCCTCCTACTTTCTCTTTCATGTTTTATCTATTTTTTGACATGTAAAGGGCTCATGCATCCAATTAATGAATAAAATATGGATGGACTCCCCCTAAGCACCATATTAATTGTTAGTCTGTATATATTTAGTTTTTTTTTATGTTTTAAAAAGCATTTTATTGCACAAAGTTATCTCTCACTCTCAACACAAAATTGATGAGATAGTTTCTTACAAATAGCCCATTGTAAAATGTAACAAGGGTTGTTGTTATTATGCAATAAAATTATGCTTTTGGTGCTCACATTTGGAGTGTAGTAATTCTTTCCTAAATGTGTAATATTTTTTTATGAATTTTATTTATGGGATTGTGATTGAGCCAAAGGTTTATTGCATTGTTTCTAGTTGTGTGATCTTTTGGTTTTGGTGTTTGCTATAGATTGATGAATTCCACTGACGTAATGAGCTTGAGAAGAGATCATTAAATTGTGCCTACATAGCCTTTTGTCTTGCATGAGCACACTTTCTGTGGCCTTGTGACTTGATGAAAGGTGAAATATCATATGATTGTTAAAGTTTCTCATCGACGATTGCGTTGATGGATTCTAGGAAGCAATTCTTCTATTTTCATTAGTTTCCTACCAATTCATTCGAAAGCTTAAATCACAACGTGTTGTTGTTTGTAGCTTATGTCTATTTAAGATTTCAATTTCACGTTATTTCAATTTCCTGTTATTTTCTTTTAGCTTTGTTATTTTCTTTGCTAACCCCTTGTTAGAATAGGAACTCATTTTAGTTGCACTATTAGAATTGCATTCATTTAAAAAACAAAAAATAAAAAAATTATTGTTCTTTTTTGTGTTATTTCAAGATAGAAAATAGATTTGCTTCATTCCAATATCATAGTAGAACCAGCAAAGGTCTCCTCATGAACAATCACATTTATCTTCAACTAAGCAGATTTTGGTATGTCACAAGACAAATAAGAAACCTTGGAGTTGATCTTAAAAGGATTATCTTTTCAAGAGAGGAATTGTGCAATGGATTCCTTCCATTGGCCTTGTGCATAATGACTGCCCAACATTTACCCTCTATAGTGCAAGATGTGTTTGGTTTCTTTCCAATGAAGCTCATGTGGCTATTACATGAAGTGTGAAACCATGTCAACTACAAAGGCTATTTCATGGCATGTGTATATCAAGTAGATGAGAATTTCAACAAGTTTTCTATACAATATAACATTGACAAGTAATGTGGTACACTTATCTCTAACTTAACACTTGAAAAAAAGGGAGTGGGTGTATCCTTACAATCACTCATGTGAAACCAAGCAATTAAATCAATAGCATACTTGGGTTGAGAAAGAGTGATTCATATTAAGGATTGTGTGATCTCAATTCTACTAAAATAGTGAAGTAAACCCAAGTCTATCATAGAAGATTTGTCCTTCAAAGAAGACCTTACGATGTCAATGATGGATGAAGTACTCCTTGTTATGATCAAGTCATAAATATAAAGCAAAACTATCAAGCATCCCTCCAAATAATATTGATATTCAAATCTAAATGACACCTAGTGAATCTTGCTAAGAGAAGAAAGGAACCCATCTTAGAATACCCTTTTGATCTCTATTCTATTGATTCATAGGATTCACATGTAGGAAAATATCTCCCACCTAGAATTCTCTAGGGTGAAATTTTTTTTTGAATGATTTATACTTGCACTTTTGATAGACCCTCATATGGTTAAATGATGCTTGACACTTCTCATCTAAAAGTTCTAACTCTTGATGTCTAATGGTGCTTAATCTTCATCTATAACTAGACCTTTGAGAGAAACTCTAAGTGAAGGAATCTCAACCTCTAAAGGTAACACTGCTTCAACACCATATGTAAGGGAAAAATAAGTAGCCCTAGTAGGAGTGTGAATACTCATTCTAGAGGCCCACAAAGCTAGATTTATCTGTAAGTGCCAATCTCTACCATTCTTATGAACTATTCTATGCAAGATTTTAAGAATGGTTTTATTTGATGCTTTTGCTTGACTATTTCCTTGTGGGAAGTAAATAGAGGACCAATGTTGTTTTATCTTCAATTTCTTATAGAGTTGCTTAAGGTCATTATTTTTAAACTAGCCTCCATTGTCAGTGATAATCATAGAAGGTGCTCCATATCTATAGATATGATTTAAAATAAATAGAGAAATTGTCTTACCAAATGCAACAGAAAGTGGGACAACTTCTACCCATTTAGTGAAATAATTAGTAGCAGTGATACTAAACTTGTGTCCACATGATGAGTTGGGATGAATCTTCCTAACAAGATCAAAGGCACAGCATTGAAACAACCAATGAGAAATAGAAGGAATGAACTCCTTGCCTAGAGCATGTATCAGGTTACCATGTTTTTAACACTTTTCACATGACTTTGCAAAAGATATTACATTAGTCTGCATTGCGGGCCAATAGTACTCTACTCTAAGAAACCGCTAGGCCACGGAAAGACCATTACAATGTTCCCCATAGATACCCTCATGGATGTCAACTAATGCTTGATCAAATTCTTCCTTTTCTAAGCATCTCATAACTGTTCCATCTAGACCCCTCCTATACAAATCACCAGAGATAAGGGAATGGTGAGAGGCATTTCGAATAAGTTTTCTACATTCAAATCAGTTAAAGGTTTTAGGTTACATTTCATCACAAAGGTATGAGTAAATAGTACCATAACGGGATGACTCACGACCAATAATTGTACAAATGACATGATTTTCTTGGGAATCATAGATAGGGTAATGTAGCTCTTCCACCAGGAATTCAAATCTTGGTTCATGTTGCTCTAATTAAAGAAGTGAAGCAAGTGTAGCCATAGCATCAACTATTTTATTTTTTGCTTGAGAGATTTGCTAAAATGAGATGAATGTGAAGTAAAGTCTCAAGGAATCAACCATTTTCTTGTAAGGTACCAATTTCTCATTTTTTGTTAGATAATCATCATTGACTTGGTTGATTATTAGCTACAAATCTCCATAGATGTTTAACTTTGTAATTCTCCATTCTATGGTCATCTTAAGTCCATTTGTTAAAGCTTCATATTCAGTAATGTTGTTTGTACATGGAAATAATAACTTGTATTATTTAGGAATCATGTACCCATGAGGAGAAACAAAAAACAAACCAACTCTTGAACCACTTTGCATAAAGGATCCATCAAAGAACATCTTCCATGTTCTTTCAGTCATATACATGAGGTGCTCATCTAGGAAATCATCTTGATTAGGTGCATCATCTTGTAGTGGGAAATTAGTCAATTGATCTGCTATATCTTGTCCTTTGATTGCTTTATGATTAATGTACTCTATTTCAAAATCTGAAAGGATCATCATCCATTTAGCAAGTCTACCTGTGAGGGAAACCTTACTTAGTAAGTACTTGAGTGGATCAATTTTTGCTATGAGGTGTATAGTGTGTGCAAGCATATAATTTCGTAACTTTTGGGAAGCAAATACAACTACAAGGCAAGCTTTCTCAATACTAGCATAATTAACCTCATATGAAACAAGAGTATAGCTAATATAATATATTGCTCTTTCTTTGCCATGTTCATCAAGTTGAACTAATAATGCCCCCAAGGCAAATTTTGTTGTCTAAATGTATAGGATAAGTGGTTTGCCTGGGATAGGAGGCATTAAAATAAGAGGATTTGCCAAATATTTCTTGATTTGATCCATGCTCTTTTGACATTCATCATTCCATATACATTTGGCTCCTTTATGTAAGTTCTTGTTGAAAGGTTGAGCTCTATCTGCCAATTGTGAAATAAACCTCCTTATAGATTTGAAGAAATCCTTGAAGACTCCTCATTTGACTAACATTTTTAGGAGGTGGCATATCCATAATTGCTTGAACTTTTTAGGGTCCACCTCTATTCCCTTTGTTGAAATAATAAATCCTAGTAATTTTCTAGAGGTGACCCCAAATGCACACTTTTTAGGATTTGACATTAGTCAAAATTGTTCCATACAATCTAGAATGACTTCTAAATCATCTAAGTGTGTATCTCTTTTCTTAGACTTGGCCATGGTGTCATCCAACATAATCTTCCACATTTTTATGCATCATATCATGAAAAATAGTTGTCATAGCTCATTGATAGGTAGCTCCTACATTTTTTAATCCAAAAGGCATAACGTCCCAACAATAGGTACCCCATGCACAAGTAAATGCAATCTTTTCTTGATCTTCAAGAGCGATCTTAATCTGATTATATCCAAAAAAACTATCTATTAAGGAATAATTCTCATAACTCATAGTCATATCCACTATCTTGTCAATATTAGGAAGTGGAAAACCATCCTTTGGGTATGCTCTATTAACATCTCTAAAATATATGCAAACTCAAATGGTTTTGTCATGTTTTTAAATTGGTACAATGTTTGATATCCATTCGGCATAGTCAATAGCTCTTATAAATTTTGCACCAAGGAGTTTCTCTAATTTTTCTTTGACTAAGAGAGCTATGCAAGGATTCATTTTTCTCAATTTTTGCTTAACTAGTTTACCACCTTGAGCTATGGATAAGTGATGCATAATAAGATTAGTGTCCAACCCTGGCATACATTAATAAGTACATGCAAAATTAATCTTCTTTTCTTCTAAGAACTTAGTATAGGATTCTTTTTCTTGTGATGAAAAAGACTAAGCCCAATGTACCATTTGTGGAGCTTCATCTATGCCCAAATTGACTACTTGTGTTGGTTCAATAAGAACTGAAGATCTATCTTGAAAATAACTAGGGAGACAATCAAGTACCTCATCCTCAAGCACCTCAGAGAGGTTTTCACCCTTAGATATGTCCTTTCTTTTTACTTTTTTTGGTTCTGACACCGCCACACAGTGGTTTTTGCCATCAGAACTCCTATTCTTTTTCTTTTCTTTTCTCTTTATTTTGTGACTAAGGTACTTGATGTCTAGCTTTGTCATATTGGTAGCTAGTTCACTGGTCAAAGAGAGTACAAATTCAATAGCATTTAAATAATAGGCTATTTCATAGTCATTTTGAAATGTTACGAGCTCAAGTTCTTGGTTGTATTGAGACCAATCAATTAGGTCAAGATGAACAAGGGGTAAATCAATGACCGATTCAAGGTTGTGAATATGAATGATATCTCTAGTGACTGAAGATTTAGAGTCCATCAAGTAACTTCCCAAACTACACAAATTAGGATTCATCCTCACACGCAAAGAATTGTCCACTAAGGCATCATGCGAGTTTAAATCCTCTACTCCTCCGCATGACTCATTGACTAACTTGGGTTGAGAACTATATATATGAACAATATCAACATCCATATCAACTATGGAAGGTTCTAAGAAAGAGTCCCATTCATACTCATGTGAATCTATTTTTGAATCTTGACTAGGATGCTTACACCATGAGGGCTTTAAATGTCCGGATTTGGATGCCTCATTTTCATTAAGGGTCACACTCTCATGTTCTAAATTTGTAACTATCTCATGAGTGGCTAAACTATCTAAATCTCCCCAAAAGATATTAGTGCAAGGGACCCAATTTGTACACATGTCTTACTGATTTTCCAAATTAGGCATTTATTCAGTCTCTTTTTCACTATTTGACTTATCAAGGATAGGAGCAACATTCTTACTATGATTCACATATCCTAGGCCAACTAGCTTCTTAGACTTGAATCCAACAAGACCATGATCAAGGGGTTTGGCTCTAGCATCCAATTTGTTATTAAGAGGACCATGTTCAAGATAGCCCATTTTCTTGATAAGAGCATACCCTCTTCCATGAGCATTAGGAGGAGTAAAATTTTCATTGTACATCTTCTTTATAAATCCAATCTCTAATAGCTGCATCTTCTTTCTCATCTTGAATAGGTACTAACGACTATACAAATGTGTCAAATAATGTCATAGCTAAAGAGGAAGGTTTCATCTATTATGAAGGTTTACCATAAGACCTAGGTAAAACTGGTAATGCTATGAGGGATTTAAGTTGACATCCCCCCATGACAAGGTCTATGGACTTATACGTGTCTTTGCAGTCAACTAAAACTACATTAATATCATTTGCTTCTCTATTGAGGGGAACATAAGTACTTGCTGAAATCAAGTTAATAGACAAAGTGTTATCCCCAGGAATACAAATTTTTGTTCTTTTGTAAGGAAACTTAACACATAGATAATATGTAGATGACACTACTTGCATATCATGAATCCATGGTCTACCAAGTAAAATTTTGTATGCAAGGGGTCTAGTGTCAACTATTTGGAATAAAACATCTTTTTCAACAAAGCCAATCCCAATAGGAAGGACAACCAACCCCTTTGAACTTCTCTTTGCCTCATCATAGGCTTTAATAGTAATCTTTCTTTTGGTATTAATAACTTGTTCAAAATAACCCAATGTCTGTAAGAGTCTCAAAGAACAAATATTAAGCCCAACACCCCCATCTATCAACATGCACCTGACATGAGTTTTATGGATCATGACCTCAATATGAAGGGAAAGATTGTGTGGATGGCTCAAAGACTAGCAATATTATTAACCTTGTTTTGTAATTTATCGATGTCTAAATTTTTGGGGACATTTTCCATGCACAAAGCATCCTCAGGGACTTGCTTGTGTACTGGAGACAACTCTAAAAGCTCACAAATTGAAATCTGAGTGGGGGTTCTTTAAAATTGATCAACAAGATTGTAATTCAACTTAGGATTAACTACTTGTTTCAAAGGAACATTCTTGGATTGCACTTCTTTTGGCTACTTGGTTGGCTTGAACTAGGTCCTTTGAGGATAAGGGGACCTTGACTTCGTGTAACAACATTGAAATTTTGGGAGGACACTTTCTTAGGTTTACTTGACTAGCTTGAATTGGATCCTCTAATGACAAGGGGACCTTGAGATGAATCTTTAGAGTAAGCACCCCTTAGCATCAAAACAGGTTTGTTACCATGGATAGGAGAGTTCATGTTCAAATCATGACCATGGGGATCTTTATCTTCCATCATGTTGACAGTTTCTTCTACAATCTCAAGCATATTAACAATATTTTATACATTTGTATAAGTGTAATTGATTGTAGCCTTTCCATTCTTAGATTGGGAAGTTTTCCCTTTCTCATACTTGGGCAAAGGCTCTTTGAAGGTTGTGTGATCAGCACTGGTATTTAATCCATCTATTTGAAGTTTCCCATTCTCAATAAGACCTTAAACAACATGCTTAAATCTACCACAGTTCTCAACATCATGTCCAATACCATTGTGAAGTTTGCAATAGGCCTTCTCATCCTCCCACCATGGTTTAGCTTTAGGTATGCAGAACTATGTGGCATCATAAAGGTGCACCATATTATGAGCAAGGAGCTTCATGAATATCTCTTCATATGACTCACCCAATTGTGTAAAATTGCATCTCTCTTTTAGGCCTTTCTTGATACATTGGTTTTTTACTTTTTTTATTTTCACTAGCCAAATGGAGAGTGACTTGAACTTTAGGCTTAGAGTAATCCACAACTCCATCATTAACCACTTGTTTTTTCTTATTCCAATACGTGTTCTTTCCTTTATCTTTGTTATTGTTGTTGTTATTCTGACCACTTTTTTTGTTTCCATTCTTAGTCAAACTACATTTCTCTTTAAAAACATCCTCAATTCTAAATGTAGTTTCAATCATGGCATCAAAAGACTCAAAGACCATCTTCTTAACTTCATAATTCATCTTAGGAACCATGTTACTAATGAGGATTTCAATCTTTTCTTTATCGGGGATAGTCCTAGAATAACAAGAGCATTGTCATCTCCATCTCTGTAAGAAAGTGGCAAAGGATTCTCCTTGATTTTTCTTTGTGTGACATAAATCCAATAATGAGACAAATCATGAAGGATTGTATGAAAAATGTTGAACAAATCTCTAAATTAACTCAAGGAATGTCTTAATAGGGGCAGTGATATTGGTGAACCATTCCATTGCCTGATCCCTAAGATTCCTTGGAAATAATCTCATAAGGTATGAGTCTTCATGATGAAACTCAAAACTCATGGTGTAAAATTGACACACATGATCATTTGGATCCCCATTTCCATCATACTTATCATATTAGGGGATCTCAATTTTCCTAGGAAACTCCTTCATGTCAACACTCCTATCAAAAGGATTAGGACAAACTGAATCAAGTGAAAATGAACTCTTGGGTGCTTCCATTTGCACCATTTTCTTTTTCAATTGATCAAATTCTTCTTCCATAGAAGGAGCATGCTTTTGAATCCTTTTTTCTATATCAAAGTTGTAAGTGACCTTAGTACCTTTTTTGGCTAAATGTTGAAAGTGTGCATCTTTGTTTTGTTCCATATATACTTCTACATATTATTGAAATTGTGGATCTTGTTGCATAGCCATGAGATCATAAGAATTGTAGTCAACATTCAAACTACCACCATACTATGAACCATGATGAGAATGTTGTGAAGATTGTCTTGAAACTATAGGAGGCATTGGTACCCTATTATCATCATGCCTTGAAGTTATCCTTCCTCTAGGACTATGGGATGGTGAAGGTGTTCTCCAATGTTTTCCATTTTATGGACTCTTGAGAGGAGTGAGTGAAGGAGAGTTGTTTCCACCACCAATGTGCACATTGTTGAATTAATTGTTAAGTTTTTGAAATGAGAAAATCTTGTGCTTCTTGATGGGCTTTTCTTTCAATCTCAATCATAACTTTCCTTTCTTCCTCTAAGTGTTTGAATTGTTCTTCCTTATTAGCTTTTTCCTCTAGAAGGTCTTTCTTCTTACACTCAAGTATTTTAAGTCTATCACTCACATAACACAAAGGTGTCATGAGTGATTACATGGTCTTGACTATATAAACTAGTTACCAGTAAATGTTGCATTCACACGAGTGCTAGAAGGCTCACCAATTTGATCATCATGTTGGGATTGCTCTTCTTGATAGGCATAATGATTACTTTTCTCAGCCCTTTGATGTGCATCCAAATACCTATCCTCAATAAGGGGTGAGGTTGGTCTACTTCCATGAGTGGGATCACCACTCAAAACTCAACATAATACTCACTACTTTGATTCTTCTTGTGTGGAGCTCTTGTAAAACTCATATCCATATCCAAATAAGGTGATGCTAAGGGTGTACTTAACTCAATAAGATCACCACTAGGGTCAAATAAAGCTTCTGGAATACTCTCAAGTGATTGAACCAAAAAAGGTTATTTTCCCTTATATCTTCAACTATTTTGAACTAAAGGTAATTATTTAAAGACAACTTGAGTCACTTTCCTTGATCTACTTGATATCTTGTTGTAACTAGCATGAAAGAAAAGGTATTAGTTGATAGGATAACCCTAAGAAACATTGGTACCAAACTAGGATATTAAAAGCACTCACTTGTCCAAGAAAGAGATGATAAGATAGAATTTTACAATAGGAATAAACCAACATTGCCACAGAGGTGCCCACAATTTTGGTGAATACCCTAGCACAAATGGTAGGAGGATGATTTTCCCAAATTTTAATTAATTGAAATTGAATTTTGATGAAAGTGGATGGATAAGATATAACTAAGACTCTCTAAGTGTAATACCAAAGAATCCAAGGTATATCTTTCTCAAAAAGGATGGTTTCTAACTCACCAACTCCAAACAAGGTCACTTGTGAAGTTAATGATTACTAATTCAAGAGGTCAAAGCACAATAACCAAAGGTGCAAACAAGCTTCTAACAATGGGGTAAGTAGACTAATCTAAACTGGATCAACCTAGTGAGATTGGAAATAATAGGACAAAAAAGCGGTTTGATCATAAAGTCTTGACTCAGGAACTTAGACTTTGTTCATTTTAAATATCCAACTAGGTGTATCAATAGATTTTTAATAATGAACCAAGTGTGCAAGACATCAATCAGGAATTTCAAGCAAATGTCTTCAAACAATGAGCAAGATATGGAGCAACCTTGCACATGAAAAAGAATAGTGTTGTAGTATCAATCTAATCCCTAGAACCACTATTGTGTATGTTCTCAAAATGTTTTCCAATCATGCACATAGTCCTAGAAAAAAAAATTTGGTAGCACTATGGTTCTTAGTAATGTTCAATTCTACATATTTTGCAATCTAGAGTGGGCAATATCCAATCCCAATGCACTAGGGTTTTGACATATTTCAAGAATTTAATCAATAGAAGATACTGAGGAGATCTAATAGCCCAAAAAAAGACTACATCCGTGAGGATTTCTCCCACAAGGATATTTATATAGCAATTTCTACTAACACATAAAAAATGGCTATTACCACTTGAGGTTTCATCCACGTAGTTGACCCAATAAAGGGAATGTCCACTAGGTTAACCATCTCTAATCAAGGAAGACTCACAAAGTTGTACCACATGGAGACTTGATTTGGATTCAAGGGTTCTAAGTTTTTGATGTGCTCAAAAAGGAACAGAGCATGCTCCTCTAGCCTCTTCACCTTACCCAAACATAACAAACAAGATTGTTTGACATGCTAATTTGAAATCACCTCACCAAATTTTTAAAAAATCTAACTACAAACACCACCAATCTCAAAAGAGAAAGTACTAATAGATGCTAAGGACAAATCTAAGTGGAATAGTGAGATAATAACAAATATCCTTCCCTACCTACAAGGAGATCCATCATCGAGAGGATCTTTGCATGTAAAGCAAGCAAATAAAGCTTAGTCTCTCAAGATCTCCCAAATAGTGTTCATAGGGCTTAATTATTATGTGAAACACAAATGTGTGAAAGAAAATCTAGATCCAATTTTAGAGCACCAAATGAAGTGTGAATCTATGAAAGCATGTAAAAGCACTCAAGCCAAACACATGATATGTTCATTTTAGTTCCAAATCTAAATGTTATAGAGATCCAACAAAATACTTGATAATCCTTGCAATATGTCTTTTCTCTATTGTACCTTTTGTTTACACTTGAACACTCACTTGCAACGAACAAAGCAACAAGCAAACACAACATGTGCAGTATATATCCAACTTATGCAAAACTAGGGTTAGATCTAAAAATATTATTTTTAAGAGTAATAATAAAAATATGATTTTTAAGAGTGATAATAATGAGCAAATAACCCAAATGAAAGCTCACATCATGCATGATCCATTCTGAAAATTAAATGCAAGCTATTTAATAAATGTCATTTTTAATATTGATTTTTGACCTAGTCATCAAGATTGGACCTATATGATATGAATTCAGCTCCAAAACCCTAAATATAGAAAAAATACCCCCATCAAAAATTGGATATCTTTCCAAAAATGTCAGAATTTTGAAAATATAGTTTCATTTGTGCTCTAGGGAGCCATTTTGTTAAAATAGACCATTTTTTTAAAATCAAATTATTGAGCCTTAATATGATCTTTAAAATCAAAACACAAAGAACCAACCCTATTTAGAATTTAGAGACCTTTCCAAAAGTAGATTTTTTTTTCAAAAAATGTGCTAATTTGTGTCCTAAAATGATTTTTCATGAAAAATAAAGTAAATATTATAAAAATCTAAAAATTTTACTAAAGATTTTTTGATGTGTCACCAACTTGTAAATAAAATTTTTGACCAAAACACCAAGCCATTTGGGAGATATGATCAAATCTTTAAGATCTAAGGTTTTTCATCTCCAAACAAATCCGTACAAGGGGGTTAGATCTAAAAATGTCCAAAACCAGCAAGTAAAGGTGGGTTGCTCCACAATGGGCACCAAAAATGTGTGCTTAAAATGTGAGCACACTTATATGAGTCATTATATCCAAGATTTCTCAAGATTGAGGTCTTGAATTGCGGCTTATAGCTCTCTATTCATGGAGTGCAAGGGTTTGTAATGGAAGCCCTTAGTTTTGACTTAGTTTGTGCCCATGCAAGTACACCATAAAATGAGAGATTCAAAGATCCAATATGAATTCAAATGGAGATGAAAGCTAATCTGTATGATAACAATGCAAGATCTAATCAATGAATGCAAGATCTAATCTATGAAAGCAAGATCTAAGCTAATATAAAAATGCTTGGATGAGATATGATAATGGAAGCCATGGATGCATAAGAGAAGAAGACTTGAAGATAAAATTTCTACACAAAAAACTTTAGCATTCAAACTTCTTCAAAAATCGCTCTCCAAATTTGTAGCATAACAATAGCATAGAGTGTCTGTATGTAAAATGAGGAGAGGGCTCTCCCTTATAAAGAAGATTGGATGATCAAGATTAAGAGAAAAAAATATTTAATCAAGGGTGGAGAAAGAATGATCTATGTGAAATAAAGATCCACCAATGAGAAAATATGAGAAGAATTAAATGGAATCCCACTTAGAAATATGTGCATTTAAGTGTAGAGGAATTTTTAATTTTTATTTATTTTATTTCCTCTTTAAGTGGAGATTTCTTTAATTAAAAGGGAGCAAGTTCTTTTAATTAAATAGGAAATATTCAATTAAATTAAAAGAGAGGTTTTTCCCTTAATTAATTAAATGTGGATGAATTATTTAATTAAAAGAGAGATTTTCTTTTAATTAAATGGAGACTTATTTTATTTAATTAAAAGGAAGATTTTCTTTTAATTAAATAATACTTAAGATAAAATGACCAACCTTAGAAAATATTGAAATAATTGAATTTGATAAAGAAAATTTATTTGAATTGATTTAATAAAATATTGCAAACCGTTGATTTAGGAAATTGATAAATTGAATAATGGGGGCTCATAGTCTAGGTGACCATTTTAGGGTGCATACAGTTATCATGTTTCCATCTTAATTTACTTTGAGAAAACTCTCAATCTTGAAAACTTGCAAAGTCTTTATTTTAATTTCCATTAATTTTAATTAAACTTATAATAATAGCTAAGTTTATTGATATTTTTAAATATACCATAAAGAATTATCAGGCCTCTTTAGTCAAATAATATTTAAAAATATTATAATATTAAGATTAATATAATTTTAATATTTATATAGAAAATAGGTCATACAACTTTGATAGTGTGATTAAGGAAATGATAACAACTGTAGTATTATCATTATATTGTTATTATTACTATTTTTGTGCTTTTGTAATGATTTAATTTTTCTTATTAATGCTAAAATTTATTGTAGCTTAATAATCACTAAATAGACTATAAAAATAGTTAAGATTTCTTATAATAATCAACTTTGAAAAACTATAATAGTTGAATAATGATCAACTATTATTGATAGGAAGGAATAAAGATACAAACTTATTGATATCAACTAGTCCTAAAGTAACTGGTGCTATTGCAAGCGATAGTTTTATTGCTAGTGTTGGTTGTGGGAATGGGGCTAGGGTTCATATTTATGTTAGATATGGTGCAATTGGCTTGTCTATATGTGTAGATTCTAGTGTTGGTGAAGGTGCTTGCACTAGGTTATTTCCATTTATTAGTATTGTTATTGGTTCTAGTTTGTTTGGTCTTCAATTTGGCAATGGCATTAGGGATGGAATTGTTTTTGGTGTTAAGGTGTCTAGTGGATCTTCTTCATTTGTTACTAGGGTTGTGGTAACATCTTTAGTTCCTCCAAAAGTGAAGGACACCTTTCTTATCTATGGACCACTCTCAATTAGCCTAGAGGAGGATGTGGTGAATGGTGTTGTCCATGCTTCTAACATTCTTTTAGATCATGTTGTGATTTTTCACTTCCAAAGCCTTTGGATGAGTTTATTAGGTTTGCATGTGTGGATTTCCATAGAGTGGAAACCTATTTTATCAAATATTGTCCATATTTACCACATGGATAATGGTTTTTTTTATTGCTAAGTTTGAGGAAACTAGGAATCAAAAGTGGATCATTTGTGTCCCTTCTCTTTCTTGGGTGACATAACACCACCTGTTGATGGTGAAACTATGGCATCTTGATTTCTCCCCTACTACTAAATTGTTTACTAAGATTCTAATTTGGGTTTGAATCCCTTACCTTCATCTTCATCTTTGGGTTGAGTCCCTATTGGAAGCTATGGGAGATGTTATTGGATATTTCTTGATGGTTGATAAAGAATCATCAAATCTTTTGTATTCCACTTATGCAAGAATCCTTGTTGAGGTGGATATTTCTTAGGGTTTTCCTAAGAAATTCAAAGTTTGGCTCCCTAATGGAACAAGATGGATTCAAACTTTTGACTGTGAAGGGATTCCCTTCAAATGTATAAAATGCTACAACATTGGGCATTTGGAAGTCCAATGCGGCCTTTAGAAGCCAGAGTCTAGTAAGGCTTCTTCCTAGTGGAAGGGGGCTTCTTCAAAAGATTATATTGTTGCTAAGAAGTGGGATCCAATTTCTCCCATAGTCAATCCTAGTGTTTATGTGGGTTGTGATGTGGTTGGACGAGATGTTGTTGTAGTTGTTGGTTCTAGTGGTGTTTCTATTAAAACTAGTTTTATTGGTTTTGATGGTATTTTTGGATTGAATATTCTTGAATATGTTGGTACTATTATGGTTTCTATTATAGAAGGTTCTATTGGTATTTCTACTAGTTTCCCTATCGTTATAGCTAGTATTCAATCAATGGTCAAATCTATTAATTTCTCTATTTCTCTTGTGGGTTCCCCTATGCTAGTGAAGGTTGTTTTGGTTGGCATTTCTTCCAGTGTTGGATCTATTGTTGCGTATCCCTATTCTATTAGTATTTTTGTAGTTGGTTCTTGCCAAGTCTCATCTATTAGATCTCCTACAGTAGAACTTATTATTCTTGATTCACAAAGGGAAGTTGTGTTAGTTAAGGAGGGGTAGATCTTAGTTATTTCAAAATGTCATAAGAGGTCCTCTCCTTGTTTCAACATGAATCTTTGCTCTTAAAATAAGGGAGATAAATAAACTTCCTAGTGTTTTTGTTGTTTTTTCTAGTTGAAGGTTTCTTTCCCTTGGGGCAGATTGGGTCTTATTTCCTTTCTTTTTTTTTTTTACCCATCTCTTTTGGTCCAATTTTGTATGTTTAATTTTTTGCCCCTATTCCATATTACTATAATTTTCTTGCAGTTGAATATCTTCTTGTTGAGAAGTTGTAAAGGGTTTTAGGGTCCATTTGCAACCTATTTTTAATTAATAAAAAATGTAATATCTCAACATTAAGCTCATCTCTAGGAGTTTAATAAGCAATATTTACTATTCTATAATTAATTTATGTTAAATTAATTTTAGTATTATTATCTTACTAAATTTAGTGATTTAATCCTCCTATAATGAAAAAATAAAAATGTTAGAATATGAAATGACACATCGCATAGGGATGGTTATTAAATACAAAATACTATGATCTGTATACATATTTGAGTTATTGTTAATTGTTAAGCATAACTAGTATAAACATAATTATAATGACCCATCTAATGTAAGAAAATACTGAAAGAACATTATCCCACACATTGATACAAAGGTCGTAAAAATATGAAAGAACATGTGGTCACTTTAAGAGTGCATTAAAAATTAATCTATGGAAGAGATGTATGAATTGTGTACCATTATTTTGAGTTCATTGTGTTAAGTTGTATGCTTTTGAAATATAAAGTGACCAAAACAAGGGGGTTGACCCTTACAAACAAAAAGTTGGCAACCAACACACTACCAGCAAAAATAAGCAAATGATCATTACTACATTAGAGAACTACACTATCAACCAAGAGACTACTAGCTAGTAGAGAATGAAACTAAACTAAAATAATAGGTATAGTACTAAACATACTATAATTGTTCAAAGCATAAATTGTTGGCTTAAGCAAACTAGCCCATTCCAAAAAAAAAATACTACCATTTACATCTATCAGAGTAACATCTATTATAGTGATGAAGACTATAGTACTAATCATACTATTAAAGTTTAGAACATAAAAACTATTGGCATAAACAAGCCAACCCAAGTTTGAGAATAAGTTATAAACTAGCAAACCAGGTAGTAGCAGAAAACAAAAAAACAACTAGGGTCAAAACACCCCTGGAGACTACCATATTATTTCTCATCCTTTTCCTTTCCTTTCCCATCCAAGAGCATCCTAGCCCAATCCTCAGCAAGAAACTTATAGAGGAGCTTGTTATCCTCCATGGCTAGCCCTATTTTGTCCTTCTCCTATGCCAGTAATTGGAGGGTGGTAGCAGCACCATGGGTAACCTTCAATGAAAATTTAGAGAAGGAGTAGAACCCATCCTCTAATAATTTGACTCTTTTTTCCATCTGTGCATTCTTCTCATTATGTTCCTCCTCTTTCTCCTTATTTTATTTTTCCACATTCTTATACTCCTCCTTAGTCTTTGTCAATGGCTGGTTCTCATCCTACAAAACCTGAGGGTTAGTTAAGACATTGGGCTTTTCCTTTATTGAGGAGAATATGGTGATAGTGGAGGTGTCCACTTTACTGCTATCCTCACAAAAGGATATAGGCTACAAGGTAAAGCTTGCTGACACATGTGTAGTCTCCATGGTATTGACATTACTAGCAGACACCTTGGTATTACCAACAGAAATCTAGGTATTATGAATAGAGTTTTCACTTTTCTCTTTCTCCTCATTCCCTTTTTCTCCATTGGAGTCAAACTATTTCTCCTCCTTCAACTCTCTTTCATTATTCTTAGAGCTCTCCTCCTCCACCTCCTCAACCCCAAATTTGTTTGACTTTTGTTTATATATTGCCTATGATTTTGCTAGCCTTCCTAACCTTCTCCTATCCTTTCCTCCCCCCTTCTCTTCTGAATCCTCAATGTCCACCTCTACTAGTCTTTTAATTTTGATTTTTTTACTACCCTTCTATTCAATAACTAGTTCTAAGTTTTTCTTTTTCTTGTTATCGCTACTAGGGGAAGGGAAAGGTGTGTGAATTTTAGTTCCAATATTGGTACTCAGAGGGGAATTCTAGTGGTGGCACTGATTATCAACAACAACAACCCTAGGGGAGCCAAGGGCAATATGGAATTGGTAAAGTCTAAAAATAAGGCCCTGGTGGATGATAGTAAAATTGTTACCCTTACTTCTCTTCTCCCTAACATCACCAATCATATCCTCAAGGGAATGTAACAAAAAGAACCGAATAGAAATGAAATCTCTATTTCTAAAATGATTTAGAAGTTGGAAGTGATAATAGTAATTATAAGAATTTGGTATAGCTCTAATACCATGTAAGAATTTTTCTTAGGGCAAGATTCACCCAAGATCATATAACTCGAACATAAGCACAACTATAGACCAAAAAAGAGTATGATCAATATATCATAGTATGTTCGCATACATTGTTTTGTATTATATGTACAAACACACTAGGAGTTCTTATAAATAAAGGCCTCTCAAGAAACACCTAGAATGTCTCTAGAAAGAACCAAGAGATAAGATAAGCATGACAACTAAGCACATGTCTTATCCATCATTTTAGATGATAGGATAAGAATGATGAGGTGTATCTCAAGTGGAGATGTTGTAGACACCATGTGCTTAATTAGTGTGCGAACTCCTATGTTGTAGACACCATGTGCATAAAAGAGGTGTGAACTCCTATGTTATCAACATGAAAAATCACAAGAGTGCACATACTCCTAGGTGACTAATAAGTAAATATTAAAATAATGCATTAACCTAAGTAAACTAAAGTAAATGTAAATAGTGAATAATTATTTACACCAACACCCCCCTTTAAGTGTAACTTAGGGGAATACCCTTAAGCTTATGAAAATTGGGATGAAATGTATGATGGGTCCCAACTACTAGGCCATGTTAGGTACCCATGTACATAATAAAAATTAAATTTCTCATAAAGCGGAGAAAGAGGGAAAAACCCTCCCCCAAAAAGAGAGATGAAAAAACAAGATGCATGGATGAATGGAGTAATCAAGACCCCCCCATTATGACATACATCAAGTATCTACAGGAGAGAAATGGAAGAAGGAAAAAACTCCATAAGAGGAAAAAGTGCCCCCATAAAGGAGAAGAAGGAGGAAAGGTGGTCCCCCCTCCAAATGTAATGTGTCAATCAATGAGAAATGCTCCAATGTAGAAGCTGATCCATGACCATTGAATGATGTTCCTCCCCTTTGAAATAAATAGTGGTAGAGGTACTAGTGAGATGCTTCCACTGCACATGGAAAAAATATCGATGATTAAAAGTGTCTTTGAAACTTGTTCGAGTGTCCCTATGTCGATACTGATGATGGCTCCTTCCAAAACTGCTAAGAACAAGTGAAAATAAAGTAAGGAGTGATGTAGAACTTGTTTCAAATAACCAATAGTCTCCTCAAATAAAAAAAGAGACCTCCTACAAATTTTGTACATAAGGATCCACTATCACTTCAGCTTGTAAAGACAGATCATTTAGAGAATGGACATGAGGGTCAAAGTGAGCCCTCACAACAACTATAGAAGGACTATCCTCATCAAAGAGAAGCAATATATCATCAAAGAAGTCTCCCAAATGGGCTATGTATGAATCCAAAAACAAACTTAAAATGTCAGTCAAGAAGTCATCACTTGAGGCTAGAATTGGAAGACAAAGTGTACCTTGCTATGCTAAAGTACATGAATCCGTCACTATGGCAATAGATGAAGAATTTTCCTCAAATAGAAGATGAATATCATCAAGGATGTCTCCCACATCTTCAATGTGAGACTCCACGAACAATATTGCGATGTCTGGAAAGAAGTCATTACATGAAGGTAAAGTAGGAAGACATGAAGGGTCCTACTGCACTAAATTTGAAGCATCTATGGCTAGAACAGGATCAATAGAGGCAACAAGACCATCTAGAGGTGTGATCTTATCTAGAGAGGATGCAACTTCAACTAGAGGTAAAAGATCTCTCAGGAATGGAGGAATGTGTGGATCTCCATACGTCTCCCAAAGATGGATCCAACTATCATATAAATCTTTTGACTTCAAGTCATCAAGTGAATCCATAACCTCCATATCCATATAGAGAAAGAGTGCACAACAAAGGATGGAACATGTGTCCTCATCGTATAAAATCCCTCTCACATATGGTAGTGCATTATGCTGACTAAGCTATGGGATAACAAATTGACTCCATTCCTAATAGTTGTTTGGTGTCAAGATAATCAAATCTTCCTCTTCCATGATAGATTAATCAAAGTAACCCCCAAAGATGCAAAATAAATCAAAGAACCCCCTCTAATGTATGATATAAGCACTTGGTAGCCACTTAAAAATTTAGGGCCTATTTCTAAAAGTAGTATTCCTATCCATAAAACCAATAATATGATTACAGATCTAGATAGTAGATTAAAAAAATAAGCACTTTAAAAAAAATAGAACCTGATTTGGAGTCCAGATGAGCCCGTACTAAGCATTTTAAGTGGAAAAAATTAAGATTTAAAAGTTGTAGAAAAATTCAAAAACAAAGATCTCAAACCACCTGCACCAATGTGTAGATCACAAAATTCTACCTCAAAACCAAAAAAAATTGCTCACAAAAAGGAGTTTGTATGAGGGAGATATCATTATTTGAAAATCCATGTTGCTATTATTTTTTCTAAATTGATGCCATCAAGCCTCCAAAAGTCAAATGGCTCTAGATTTTGTCTTAGATGTCTGATTTGGATGAAACAAAATCTGATTTGGGGGTTTTTTGACCTTTTGAATGTGATGTAAATATCTAATTTGCACCAGCAAGCACCAATCTTCACCTGCAAAATATGTCTCCTATGGCCCGATGGTCGAAAAAATTCTGAAAAATAATGTAAGTCCAAAAAAAATAGTAGAGATGCAGATGAAAAAAATGCAAATCTAAAAATTAAATGTACAAATGTAAAATGATCATACCAATTCTACAAATTGTTCCTTCTAGTGCTAGTTTGCAAAAAAAATTTGCCTCACAATTGACTTTGGCCTAGGATAGTCAACTTTATAGCTGATTTTCACCAAATCAACATTTCAGATGCAATGGCGAGGTTAGATATAGATCTAGAGGCTCCCAATAATAGTTATACTCTAGATTCAAGCCAAGGTGTTGAAGCAAGAAGATGGTCTTGAATGGCTATGTGAAGAGAGATTCTTCAAGAGCTCTGATACCATGTAAGAATTTGGTATAGTTCTGATACCAAGTAAGAATTTTCCTTAGGGCAAGATTCACCCAAGATTGTAGAACTCAAACACAACCACAATTGTAAACTAAAAAAGAGTATGATCAATATATCAGAGTATGTCCTCATACATTGCTCTATATTGTATATACAAAAGCACTCAGAGTGCCTGCATATAAAGGCTTCTCAGGAAGCACCTAGAATGTCTCTAGAAAGGACCAAGAGATAAGATAAGCATGACAACTAAGCACACATCTTATCCATCATTCTAGCTGATAGGATAAGAATGATAAGGTGTATCTCAAGTGGAGATGTTGTAGACACCATGTGCTCAATTAGTGTGCTAACTCCTGTGTTGTAGGTAACATGTGCATAAAAGAGGTGTGAACTCCTTTGTTGTCAACATGACAACTCACAAGAGTACGCATACTCCTACATGACTAATAAATAAATATTAAAATAATGCATTAACCTAAGTAAACCTAAGTAAGTGTAAATAGTGAATAATTATTTACACCAACGATAATAAACTCCAAACCTCCCTTCTAGTGTGAGGTACCTCATGATCACCAAGTAAACATCATCGCAAGGAGCCCATAGTTTATCCCTCTGGAAGCCTCCCTATAGCAAACCTATTCCTCATTCTTAGCCAAAAAACTATTCATGCTAGCCTCATCTGCCATTTTCATAACCTTCTTCCATTTCTTCTATTTCATTGAAACCTAGTGGCCATTGCAATAACATCCTCATTAACTTGGAATGTGATACCATTTATGGTAACTCTATAGTCATTCCACCCATTCACAAACTAAAGGGCACAATTTTTTTCATACCCCATCATTGCCTACATTTAAGGAGGAAATACCCCCTTTTTTAACAAGAACCAAATTGCTATCATATCTTTGTTGGCTCCAAGTGATTCAAATCTCCACCCATTTCTTCCTCACTAATTCCTAAACCTCCAACTTTAGTAATTTGCATCTGAACCTTCTTGCCATCAAGCTTTGTCAAAATGAATACTATTAAACACCAACATCACTATAATGATACAAAAAAAATCCATAGGGTCTTTAAACACCCCACAAGCATGTTTTTGAAGCACTTTAAAATCCCATTCATTTTCATTATGGGATTCATGTGTACTTAGTATCATTATTCTATCATCCCTAAAATCTCTGATAGCATCAGTAATTATATTTTTTGTACTTTCAAAAAGAAAATATTTTAAATTTTGCATTATGTTACCATAATTGCAAATTAACTCATTCCTCAAATTGCATCTATTTATTATCCAATTTATATAGCTATCTCTCATCATCTTTCCCTTGTACTTTTTATTAAATTTAGCAAGTTTTGCCTTCCTAGATATGAAACTACCAAACTTGGCACTAAACTTTCTTTTTCTGGCCATGCTTAATTTTTGCTCCCCCACTTTCCTTGCATATCAAGGCCTAAATTTCCTCCTTTAAGATATCCATGCTTCTCCAACACGTCATCTCCTTTAATTCAAACCCCATGGCAGCAACAACATTTTCCACCATATTACCCTCTCTGTATATGTGTTGCAACTAAAATTTTTCCATCCCATTTAAGATATGTCAAATATTCATGATGATAGTTTGGATATTCTAACCCAGCCAAGAGACTCCCTTTGCCATATCGATTATTAATTTAGAGTCACCTTCTATAGTTATTTCCTTTATTTTCATTTCATTGATCAATTGTAGACCCCAAAGTAGGGCCATCACTTCAACAAAATTATTACTTCCTCTACCAACATTCCTAGAGTAGACTAGCAATGCTTCACCATTTCCATTCCTCAGCACTCCACCCACCACCCCAATTCCCTCTCTTACACCATCAAAGTTTAACTTAAGCTATGTTTTTGTTGTTGGTTTCCATCTTGTTTATTACCTCTTTATTACCTTAGAGTTATCAAAATGGTTAAAATTCCATTTAATACCCCACCTTTCCACTATTTGGAATTCTTTCCTGCCTGGTTCTATTGGAAATACAAATGGGAAATGTATACTTTTGAGGGGGGGGTGAATCAGAAGTACTAGTCTTTAACCTATAAAACTTTTAACTTTAAAAAAATGCATGCATTAACATATTGAAATAACATGTAAAGTAAATGAATCCGCACAAACACTTGACACTAGATATGATTACCCAGAAATTCTCCAATGAGAAGGTAAAATTGGGGTGGGGATGACACCCACAATTCTTCACTACTACAGTAATAAAATGTCACCTGTTAAGGTTACATAGTTTGACTGTTTTCATGATCTTCCCTATGAAAGGCCAACCCTATTAAAGGTTTACAAAGGATTGTTAGATCCTACTCTGTTAAAGGACTTTAACACCTTGTTAAAAGTGTGCCTGGCTAAAGGACTTTAGAACACTCACTTGGAATGTCACCATCTTAAAGGATTTTAGAATGACTATTAAATCAACCTTAGTCCAAAGGATTTCACCCTATTGATATAGTTGTTAGAAAGTAATAGTAGAATATTTGATCTGATTACTTACAATCTTTGTCTTGTTGATTTTAGATCATAGTTCTATCCATCTTGATCCTCTTGATCTATTGTAGTAATGTTGTAGAGTTTCTCCTCTATTCTTCAAACTGATTCTACAATTCTTTCACACTTCTAAGTCACCTTGAATTTTTACTGATCAATTAACCCCTTTTACTTCCTTCAATTCTTTTCTTGCATCACTTCCTCACATACACATTATACTCTAAATTATGGAGCTTTGTCTCCCTTTAAAAAGACTTTGGTGGCTTAGGGTTAGGTATGAATCTATGATTGAGATTCATTATTTTTCCCACTTAATTCCTTCCACTTTTTTGATTGGTTGCATGTTGATCACATAGGGAATCCAAATATATTTGATCCTATCTTCAAAGCTTTGAGATCTATCCATAAGTCAGTTCAAAAATGGTTTACATAGTTGTTTGTGCCATCACAAACAACTAGGTCCATTCTGTGTTACTTGGCACTTGATAATACTGATGCTTGACATTTCTTGTAATTATGTCTTTCTTGGCACTTGAACTTTCTCGGCATCAACTATTCACTCAGCACTTGAATTACAACTCAGCATTTATACATATTATACTCGGCATGTGTTACTAGCTCGGTATGAACTTAGCAAATATCTTAAGTGTGTTGACACTCAATTGTCAAAACCAATCTAAGATCAACAATCTCCCCCTTTGACATGACTGTTAACAACACTTAACTATACATAATAGATCTAATTTCCTCGAGTATAACATACATGTAGTTTGACATATGTATATAAAACTTCAAAATTTTCAAAATTCTATAACAGACTCATATACCTCAAAATTTTGCTCAGATTTTTTTAACTCCATCTGAGTTAATTTCTTCTCTTCTCTAAGTAAATTTGCTTCATGTTGATCTTCTTTGTCTTCAAATTAGTGACACTCTACTTTTGTCTAATATTCTATGCTTGTTCTTTGGTTGGTTGCTCCCCCTTTTCTTGCTCTCCCCATTTTTGGGTTATCTCCCTCTTTGTTATCTCCCCCTTTCATATTTGTCTCCCCCTTTAATATTTATCCCCCTTTTTGACACTGATGTCAAAGGGTCTATACATTGATTGTGTATTTGTCCAAAAATTTCTTGTGAACTTCCATAATAATCTTCAAAGTAGTATCCCAGTTGTTTAATGCAACATTTAAGGATTTAATCTGGATGGCTATCTCTGCTACAAGATGAACTAGTTTGTCCAATGTTGAAAGATTGGGATCTTTCTTTAACACTATTTCTACATATGTTAGTTCCTTTTGGATTATTTCCATATGGGGGGTAATGGAGGCTTGTATATTAATCTTCTTGGCTCTTATGTTAGCCCTCTTCAACTATTAACACAGTTAGTTGATTTTTTGTATGAAGCACAAAATGAAAGTGTTTCTTACTTTGAGCTAGATTTTGGGGTAGTTGCATACCTAAAATATTCAAGTTTCTTTCCAGACTCAAAATTCTATGGCTCATTTCTTGGGTGAAGAGTGTGGGATCATACAATTTTGTGTACAATCAAAATATGCTCTCAATTACTTTCTTCTCTTTCTCAATTCTGTTAGCCAACTCAACTTGTGATAGTGCTATCTCACCAGATATCTTCTCATTGACTTTCCCTTGAAATTTCTTTTTAGACCATTCCATAAGTTTAACATTGGTTTCCTGGTCTTCATTAGTCACACGTTCAACAATTTTTGATAGTTTCTCTAATAGGTTTAATTTCATCAGGTGTTTGCAAGCTGAAATCATCTAAAAAGATGTCTTTAATTTCTTGAAGTGCTTACCTCTATTTATACTCTTTCCTGAGTATCCCTTGATTCTTCTTTCTCTCCAATGCTTCTTGCATGATATTGATCTACTCTAATGTCATTGTTGCATAATTATATTTGGGTATCACTATTTCTTAATCTAAAAGTGCATCACATAGTGAAATACCTTAGCAACCTTTGTTGAGCTATAGCTTGGTGTTGAAATCTGCAATGGTATTGCATCAGTGCTTGGCCTCTAAAGGACTTTAGTAGGAGTGCTAGATGCTAGTAAGTTTACTAATTTCTACATGGCTTCTTGCTCCTTTTCCTTGGGTATGTCCTTTTCTTCATCACATCTACCTTGATCAATTATAATCAATTGAGGTGCACCTTATGTTTGTGCATTAGGTACAGAACCATCTATTTGTCCTGCTTGTTCTTTTGTAGGCTCCTTTATTTTTGCAATCTAAACCTCATCAACTTTTGTAGTAGTGTTAACCTTTGGAGATTTATCCTCTATTTTTATTAATGATTAGGCACTGGTAGCTATAGGGATGGCAATAGGTGGTTCTTGTGTGTTCACCTTTTCCCTTGTTATGTTAGCTACTAATTTTTATAGTTCATCCACACTGACCAATATAGGATTTTCACATAGCCTTGCTTGTAATGTGGATTGGTCAAGTATCTTTTTCAAATCTTTTGCAGTTAATGGATTGATGTTCTGAGGTGATTTATTATGAGCATCATTCATTGTTATAGTCTCTGCAGTTGTGTTTGTGTCATGTAGAGAGCTCAAGGCTGGTAATTGTGAGTCTTCCATACTCTGTTCTACTTACTGCTCCTCATTTGTTGCCATCTCATCTTTCTTTTGATGTGTCTCCTCCATAGTAGTGTCTTCTTTCTCTTTTTTTATTTCTTCTTCTTTTTACTCACCTTATTCCTCAGTATTTCTTCCCTCAAAGGGATTTTCTTCTCCTTCTTTTATAGTTGTCAATCCATATATTAACCTCCACATTTCTATGGATTTCTTCACAACATCCTTAATTTTATTCTATAAAATGTTGAATGCCCATTACTTTGGTGCAAATTTGCTACCATATTTCTTATTTGCCTTAGTTATTTGTCCCTTTGACAATTATGGCATCACTTGTGCCAAAGTAGATTCTCTTATTTGTTTTTCCATATTTAGATAGTAATATCATGTATTCTCAAAAATTGTGTACAAATCCTTTGGCATTGTGTTATCAAATTCAAGAGGAGTGTTTTTCCATCATGGCATATACTAACTCTTCAATCATGTTTTGGTCTTCTCTACCAAGTTTTCCAAAATCAATGTTTTTTAAACTAGTCAAATCTACATTATCTTTAACATTATCACAAATGTATTCAAGATTAGATTTAGGAGCATGACTTACCATTCTGAATTGGCTTGTGTCCTCTGACTCTATCTTTTCATCATCTAACTCTAGTTGTGCTACATGGTTTCTTCTTGGTTTCTTCTACATAGGACTAGTCTACTCAGTTGCCTTATTTTTCTCTTTTGCCTCCTACTTGGCCTTTTTAGTAGTTACCCTTGTAGTGGCTCTTGTTGTCGGAGCTGTAGTCTTTATTGCACTAGGCTTCACAATCTTCTTTCCCTTAGGTTGTGCAATAGGTTGTGTCTTGGCTTTTCTTTTCTTTGGTTGTGGCTTGGTTGGTGCTTCCTTGGCATCTTCTCCCTTGGTACCTTTGTATTCTTGATCCTCACCCATTTCTTGGATCAAAGCAAGAGGTTCTTAACCTTGTACCTCTTCTTCATCATCTTCTTCTTCATCATCTTCTTCTTTGTCTCTTGCACCTTCCCCAAACTTGGCTTTGAGCATCTTCACCATTTTATCTTTCTTCTTCAAAGTGGAGGTTGTCTTTAATTCCATCTCAACCTTTGACTTTACAACATCATAGTTACCAAATTTTTTGGCAATCTTGTCAACTTCTTTACCAAGAAGTGCAATGATAGCAATTGAAGCTTCATCAATATTTATTTCATAACCTAGAGGCCTGAACCATCTAACTCTAGATATTGTAGCCTGGATGAAGGTGTAGTCAATGTCTACAAGAAAGAAAATATCATTCTAATATTGCTCTACTAGGGAAACATGAATTCCCAACCTCTATTTCATGGACTGCTTGAAGTCTTCAAAATAACTAGTCATTACTGACTCAAAATTATCTCTCGTTTGCTCAATACACTCATTGATTTGTATAGAAACTGAGATATTGGTCTTCAATCCTACTCTACCAAAATATGGGAATTACTTTTGAACATATAAAAATATACATATCAATACCGAACCAAACTTACATTGAGAACTCTTTAACTTCCTTATTGCTCCTAGATTTTCCATTATCTGTTGCAACTAGAGTTCTACTAGATCATAGGTATGATCTTTCTTGACTATCTTGTAGCCTACATCAATTGTTATACAAGGAAAATTATTTAGTCTACTTGATTGATAGAATTTATTTGATATGACTCTAATGGAAAAGTCAACAAGTGGATCTTTGATAGTGTCAATAGTCATTCTGTGCTTATTCCACTTGGCTCCTGTATTTTTCTCAATTACCTCTTTAGAGTCGCTCCTTAATGTTTTAGGCCGATCTAGGGTTGGGTATCTAGTAACCCTATGTACAATTCTCTTTGAAATTTTGACGGGTCTACCTTCTAGCCATAGGCAACCATCATGTATTCTACTCAAAATGATCTTGATCCATTTAGTTTTGAAGACTGTTGGAAAATCTAGGGCACGGGTTAAGCCCTTCCTCTCTACAATTTTAAATTTCTCCTTCACCACTCTATTTTTGCATAATATTTCTTATGCTTGTCTGATTTCCATGTCTCCAATGTCTCTGACCTTGCAATTATAACACTTCCTCACATCTTGGACCATGACAACCTTAGGTGAAATAATAGATAACACGCATACTGGGTCATTCTTATAAGCAACTTCTAGTATGGCCTTAAAATTTGGTTGTTTAACCTCATTGCTAACTAATTGAACTGTCAATGGTTCCTTATCCTTTATATTCTTAGAACTTTAGGCCATTATGCAAGCTAGGGTTTTAACAAATATGAAACTACATAGCTCGATAGATGAAGAATACCTTTGAGATCAATAAACCGATGCTCGATCTTCACTATGATCTATGCAAATGCTTTGATCTTGATTGTAAATTGCTTCTTCTCTCTACTCACTCTTGCTTTGTGTTTGTAATGACAAAAAATATGTAAATTTTACCCTTATACCCTTTCAAAATATAACATTTATTGCATGGCTCATATATAGCTATAAACTCGGCTTCTATGCAATTTCTATTTCACTTGGCATTCATTGGTTTTTACCATCACTCAATAGTTATTAGAATTACCCTTACTCAACACCTACAAAAATTTCCCTCACTCAACAGCTACTACTAACTTGGCTTGAATTGACTCTAGTTGACAGCTCGACACATACTAGAATTTTACTCAGCAATTGAAGAGGACTTTTCACACTCAGAAGTAAGGTGAAAACTTAAAGATTTGGCCATGGAATTTCCTTTTTATCTTGCATCTTTCTTCATGATAATACATCTTTTTTAGTACTATCTTCTTTTGGAACTAATTTATGATAAAACATTTTAAATATTAGTCCCACATAGCTCTTTTTTTCTTAATTTGATGAGATGTGACCACTTGACCTATTAGGTGAAGTGATCCCTTCATTTTATGTGTTGCATCCATCTTTCTTCTTCCATATTTTGTTCATCTCTCCTTTGATGTGTTCAACATATACCTTGCATTTTCCTTTGTTGAATTCTAAGTTGGATGTATTTTCTCTTGTTGGATAGTGCTTGCTGATATGACGAATCTTCAAACAGCTAAATCATATAGTTTCACTCAACCATCTATTATAGTTACCACTGAAGTGTGTTCTTATGCAATTCTTAGGGATATGCCCATATTCTTAACAATAATAATAGCTATGTCTTGTATTGTAATCCCAGTTATAAGAGTTTTTATAGCTTCTTCCCTTTTTTGGCTTTTTTGATGACCATTTGGACTTGGATCTACATTCAAAGGCTCTGTATCCAAACTTCTGACAATTGTAGCAGTATCCTTCAAATTTTGGTGCATGCATGGTTCTAGTTCTACATTCATGTTCCTGATGACCTTGTTTGTTGCACTTGTGACAATGAGTCATGTTTTTTAGCTTAGCATTCTGACTAGGATTCTTTTTTCTGCAAACATTGGTTGTATGTCCTTTCTTACCACAATGATGACAAGTAGGTTTAGAATTATTACCTTTATTGTTTCTTTCCTCAGTAGCTTTGGATGATTCTCCTTCTTCAATGCTTATGTAGCCCAATCTTGATGTGTCTTTACTGGATCTAGAGGATTTTAGTAGTTGCTCAAAGTATTTGATGGCTTCATTTGGCTTGTTGAAACTTTCAGCAAACTCCTTTTCTCTTTTCAATTCATTCTATAGGTGTTCATTCTACAACTTCAATGTACTTATATCAATGTCCTTGACATTCAACTCATGATGAGCATTCATCATTTGGCTCAAAGTGTCTAATTACATGTTTGAGATCCTAGATAACTCTACTAGCTTTTCTTCCAATCTATTTGCTAAAATTCCTTTGTCTTCTTCAATCATGGCCTTGTTCTTTATAGCTTTCTTCTTTTGTTTAGTCACCTCACATATCAGTATAGCTTGTGATTTTTGTTCCAACTTGAGATTTCTAATTTCCTTAGCTTGTGCTCTATTCTTTTCCATGAGATCTACAATTGCTACATCAAATTCATAAGAATTACCATCTACAAATAACTTTGTGGTGTAAATATCTTTGTAATGTGTGTCATTTTCTACCATAGCAATCTCTTTCCTTCTTTTCAATGAACTTCTCAAAGAATCTTTAGCTCCATTCAGTTGTTATAGTAAGAGATGTATCTCAATCTCCTAATTTTCAATGGTCTTTCCCAACTTGTAAACTTCCATTTTAAGATCTTTTCTCCAAGGTGTAAGGCTTCTCCTAATGAGAACTAGGCTCTTATACCAATTTTTGGAAATACAAATGGGAAATGTATACTTCTGAGAGGGGGGTGGGGGGTGAATTATAAGTACTAGTCTTTAACCTATAAAAAATTTAACTTTAAAACAACACATGCATTAACATATTGAAATAACATGTAAAGTAAATGCATCCACACAAACACTTGACACCAAATATGATTACCTAAAATCCCTCCAATGAGAAGGTAAAATTGGGGTGGGGATTGTATGCATGGATATGCAGCCTCTGCTAACACACACACTCCAACACTATCATTGTATGCAGATTCATCCCAGAATGAACATTGGATTGTTCATCTGAAAATCAGTCAGCAAAGTGACCTATTTCCTTCTATCTAAAGGGAATTTCTTGTCATATATCCTCAAATTTGAGGCGTTAAGCAACCAGACCCTCTAAGAATGAAGGATTTAAAATAAAATTAATCTATATGATTATGCAGATTAATCTAGAATGAGAAATACATTCTAATCTAAGAACAAGTAAAGGAAACTAGATTAATCATATACATATTATGCTAAATAAAATTAAGCTAAGGATACAAATGTATGTAAAATATGAGAAAATGTGAGTATGAATTCCAGTAGCAATTTGATGCAAATTGCAAATTCATCCTCTCTCAAAATGAAGAGATGGGGGTCTCTTAAATAGACTTTCCTAGAATCCATCAACGGTTGAGATCAATTTCAATCAACGGTCAGGATTAAAGGTGAAGTTCAGTCATAAAGGAAGATTCCCAAATTAAAGGGAGTTAACTGATTTAATTTGAGTAGAAAAAGGAGTTAACTGATTTAATTTGAGTAGATTAAGGAGTTAATTGATTTAATTTGAGTAGAAAAAGGAGTTAACTGATTCAATTTGAGTAGAATAAGGAGTTAACTGATTTAATTCCTTTTTGATCAACAGTGAACTAGGAATTTCCCTTTTTGAACTGAAGAAGGATTTTGGAGAGATATTTAATTTAATAAAATGAGATATGCTCTCACAAATATATTGTAACGCCTCGCCAAGGGATCCCAAAAGAATAAACCTAAAGTTTTACAAACTTGTCCAAACATTTTTTTTTTTCATAATACGTGAAATATCAACCATTGACATCAAATCATGATAGCAGAAGCATTAACATTTAATCATGTAAAGCATACCTAATAGGTTACATTCCTTAAGGATCCCAAAATGTTGAGTCACATTTAATTTAATCAACTAAGTTTAACAACATCTACTTCCACATTCATATAAATTATAGAAAGTCTAAGATTAATAATATTCTTTTGTTCTAAATCCATCTTGGCAAATCAATTCTGAATGCTCAATCATCTACTGAACATGTCACATGGTATGATCGGCTCAAAAGGATATAAAAATACAAAGATAATGATTCATCAACCTTATTAAATCCATGATACAAGTACATTCAAGTAATGAAACTAATAACATACATGATACATCCATTCATCACTAAGGATATAACCAGCATCGTAAAAGCTAACCATCTATCATAATACACAATTAATCCAAGTGTGTGGTTCCTCCCAACTGTCAATAGCATCATTAGACCATCGTGGGCCCTAGCCATCCCTCCACACATAACATCCCAAGTCACCGAAGAGATCATCGGTATTACCAAAGTAGGAATGTCACTCCTAAAACATACTACATCATATGCAAAAAGAAATCTAACATGTTACAACATATGCATGAGAAATCTAATCATACAAAATAAAGCATAAGATGATTCTATAAGTAAATAGCATTGTCTATCACTTGCTAATCATCAATATAAAGAATCATGTTAGAAAATAACATCTAACATAAGATATAACATCCATCATAATGATCCAAGAATAGAAGGAAGGTAAATGCCAACAAAGAATGTGTTGAAAGAGATAAACTCAATTCGAAAATCCAAATGTCAAGAGTACATCATCCAAAAATTGCCAATCATCATCAATGTAAATCGATAGTCACAATAAGCACATTCAACAATAAGTACACCATTAGAGGTACACACAAACTCTACAGAGGAGACTTAGGCTACATTCTAGGGAGTGTCATCACATGGCTGCTTGAGTTACCCTGGACTGGTCTCTCAATAGACCTCGGACCCTCAAGCGTTGAGTTATCCTAGATTGGTTACTCTGAACCCTGGACCCTCAACATGGCACATTTGGAACCAAAAATCCCTCTCATGAAGATGAGGCAATCATCCCATTCCCATCCTTAGTCTATACAAGCACTCAAGGTATGGGTGGGTCAAATATCCCTAACTTATCTTTTTAGTGTGTTTTCCCAAAATTATCAATTACTAGATTATCACTTATTACATAACTTGCATTAGGTTACCCTGGTTCTGACCACTTTGGGCCCTGGACCCCTATGCAAGCCACTCCCACAGTCATGTACTTAGACAACCTCTCCTAATGTAACATAAATCCATAGTTGTGTCCCATACCACAACTCTCATAAAGATCAAACTCGGTTCCTTAACAGGCAACCTGATAATAGGATGGTTCTTCTATCCAAGAACACATAAAAGATCCACAAAATAAACCTCATAAATATAATCTCCAATATGAATCGCAATATCCATTGGTTCTTAACAAGAAACCAAAAGGTATCTCAAAGAAATATTGATTGAAGACTCCAAAATGATTGAGTCAAAACATGTCACAACATGACATCATCAAAAACTAAATCAACATTTCAATCCCATCATGGCGACTGGAAAGTAATCCAAGGATAACTGATCGATGACTCAAAAATGGTTAAGTCAAGTGTCTCAAATGCATATGAATCTCAGCTTCACGCAAGTAGACTAGAAAGTAATAACAATCAATAAATACAAACATCTCATAGAGCATTCCATCACATAACCATGTTTGGGTTTAGAAAGATCGAGACCAAATGATATCAACATGCCACCACATTCACATAACTCCCAAGCCTCTGGTAGATGTCCTATAACTGGTCAACTCTCTAGGGCCACCCAAACCCCAATGCAGATAGTATAAAAAGAATGCAGAATACAAATACATGTTTTAGTTTGCTTACATAATCACATGCAATATGGAGAAAGTATCCAAAGAAAACACAAATGATATTAAATCACCTAATCAGTCATCGTCAACATCTAAAAACACTGAGTAATCATCATATATGAAAACTTTGAGTAATCATCATTATGCCTACATGTACATAGAGTACCAAATGATCTCATCATGTAATGAACTTATTAAAAAACAATTGTATCAATTTAATCTCCATTGAATAACTACATCAATGACTCAATGATTATTAACAACTCATTTCTTTACGAAATCCCACTTAATATTCCTCTTGAATATCTATAAAACCTTTATATTAATATTCCTTTTCAAAATTACAAATGATTAACAATAGATCCATTAAAATCAACTCTATATTCGATGCATTACTATTCCAAATGATCGAAGGATAGTCGTAGCTCAAATCACTCATTATCATTATCCAATAATTAGTCCAACGTCCTATCTCATATATTCCAAGATTGTTTGATCCAATTAAAGATTATTACATTATATCAATCCTTAATCTTCATCTATTAATCATGCTATTAATGGTAAAACATAAATATTACCATGTTATTATTTCTCTTATTTAATAACAATTAACAAATTATTATTAAATTAATAACTTGTATATAACATTGTTAATATAGTATTAACAATTCTAATTGAATAATATATCATTTGATACAATAAAAAGTATAAATGATAATTAATTTAAATAACATTAATAACGTGCACTAATACTAATATATATATATATATATATATATATATATATATATATATATATATATATATATATATATTACTAAATTTCAATAGTTAATAATGATTTCTAATATTGTTGTAGCCCTTTCGTGATAAAATCTTCACTGTAGGTCTAAGTTACCCTGCATTGTACTGAGCGTAGGTGTGTGCATGAGGGAAGTCCGTCGTCTCAATAGGTACGTTGGTGGAAACAAAATGATAAGTGGTGGAGGAGTTTAATGCAAGGTTTGAATCCCATACAGCTATAATTTTTGGGCAAGAAAAATTTGTTCGCTCCTACCCAAATCTAGAAAGGGCACTCACAAAGACTTTGATACTCGAGAGGAAAGATGGGATCAATAACAATGCATATGGCCATACAGAAGAACCGAGAGGAAGAAAGACTCTCCAAAGGCCTGCTAGTATGATGAGTCTTATAAGCCATACAATTGCATTTGTAAGAAGTGTGAGGACAAGGAAGAGCCCTTTCCTTTTAGCAATGTCAGTGACTAAGAGAGCAAGAGATGATCCCACCGTTATTAAGGCATATCTCATGCCAGATGTAGCTGTCATCTTGGCTTCACTTACTTGCCACTTGCTTAGCATTAAACATTATTTAAATGAAAGCACTACTTCTATGACAATCACTCATTGCATTCAAGACAATAATAATAGCAAATTCTGATCATTACAAGTGCTCACAAGATCAAGCTAATAATTTCTTAGGATACTAGTGAGATCTGAGCAGGATCAATTCTAATGAGCTGATAATGTCAATACTATTTTGAACCTTGGCCTATGTGTACTGCTAGCCATTAGATGTTTTGATAGTATCGATGTTATTATGGTAATTTAGAATTAATATTAATAAACAAAATTTAATTTTAAATATCACAATATGATAAAAGAGAAAGCGTTTTAAAGCTATAGGTGATTTAATATTGTTGGAGGATGAACTAAGCCACTGACACTCGAATACTAGACATGGCATAAGAATGCCTCATTAACACATTTTAAATCTTGGATCAATCACAATTGGCTGTAATGCCAAGATTAGCTCTCAATCTTCAACAATAAACTACATTCAATTAAATTCCATACTTAGACAAAAGGGCCACAGATTATAAATCTGGGAGGACAAAGAGATTCAATTATATTACGCAAAGACTACGTCAAGTTCTAGAGTGAGTAGGAGTAGCAAGACAATAATAAAAACAATAGGGTAGAGAAATCGACAAGATATAATACTCAGGCATCATCACAATATAGTGGTAGATCTGTGGTTCTCATATGCCAATCCTTTTACCTTTTCTTTATAGAAATAGATCTAAAAATCTAAAGGAACCTAGAATGAGATATGATACCACAAGGAAATTGACTTTCTTCAAATAAATAATCTACTGTATAGATCAATATGTAGATTTCATCCGATCCGCGTGCAGTAATGAAGGGCAAAAGCAGTTAAGAGTTTGGGTGTTATATTAAGTGTTGATTTTTTTGGTAAATTATCACAACCAGCAAGTTTCAGAGCATAAAAACCCAAGATTTGCAATGAAGTGTTATCTGGTAAACTGGCTATGAAAGCGTTCGAGGCATTCATAAAAGAAACTCAAGAAATATTTTAATGTGTCAAATCTAAGATAATTGCTAACTTACAAAGAGTTAGGTGAGATGATAAAAGGAAACATCACAAACAATAACTAAGAAAAAATGTGGTTCTACACATGTAACAGTAACCTACTGGCAACCTCTCAATTTTTTTTGAAGTAATTTACCTCAGGATCAATGATTCAAGATGACCTAGAAACTTGGTTAAGATGGTCATGATTCAAACTACCTTTCCACATTGTTCTACATACTATCATCGATCTCAATTTTAAAAACAATGCGTATATTTAGAACTAAAGCTCTCTAATTTGAATTGCCGATCACAAAAAATTAAGAAGCTACGAAATACAAAAATGTGCCCCAACTAAACCCACAAACTTACTACTTAAAAACAATGACTAGAAATACCTTTCCGAATGGCTTTCAATAGAATGTTGAGATCAATCTTATGGATGAGCTTGTGCACCGACTGAGCCTTTTCTCCATATGCATTGATGGTGTCGTTACAACTTTCTCCCTGCTTCCCCCTCCAAGTGACTAGGAATGCCTGGATATAAAGACCTCTCAGGGAGCACCTAGAATCCTCTAGAAGCAACTAGGAGATAAGATAACATTGCCAACTAAGCGTAAGCCTTATCCCAACCTTGAGTGATGACAAGGATATGGTTGTAGACACCATGTGCTCAATTGGCACGCTAATTCTCATGATGGAGACAACTTGTGCATAATAGAGGTGCACATACTCCTAGGTAAATATTATTAAAATAATACGCATTAATTTTACTAATATTCTCTTAACCCCTTTAAATTTAATTTATAATTTCTTTTCCACTTTTACATTTATTTTTGAAACTAAATTGGTAATTATTTATTAACGTAAATAATAATAATATTTAGTAATTTATTTAAAAATGAACACTAAATAAATTAATATTAAATAAATATCATCTCATTCCAACCTTAGACTTATAACTTTCATTTTCAAATAAATTCTTTTTATTTAATTAATTTTCCAATTAATTAAATAAATACCAATATGAAAATATCCTTTTAATTTTCTATTAAATTAAATCCTTAATTAAATCTTTTAATTAGACTTAATTAATAGAAAAATACACCAAGAAGAGTTTGGCAACGATAATAGAGTCGCGACCAAGGGGGAGGCACTACATATATTTCCTATTTAATTAAATAATTTCATTTAATTAATTAGAGACACTTTCTTATTTAATTAAATAACTATATTTAATTAATTAGGAATTACTCCTATTTAATTAAATAACTATATTTAATTAATTAGGAATTACTCCTATTTAATTAAATAACTTTTTTTAATTAATTAAAGAATAGCCTTCCATTTAATTAAATAATTTTCTTTAATTAATTAGAAATACCTTTCCCATTTAATTAAATAATTACATTTAATTAATCAAGATAGGTGTATTTATTAAATTAAATAAATTTAATTCCATAGTACATTAGCCTTAAGATATAATTTAATTAAATTAAAGTATAAATACTTAGTAATTAAATTGAATATTAATCAATAGGTTTAACATGAGTAATATGAGTAAATACTATAGGAATTAAATAATAAGCATGATGAATGCAGATTAGGGTTTTCTGCATCTAACAATTAAGTCAAGTAGCGAGTAGTAGAATAAGAATTTGCCTAATGGAATAAGACTTTAGGATTGATCAAAAATAGACCAGAATTGGTTGAGATGGCAATGAGCCAATTTTGGGGTATTAAATTTTGCCCCTCTTTGAATGAATGTGCAAGCAACACATTCAATTCAAAGATAATCATAAAGCATGATGCAAACATGAGATTGGTTTCGAAGTTGGTTACACGGAGACCAATTGATAAGCTTTTAAGGATTATCTCTAGAATAGAGCTTAACCCAAAAGAATCCAAGTAGAGCACTTAGATACCTAAGATCGATAGCATTTAAAAGACTATCTCTAGAATGAAGCATAATCTTTAAGGATCTAGACATAACATCTAGATACCTGAAATTGATAAGCATTTAAAAGATTATCTCTAGAACAGAGTTTAATCTTAAAGGATCCAGATAGAACACCTAGATACCTAAAATTGAAAGCATTTAGAAGACTATCTCCAGAATGGAGCTTTACCTTCAAGGATCTAGATAGAACACCTAGATACCTAAGATTAAAAAAAAGATAACAAGGTCCAATCATGAGTCGTAGAATCATCCCCAGAACGAGGTTCGATCCTCAGGAGTCAGGGTTTAGACTGTCCCAATACCTATCCATCAAACTCTGAGAAGAGTTGTTATAAGATTGATCAATTGATGAAAAGATAACGTAGATGGCAAAGATGCCAGATAGAAGGGAACAAGATACCCTGAGTGATGAGATGCCCCAAGTGATAAGGACATAAGATGGGAACCAGATGTCCCAAGAAATAGGTATTTAATGATGTTTAATCATCCTACCCCCTCGGGCATGAAATCAAAAGATGACACACCAGAAATATGATTTGAAGTAGTATATCATGAGATATAGAAAAAATGGAGATTCAGCAGAATATAGAAGAGACCAAAACAATCGAAAGAAGATTCTGGGTTGATTTGAAATGATTGTGAAGTTACAAAGACCAAGTTTGACCAAATTTTGACCAAATTTTTCCATAGTTGACTTGAGTTGACTATTTTAAAATGAATTTTGAAAATATGGAGAATGTAAAGTTGAAAGGATTCCAAGATTTAAAAAGTTTTAGAAAGATATGGGCTGCACAAGCGTTTGATCGCGTCAGTCCCTAAAATTTTAAAACACATTTTTGAGGCTCTTAGGTGTGTCAGATTTTGAATTGGATCCCAAAAATGGATCTAGAACGATCCAATTAGCCAAGGGTGTGATTTTCACGCAAATCTGAGCACTTTGAAAAATTTGGGTCAATAGCTATATAAGGGCTCGAAGGGTCATTTTCAATTCATTTGTGCTTTTGTCTTGTAGTGATTTTGAGCTCTAATAGAAACATGGCAGTGAACGTGAGATATCATCATTTTGAGTGCTCCAGATGACATAGTTGGCCAACAGACTACGAACCATCGGTGAGTCGTTGATTTCCCATCTTTGTACTTTTGTTTTTACGCATTTTGAGGTCATTTATTGCAAATTTTAGCATATTTTAGGATTTTTTAATTTGGTTTTCACGTGAGGCCAATCTCTTTTTGTGCAAAGAAATAGGGTACATAGTTTCTTCGCATGCAGCCCGAGGATCTTCGCACGGGACGAATTAGGTTTCGCGCGAAGATTGAGTTTCTTCGCACGAGGTGATTCGTTTCTCGCATGAGAATGTCTTTTCTTGCATGGACATCTCTTTTTTTGCGCGAGTAGTTATTTTTTCCCGCGAGCAGATCTTTTTTTGAGCGAATACTAGAATATTTACGCGAAGAAAGAATGATTTCGTGTGAAATTGGAGAGCTTTGCATGAGATTTCACAAATTTTGTGTGAAATCCCATAATAGTTATGCTTAAAAATTTGATTTTTGCACTCCAAAATTGCATTTTAGTTCATTTTGATGCTTCATTTCGACTTGATACTGATCATTTGTTTGTCATTTCTTGTTGTGCGTGTGGGAGGTCTTTGGAGATGTTGCATTCAGATCTCATTTCCCACCATATGGGGAGCTATTGCGTAGTCTTGATGATGCAGATTGGGCACACATTGCCCGATTGGGGTTGTCCTCTCTATGCTGAATTCCAGTCATGATGGTGAATCACAGCTTACTCATAGCTTTAGTGGAGTGTTTCCATTCAGAGACAAACACCTTTCACTTGCCAATGGGTGAGATGACCATCACACCAGAGGATATATTGAGGATTTTGTGGATTCCTTTATTTGGCACTCGGGTCATCTATGATACAGTTCCTTGAGCAGGGACAGAGGCATTATCAATTATGTTCGGGAGAGAGCTACCGAGGGGTAGGGCCATCAGTTGGGATGAGCTGATGCATACCTATGGACCCACAAATAGGCTAGCATCCGTGTTGGTTATATTTTTGAGCTATTTCTTATGTCCTGATAGAGGACAACATGGTTTGGAGTGCAGGTGGGGAGTCATGCTCTACAGGATGGTTGAGGCACCCAAGATTTTTGGGTGGGGTCAGTGCATGTTGGTCCATCTTTTCCATGAGATGCATGAGGTCGTCTTCCACAAGAAGAAGACCATGGCAGCGGGAGTATATGTGTTATAGATCTGGGCCTTGGAGCATCTCCCTGTATGTAGGCCAATGTTTGAGGATGCCAGAGAGCCCATGGAGCCCTACATATGTAGATATTGAGGCCCACCTAGGTAAGACTAAGCACTGGCAAACGCATCTTGATGACCTAGTGTCCATTGTATGGTGACCCTGGAGAGAGACAGAGGACTGGGATGATGCCCCTAGAGAGCTGCCATGGATGTTTAGTTCTCGACCTCTGGCAGGCAGGACGGCATCAGTTATAGAGAGATTTTCTATTTCACGAGTATGGCAGCAGAATGGTCGTCCCCAGGACATTTCTCATGAGTACTATGCCTATGCCAAGGTACAGAAGGACATTGAGCAGGGATGGCCACCACGGATGGATCCAGGGTGATCTATGATAGATATCTATAGTTTAGCAATAGTTCAGAGGGACTACCTGCCAGAGGTAGTAGATGCGGGGATAATGCCTGCATATCAAGCATTTTTTATTAGCCATTCATTCCCACGCTTCAGAGATCCACTAGGGATGGCAAGGCAGGTAAAAAGACAGGTGCCCCAGCAGCAACAAGCATAGCCATAGTCGCCGAGTCATCCATAGATTCTACCACAGGTCCAGCACCGAGTACAGCAGATGCCTATTCCCCCATGTTAGATGGGATCAAACCCAGGTGCTGGGGGCAGTGGGGCAGGACATAGTCGGTGGAGGAGGCAGAGGATAGAGGAGCAGGCCCCTCAGCAGGAGGCTCCACAGCCGCAGGTGCCACCACAGCCGCAAGCACCTCCATAGCAATAAGCACTAGAGATGGTAGATGAGGATATGCCAGATTAGTTGGTAGGTGGGGTGTAGGACATGGTGTGGCGATATCGTGAGTGGGTTCGTTTGGCCTCCCGACAGTTGGGAGAGTTGCAGATTGCAGTGGCAGTTGGGATGCGCAATTGGTAGAGTGACAACGAGACACTGATCTTTGGAGAGAGCATGTTGGGACTGTAGAGTGGAGATTAGAGCTGGCATAGGATGAGATCTGCTTCCAGTCAACTCGGGCAGCATATTACTATGTTGCATACACCAGCACCGTACCTAATGAGACACTTTAGGTGCAGCGATATTCTCAATATGCGCAAGAGTCTAGGGACACACGACCTCCTATCAGGCCAGATATGCCACCGCCGCCTCTGCCACCTGCTGCCCCTACCCCTCCTACTCCTCTTGGAGGTGAGAGTTCAGGACAGAGTTAGATGCTCTATGCTTGATCTTTGATTTTGATCCCTAGCTATGTATTGGTTGGTGTGCCAGCAATACATTTATCATTTTTAATCGATTGTGCTCAAGTAGCACCCATTTTTGTACTGACCCATTCTTTTGATATATATACGATATTTTGAGCCAATTTTCTGTGTACATGTCATTGTCTATTTTGTTTTACTTTGATGTACATGAGATGTATGTTGTACTTAAATAGAATGCATATGTATGAACTGACATCTCACATAGTGTTGCATGTTTTTGCTTGACAGTCATAGGTATTCCATTGAGGAGCGTGAATCGATGAACCAAACGCTTTTGCAGTGATGGAGGAATCTAATGCATGTGGAGTATGAACAGAATGACCATTGAATTGCATGGTTATGCAAATGAAGTATGTAATGCAAGACTATGTTAAATGCAACCCTAGGTCTGGTTACCAAGCCTCGATGATTTATCATCACCAGATATAAAATAAAGCTGGTATATTATACAATTCCCACTAACATTACAATCATGGAAATATGAATATAACATATGTTATTGGTTTGTCAGGATTAAATGTAAGCATTCGAGGCACAAGAAGCCAGAATGACCAAAACATTTGTCCTTTTTAATGTAGCAAGTTAACATAAGCATCAGAGCATAAATGCTAGGATGACCTGAATGTTGCTTGCATGACAGGAACACCAAACACATGAGAGATCCCTCTTATGCTAAATATTCAGTATTCATTCTATCTGCAATGACCCTTGCGTTCGTAACCTGAGACAAAAGTGCGCTAGATATACTTGTAGTGACCCGTACGTTCACTTAATAAGACGAGTATTAGTATGTACTATAGCGTGAAGATTTTTCTCCAACAAACAAGGAGAAGAACCAACATTCTTGGCGTATTCATATAAAAGGAGTTGAGGTACACACGGCCATCCAATACAAGATGGAGGCTCTTATAGTGGACACCCCTCTTATAGGAATAGATCAACTTATTGGAACTAAATCGCAAACAAAAAGAAAAGAAAAGATCATGCCCCTAGTCATTACTTCTCTAGTCAAAGATGATATCATCAAGTTGCTCAAGGAGATATGATAAAGTAAAAACAAAACAAGCAAAGAAAAAGCTCAGCATATCCAAACAAGTATATCAATTTTGAGTTCAATGTTTTGGGATTGATGTCAAGTGTCAATGTCCAGAACATGTTTGAAAGAAATCTCTTCAGTAAGGTGACAACTAGTAGGCAGATGCAGTCAGAACAACTAGTGACTGAGGTCAAAGAGGAAACTTCATGATGAAGAACTTAAAGAGGACTAAGCGATAGTAGACAAACACAGCTAGGACGACCGGTGACCGATGCAAGAGAGATTTTCCAAAAGGAATCTAGAGACATGACCTTAGCAATAGTAGGCAGACACAACTGAAACAACTAGTGACTATTGCAAAAGAGATCTTAGAGAAGGATCTCAAAATGAGTGATAATAGCGACAGTAGGTAGACGTAGTGAGGACCACTAGTGATTGTCACGAAGGAGATTCTATGAGGAGAATCTTGAAAAGAGTGACGCTAGCAACAATAGGCAAATGTAGTGAGGACCATGGTGACTGTCATGAAGGAGATTCTATGAGGAGAATCTCGAAAAGAGTGACACTAGCAATAGTAGGCAGACGCAGTGAGAACCACTGGTGACTATCGTGAAGGAGATTCTATGAGGAGAATCTCAAAAATAGTGACACTAAGGGGGAATGCCCCCGAGCTGTGACAAGAGTCAATCCATGGATACATGAGCAAGAAGCAGGAAAGTGAAAGCATGAAAGCGACTATACAGAATAGCCAAAAGATGCACTGCAAGAAGGAGCATTGGGAACAAGAGGTGCCTGTTTACCAGGTTTTCACCTTCTTAGCAAGATTCTCTTTTTTTTTTTTTGCTACCATGATGCCTATTTCCAATTTTTCACCAATGGCACTTTGTTTGTTTTTTTCACTTTTTTTTTTTACTTTTTTTTTTTGTGTTACCAAGGCACCTATTGCTAGGTTTTCACAAGGGTAACAATTTTTTTCAGGACTTTTTCTGATTTTTAAGATTTTTTTTAGGAAATATAGATATGTACAAAGAGCTTGTGAGATTAAATCAACTGTAAAACCACTTCAGGTGGAGAGTGTTGATAGGCTCTTTAAGCACTTCTCCTTCAATTATGGAAAGTTGATAAGCGCTAGATCCATATACTACAGTAATGATGTACGGACCTAGCCAGTTTGGTTCAAACTTTCCCTTTTGCATTCATTGTTGTTGATTCTTAGGGTTCTCTCTCTCAAGACGAGGTCACCCAGCTGGAAGTCACGTGGCCTGATCCTCTAATTGTAGCTTCGTGCCATTCTTTGTTGATATGCTCATAGATGATCACATGCCACTTGTTGTCATTCATCCAGTAACACAAGCTCTTGAAGTCGAGCTATCCTATAGTCATCATCAGTGATAAGACCTTTCATAGAGATTCTCAAGGTAGGAATCTCAACCTCTATTGGAAGCACAACATCTGCCCCATACACCAACACAAAAGGAGTCATGCCCGTTGGAGTTCTAATGCTTGTCCTATATGCCCACAGGGCTGGGTTGATCTGGAGATGATAGTCTCTCCCTGACTTACTGATTGTGCAATGAAGAATTTTGAGGATTGCCTTATTGGATACCTCAGCTTGGCCATTACCCTGGGGGTAATAAAGGGAAGACCAATGTTGTGTGATCTTGAATTTCTTGCACAGTTCCTTGAGGTCTTTATTCTTGAACTATCCTCCATTGTTAGTAATGATTGAGGATGGTATACCATATCTACAGATGATGTAATTTGTAATAAAAAGTTCTATAATTTTTTCATCAGCAATTGTGAGAGGGACTACCTCTACCCATTTCATAAAATAATCTGTAGCCATGATAATGAGCTTATGTCCATTGGAAGAGGTTGGGTGAATCTGCCACACCAAGTCGAAGGCCCATTGTTGAAATGGCCATGTTTTAGTAGATGGAATCAGCTCTCTGGCTGGAGTGTGAATTAGATTCCCATGTAGCTGACACTGCTTGCAGGACCTAGCATACTTAACAGTTTCTTGCTCTATTTTAGGCCAATAGTAACCAGCATGAAGGATTTTGCGAGCTAGTGTCAGGCCATTGGAATGAGATTCAAAAATGTCTTCATGAATGTCAATTATTGTGCATTTGGACTCGTCGAGTTCTAAACACCTAAGGAGTGTTTCGTCGATACCTCTCCTATACAGATCATCAGCAATAATGACATAATGTGAAGCGTTACAGATTAGGTAACGTTTCTCATTTTGGGTGAGACCTTTCAGAATGGTTTGATTACAAAGGTAAGAATAGATGTGATGGTAGAGGGATGATTCTTTTCCTATAATAGAATAGATTATCTTGGAATTAGGTGTCTCATAGGCTGGGTAGTGTAACGCTTCCACCAAGAACTCATTTCCAAGATCATTTTCTGGCATTTGTAGCAGGGACGCCAGAGTGGCCATGGCATCAACCACTTTATTATCAGCACGTGGAACTTGTTGGAAGGTGATGTGTGCAAAATATTTCATCAAGTCATCAACCATGCATTTGTAAGGAATTAGTTTCTCATCCTTTGTTTGATACACATCATTTACTTGGTCGATAACAAGCTGGGAGTCACCAAAGATGTCCAAGTGATCTACTCTCCATTTAGTTGCAATTTTCATACCATTGATCAAAGCTTCATATTCAGCAATTTTATTTGTACAAGGAAACAAAATCTTGTATGCTTTGGGCAATGAGTATCTCTATGGTGTAATGAAGAGTAATCCAGCACCTAATCCTTGTTGTGTGAAGGACCCATCGAAGAACATAACCCATGTATGGTGTGTGAGTGTCAGAATTGACTCATCTGGGAAATCAATGTTCATTGGTAGAAGACTTTGTATGGGTGCCTCGGCTAGCTCGTCTACAATTGCCTGCCCCTTTATAGCTTTGTGTTCAACATATTGGATGTCAAACTCACTTAGTATCATGACCCATTTAGCCAATCTTCTTGTTAGAGCTGCCTTACTGAGCAAGTACTTTAATGGATCTATTTTAGCCACAAGCCATGTAGTGTGGGCAAGCATGTAGTGTCTCAACTTCTAGGAAGCAAAGAAAACTATCAAGCAAGCTTTCTCAATAATGATGTATTTTTTCTTATAAGAAACCAATGTTTGACTCAAGTAATAAATGGCTCTTTCTTTGTTGTCACTGTCTTCTTGAGCCAACAAGATTCCCAAAGATGTTTCAGTGGCTGAAATGTATAAAAGAAAAGGCTTCCCATGCATAGGAGGCATCAGGATTGGTGGATTGACAAGATATTGTTTGATCTATGTTAAGCTTTTCTCACAATCCTGGCTCCAATTGAATTTCACACCCTTATGTAAGGTCTTTGTGAAGGGTTCTGACTTATCTGCCAATTGTGAAATAAACCTACAAATAGATTGAAGCCTTCCCTATAGTCCTCTCATCTAAGTGATGTTATGAGGTGGTGGCATGTCCCTTACTGCTTGTACTTTTTTTGGATCTACTTCAATTCCCTTTGCAAAAATAATATATCCCAACAATTTCCCTGATGTGACACCAAATGCACATTTCTTAGGATTGAGCCAAAGACTAAATTTTTCCATATGATCTAGGATGGGACCAAAATCTTTTAGATGAGTGTTGCATTTATCACTTTTGACCAGGGTATCATCAACATAGTCCTCCATGGTTCTATGCATCATGTCATGGAAAATTGTAGTAACAGCCCATTGATATGTAGCACCAGCATTCTTTAAACCAAATGGCATCACATTCCAACAAAAGGTTCCCCATGCACATGTGAAAGCCATTTTCTCTTGATCTTCTAGTGCAATTTTTATCTGATTGTATCCAAAAAAACCATCCATAAGTGAGTACATCTCATAGCCAGCTGTCATGTCTATGATCATATCAATATTAGGGAGCAGAATGTCATCTTTAGGACATGCCAAGTTAAGATCATAGAAGTCTATACAAACCTTGATAGATTTACCGTGCTTGGAAACAGGAACAATATTGGATATCCATTTAGCATAATCAATTGCATGGATGAAACCAGCCTTTAGAAGTTTCTCCAATTCTGCTTTGACAAGCAATGCAACATGAGGGTGCATTTTCCAAAGCTTCTATTTAACTGGTTTGATGCCTGTGCTATGGACAAGTGATGCATGATAAGATCAGGATCCAATCCTGGCATGTTAGAATATGTCCAGGAAAAATTTATTTTCTTTCCCTTGAAAAAAGCAATGAATTGTTCCTTCTCTTCAGGTGACAGTGACTGCGCCAGATGTATCACATGAGGATGTTGTTCTGTGCCTAGGTTAATTGGCTACATTAGCTCTATTAACACTGATGATCTCTCTTGAAAGTGACTAGGAAGGACATCAAATATCTCATCCATGGGTGCCTCAAAGAGGTTTTCACCCTTGGATACATCTTTTGTTTTTACTTTTTTGGGATCCGACACTGCCACAATGTGGTTTTCACCATTGGACCTCTTGCATTTTTTCTTTTTAATTATGTGACTAAGATAGTTGATGTCGGCCTCAGTCATGTTGATACTCTACTCATTGGTGGAAGATGTTATAGGTTCAATAGCATTCAGGTAACAGGCAAGAGCATAGTCATTCTAGAATGTGGGGACTTCATTAGATGCATTGGGGTTCCAGTCTATAAGCTCGGGATGTGTGAGTGAGAGAGTAGTGACTGGTTCAATTGCATTCACAGTATAGTCATTAAGTGCATGGACCAGCAATTTGAGACCTACGATGACCTCATCCATAGGTGTATTCAAATGCCTTAGAGTACGAATGTTAGTAATTGATGACTCTAGGACACTAGTTGGATTAGACCCTCATGACCTAACCCTAGACATTTCACCCAATTCGACTCAATTTTCATAGACATGCACTTGGTCAATGTCTTTATCAGTAGTCACTTCTAAAAGATTGTCAAACTCATATTCATGAGAATCAGTGCTACATGGTGAGAGACTATAGAACTCCCCAACAGCGATAGGGACATACTCTCCTTCAGCCTTTGGATTCTTACACAAACACTCAATACGGCATGACTGACTAGATTCTCCCTTTTCTGAATCGTATTTGAGTTGCTCAGTATTGTCCTTGAAAGAATCACTAGTATCATCCATAGTGCTAACACGTGGCACAAAGTCATCTAGCTCAGCAAAGAATTTAGCGAGATCATAAGGAATAGGATGAGGGTAGGAATCCTCATCATCAGATTCTTCCTCTCGAGTACTTGACTCAAATTGTGACTTATTTTTAGATGAACTTTCAGGTACGGGTATGAATTTATTAGATCCCAAATGGATAGGGACCTTCTTAAACCCTAGGCTAGTTGTGTCATTGTTGCTTCGAGTTGTTTCTTTGATAGGATCTATTAGACCATTGTTATTGCACCCAATAGGGCCGATTCCCTTGTAACCAAAATGCTTCATAAGCTTAAGACCGGGTCCATATTTCTTAGGATTGATTTCTTGAGCTTGTTCTGTTAGGTCCACTGGAGCTTCTTCTTTGTAAAGCCATGTAGAAATGGCTCTATTTTCACTTTCATCTTCTAAGGGAACTGTAGCCTTGACAAAAGAGCCATTAAACTTGGTCTGAGGTGTCAGCACGAATGGCTTCTTTGCTTCTAAGGGCCTCCCATAATGTCAAGGGGACTCTAGAAGAGATGTTAATGATAGCACTGGTTCCATGTGGTACTCTCCCATACCAATTTCTTTCAATTTAAATGACTGCTCAATTTTTTTTAGCTTATTGTTGTGACCATCAGCAGACTCACGGTTAGTAGGGACAAAAGAATCAGCAGCTTTGAGCATATTGTAGGTGTAGCTAGTAGTGGCAGGAATAGTAACTTCAGAACTATGAAATGGGAATTTAATGCATTGGTGGTATGTGGATGGCACAACACGCATCTCATGTATCCATGGTCATCCCAACAGAATGTTGTAGGCTAAGGGAATGTCAAGCACCTAACAAGTGACATCTCTTTCGACAGGACTGACGTGAATTGGTAAAACCACAATACCTAGTGACTTTCATTCCACTTCATCATATGCTTTAATAGTAATCTTTTGTCGAGGATCAACAGAGTCCTCAAAATAATCCAATTATCTAAGTAGAGCAACAGAGACAATATTTAGGCCAATGCCATTGTCAATGAGTACCCGACGAACACATGTCTGGTTGATCATAACCTCAATGTGTAGAGGCTGATTATGTGGGTGATTCAGCGAGTTGTCATCCTCCTCGGAGAAGGTCATAAGATGAGGTGAGTTCAGGTGGCCTACCATGGATTGAAATCGCTCAAGATCAAGATCTTAAGGAACATTTGCCTCAGTGAGGGCTTTGTCTAGAATTTGCCTATGAGCAGGTGATATTTTAAGTAGCTCAAAGATGGAAATTTGAGCATTAGTTCATTTCAACTGATTGAGAACACTATAACTAGTTGCAGTCAAGTGCGTTGTGTGTTTTGCACCTTTACTGGATGGACCAGCAAGGGCTTTGTCTTTGTGTTGTTCCAGATTTGAAGTAGGAGGTGTAGGGCCTTTGAGCACCAACTTCGCATGAGAGTGAGTAACAGCGTTAGCATAGTGTTGTGAAGATGCATTATCCATGTTATTGGAAGTAGGGCCTCTCAAGACAAATGGTGTCTTGGGTTTGTCGTTATCTTTCTTTCCCTTTATGGTAATAACATTGCAGTATTCAGAATCTACAGGTTCAACCATGTGAATGACATTGTCATCATTGGAATATGTATAGTTGACCTTATTGTAGGGTTCTGGTTTCAAAGTCTCTCCTTTTTCATAAGCTAGGAAAGGCTCTTTGAACACCTTGTGATTCAAGTTCTTGTTATGTCCATCTACCACAAGATCACCAGCATCAATCATGTCCTATACTTTATGATGCAAATTTATACAGTTGTTGGTTTTGTGTCCCTTGTTTTGGTGATACTCACAAAATGAGGTCTCATTCCATCATGGTGGACGTGGTTGTGGATCATAAGGATGAGGGTTATCCATTGGTGAGATAAGCTTGTGTTGTAGCAATGTTTTGTAAACCACATCCAAAGGTTCTCCCAAAGGTGTATACTCTCGCTTGGGTTGTGTTGTCCATGAGTTTCTCAGTTTGTTCCCAGATGTCTTATTGTTAGGGGGAGGCTTCTCAGCATTTTTGGCCACTTTGAGGTAATCTCTGAGATTAAATGTTGCTTTAGCAGGTTTAGGTGTGACATTGTCAACAACCCCATCATGTACAATTTCTCAGTTCTTGTTGGCATGTTTGGTTTTATCCCTGTTGGAAGTGGAATCTTATTTTGTCTCTCTCTGAAGAGTGAGCTCACCTTTTTTGACCATAAATTTTTCAATACGGATAGCCCGTGTAATCATGTCTTCAAAGGTACATGGACCTTGTAGTTGGACTCTATACCTAAAATTGGGTAAGAGGTTATCAGTGAAAATGTCAAGCTTTTTTGTTTCTGGGATTTTACAGGAATACGTAGTGTATAGTTGTCTCCACCGTTGGAGGAAAGTTAGAAAAGGCTCACCAACCTTCTATTTAAGGTTGCATAGATCTCAAATATTTATAGGATGTTGAATGTTATGAGAATATTCCTAAACAAATGAATTGGCAATTTTGTCAAACGTCTTGATACTAGGAGGTAAATATGAGAACCACTCCAAAGCCTAACCACCTTGGCTTCTAGGGAATAAACGCATGAGGTATGTTTGATTGTGTATAAACTCCATAGACAAAGCACCAAATTCCTGCAAGTGATCTTGGGGATTAGTAGTACCAAAGTACTTGTCATATTTGGGTGGTTCTATGCCTCATGGGAAAGGCGGCATGTTTATGCTTTTGTCAAATGGAAATGAACAAAGAGCATCTAATGTGTATATCTTTGTAGGTTTCTCCTTCTTATGCATCATCTGAGCCAACTGGTCTTGCATAATTTTCAATTATTTTTGGAGTTTGGAGGTCTTAGTTTCTTCTTCAGTTTTGACTATAGTTTCTACATTGAAATGAGAAGGTAACTTTGCTCCCTCTTGGGCAAGTTTGAGAAAGTATTTTTCTTTCTCTTCATTGATTAGGATTCCCATGACCTTCTAAAAGTTTTTGTCTCTTCGACATTTTTCTATGTGTTCAGGGAGGATTTCCACCTCTTCCTGTTCCTCATCAGTGTCATAGTCTTTTTCTTTCTCTTTGTCATCCCTAGTTGGTTCTTGATATCGACTATGACTACCATGTTCAGGTTCACGATTAGTCATTATAGGAATGTGTTCAGTTTCAGTGTTTTGTGTTTCAAAAGGATCTCTAGAGAACGGATCATACATTGTGTTTGGGAATGCAAGACTTCTACCTATCTCAGTATCCTCTTGGTAAAAAGGATTCCTAATTTGTCGCAAATTGGAAAATGTTTGTTGAACTCGAGATGACCTGGCAGGTGAGGAAGATCGTGAAGATGTCTCACTAGCCAAACTGGATACAGATTGCATAGCAAAAGGTAAGCTACCTCTATCGCAATTATGACCCCTAGCACAACCACATCTAAGATTATCGAGATAAAAAATGTTGTCGCTTCTGGTCTTGACAGTCATAGACAAGGACAAGAAGCTAGAACCTAAACAAGGACTACCCTAAGACTAAGTCTCAAAAAGGACAAGATAATAGGAAGAATGTTGTTCACTAAGGCACAAATGATCTGATTTAAAGGCTAGAATAGCCAGAGATTATGACCACTACGACACAAAGTATGACAAGCATTAAGACAAAGACCAAAAAAAAAATTACTTATGAGATGAGACTAGTCAAGGTGTAAGACACAAGTCTTCAGCTAAGCGAAGTATCACTATTTCAAGACTGTTTGCAAACAAAGAGCAATAAACAAACACAGAAAAGGATAGCGTGCAGGCCACAAATAGCTAAAACAAACCCAAATTGGTAATACTGATACAAAGTCTTGCGCGAAAAACCTTTACGGGTTGTGTGAATAAGTTTTATAGGCCATGCGAAGAAGTTTTTGTCTCGCGCGAAGGTCAGTGACAGTAGTTTAATTTCACGCGAAGAATTTCACAGGGTCGCGCGAAGACTCATAACAGCAATTTAATTTTGCGTGAGAAGAAAATGCTTTCGCACGAGGAGCATATGATTTTGCGCGAGACCAAAATGATTTTGTGCGAGAAGGTAGACCAATTTTACAATAGCAACTAATTTTGACAAGGTTTCTTTTTTCATTCCAATAACCAGGCAGATAAATAGGCACGTAGAATAGCAAGCAAGTGATTTCAAGCACGTCTAAAAATAATGAGCAAGGGCAAAAGCAACCTTGCACATGAACAATCAAGTGACTTAGTTTGTGCTAATCCCTAGGAGAGCTATTTGTGTATGTTTTCAAAAGGTTTTGCAATCACACATACATCCCTAAAAAATAAAAGTTGGCCTCTCTAAGGTTTTTAGTAATGGTTTGACTTTGCAACTTTTATGACTCATAGGGGTGACCTCCAATCTTGGCAGACCGAGGTTTTGACACAGTCTGAGAACTTAATCTTCAAGAGCTGCTAGGGAGATCTGACAACCCACAATGAACCACACCCGTGGAGATTTCTTCCACAAGGACATTTATATAGTGGTTGTCACTACCACATCAAAAATGGCTATTACCGCTCGAGGTTCCGTCAACGCAATTTTCTCTAAAGAGGGATTGTCTACTATGGTTAACCCTCTCTAAAGGTACCAACTCACAATAGTGTACCACAAGGGGACTCAGCTTCTAGATTCAAGGTTTTGACACCTTTTCACTTTTAGCCCAATCAAAGTAGACAGATTAATCTGACATGCTAAACTAAGAGTATCTCTTAAAGATCTATGATATCAACTCCCAATGATCTATCAACCTCTTCGGAGAAAGGATGCCTTAATCAACAAGTTGAAGATTCATCTATCTATGAGATGCTCAAAGTATCCTCCCCACCTACAAGGAATCTGTCTTAGAGAGGAGTTTCACTAGGAACCCACTCCCTCAAGATCCACGAATAGTGTTCATGGGGGCTTAATTACTATGTGTGTACAAATGCTAATTCCCAAAAGAAAATTTATCCAAAAGCAATTAAAAAGCACAAGGTGGTACACTTAATGTTTTAACTAATGCGAGGTGAGTCCAAAGATGTGGAAAATTTAACCCCTCACACAAGCCAAAATGAGTCTGCAACTCAGAAACTAGTGAGTTCTAGAAAGTACAAAAGGGTTGCCTTGTGGAGCCTTTAACGCTTCTGTCCTGTAGACCCCTCCCTTTTAATGTGGTGCTGATCTTGCAACCACAGGGTGGAACGAGGGGCCGGTGGATTAGTGAGTCCAATAACCCAAAATAGCTATCTAAATCTATCACTAGTACCTAAGCCTACTAAATGAATACTAACAGAGATCACACCCTAGTATCAAATTATGCATGTGTTGTAAAATGAAAACATGGAAGAAAACAAACACAAGCTCAACACGAGAGATGTTTGTTTCAGATCCAAATGATGTGTTATCAGTCAAAGAGAATTACCTGGTAATCTTCACAATGCGCTTAGTAGATGGTTTACCTGTTTTTAGCAACTTTATCACATTTTTTCAATTGTCCTGCAAACCACTGTTATGTTGTTCCAAAAAATTAGAAAACACATAAAAACTAGAAACCGTGAGCAGTTAGCAAAAAAACCAAAAAACATGAAAATCAATGCAAAAATTGCCTCTGTCAGCAGAGTCTCACACGAAATTCCTAACAGTTCGCGCGAAGAAGTTTTACGACCCGTGCAAAATTATATTCGGCCCGCACGAAGAAACAAATGTCGTGCAAAGTTTCGCAAGCCCAAGAACTTTCTCGCATGATATGGAAAGAATCTTCGTGCGAAGATTCTCGAATCTGTATGAAACAGTACGGACAAAGAACAAAAAAATGATTTAAAAAATGTAGAAAGAGGCTAGAAAAGTTGATTTTCCTGCCCCACAGTGGGTGCCAAAAATGTATGTGTGAATGTGTGGCCTCTGCTAACACACACACTTCAACACGGTCATTGTATGCGGATTCATCTCGAAATGAACATTGGATTGTTCATCTGAAAATCAGCTGGCAAAGTGACCTGTTGCCTTCTATCTAAAGGGAATTGCTTGTTAGATATCCTCTGATTTGAGGTGTTAAGCAACCAGACCCTCTAAGAACGAAGGATTTTTAAAAAAATTAATCTATATGATTATGCAGATTAATCTAGAATGAGAAATGTATTCTAATCTAAGAACAAGTAAAGGAAACTAGATTAATCATATGCATATTATGCTAAATGAAATTAAGCTAAGGATGCAAATGTATGTAAAATATGAGCAAATGTGAGAATGAATTCCAACAGCAATTCGATGCAAATTCCAAATTCATCCTCTCTCAAAATGAAGAGATGAGGGTCTCTTAAATAGATTTTCCTAGAATCCATCAACAGTTGAGATCGATTTCAATCAACGGTCAGGATTAAAGGTGAAATTCAGTCATAAAGGAAGATTCTCAAATTAAAGGGAGTTAACTAATTTAATTTGAGTAGAAAACGAAGTTAACTGATTTAATTTGAGTAGAATAAGGAGTTAACTAATTTAATTCCTTTTTGATCAACAGTGAACTGGGAATTTCCCTTTTTGAACTAAAGAAAGATTTTGGTGAGATATTTAATTTAATAAAATGAGATATGCTCTCACAAATATATTTCCTATTTAATTAAATAATTTCATTTAATTAATTAGAGACACTTTCTTATTTAATTAAATAACTATATTTAATTAATTAGGAATTACTCTTATTTAATTAAATAACTTTGTTTAATTAATTAAAGAATAGCCTTCCATTTAATTAAATAATTTTCTTTAATTAATTAGAAATACCTTTACCATTTAATTAATCAAGATAGGCATATTTATTAAATTAAATAAATTTAATTCCATAGTACATTAGCCTTAAGATATAATTTAATTTAATTTAAGTATAAATACTTAGTAATTAAATTAAATATTAATCAATAGGTTTAATGTGAGTAATATGAGTAAATACTATAGGAATTAAATAATAAGCATGATGAATGTAGATTAGGGTTTTTTTCATCTAACAATTAAGTCAAGTAGCGAGTAGTAGAATAAGAATTTGCCTAATGGAATAGGACTTTAGGATTGATCAGAAATAGACCAAAATTGGTTGAGATGGCAATGAGCCAATTTTGGAGTATTACAGGGATGACACCCACAATTCTTCACTACTATAGCAATAAAGTGTCACCTATTAAGGTTACATAGTTTGACTATTTTCATGATCTACCCTATGAAAGGCCTACCTTGTTAAAGGTTTACAAATGATTCTCAGATCCTACCCTATTAAAGGATTTTAACACCTATTAAAAGTGTACCTAGCTAAAGGACTTTAGTAAACTCACTTGGAATGTCACCTTGTTAAAGGATTTTACAGTGAATGTTAAATCAACCTTAGTCCAAAGTATTTCACCCTGTTGATACAATTTTTAGAAAGTAACAGTAGAATGTTTGATCTAATTACCTACAACCTTTGTCTTGCTGATTTTAGATTTCAATTTTTTCCATCTTGATCCTCTTGATCTATTGTAGCAATGTTGTAGAGTTTCTCCTCTATTCTTCAAACTAATTTTGCAATTCTTTCACACTTCTAAGTCACCTTGAATGTTTACTGATAAATTCACCCCTTTTACTTCAATTATTTTCTCACATCACTTCCTCGCATACTAATTACACTATAAATTATGGGGCTTCATATAGCTTAAAAAGATTTTGGTGGCTTAGGGTTAGGTATAAATCTATGATTGAGATTCATTCATTTTCTCGCTCAATTCCTTCCATTTTTCTGATTGGTTGCATGTTGATCACATAGAATCCAAATAGATTTGATCTTATCTTCAAAGCTTCGAGATCGATCCATAAGTCAGCTCAAAAATAGTTTACATAGTTATTTGTGCCATCGGGTTCTTCCTTTGGGATCTTACATTTAGCAATCATTATATTTTCTTTTAGTAGTTTCTTAAGTTGTATGTTGTTTTGGTGGGTAAGAAGATTTTATTATATTGTTGAAAGGATGGGTAGTTTAGATACTTTGTGTCATTTGGGTCATTATAGAGGTGTTTAATGGACTTGATGTGTATATTTAGAATAGTTTGAAGCAACTATTTCCTATTGATATTAAAGGTGTTTCTTTGGTATTGATAAAATATAGTTTGGACATAGTATTCAATGTTGTTCATTATGAGAGAGTATTTAATTTTCAATCTAGAAATCATAACCTATATGTGACATATATTGTAGGGAAGTTAAGATACATTGTGCTTATTGATGTAATGGCAAGCATGTGTAAGTCAAATTTTGTTCATTCTTTATGTGATGATATTATATGTTATGATTTATGTAATGTTTTGAATTAAAAAGTAGTCAAAATAAGGGGATTGTCCCATACAAAGACAAACTGGCCCACAACCAGCAGATTACCCACAAAACAGAATTAGCTCCTACAACAACTTATCAAAACAAAAATATCATATAAAGGAGCATAATAATAGAGTCTAAAGGCATCCTACTGAGATTTCCTAGAATAGTAGCATAATTAATAGAGTTTTTAAACAAAGGCACAACCTTAAAAACTATTAAGGCTAGTAACTAGCAAACCATTAAACGAAAAATAAAGAGAAGCAAACCCTATTTTGACTTTTTCTCATCCTTCGCTTTAAGTAGTATGTTGGCCCAATCTATAGCAAGGAAGTCAAACAACATTGTGGAGTCCTTTTGGGTCAAGTCCTCCCCTTAGTTATCTTTTAGTAGGTGCAAAGTAGTGGTCACCACATGTATCACCTTAATGGTGAATTTAGACAAAAGTTTGACCTTTTTCTCTAGATCCTGCAACTTGTCGCTTAGATCATTAACCTCCATTTTATGAGTCTCCCCAAAACCCTCCAACTTACCACCCAAATTACCCTCCACCATGTTCATGTCATTATCCTACAAAACTGGGGGGTTAGCAATAATATTATCTTTGGGTATAACCCTAGTCAGAGACGACACCATCACGAGGGAAGGGGCTCTTTCCATAGTTTCATGGAATTGGTCCTATGTAAGGTCCACTCTACCCATGAAAATAGAAGCATAGATGTGGGTCTTCTATTTACTACCTTTAACTTCTCCTGAGCTAGACATAGAAGAGTTCAAAATTTCCACCTCCTTCTCCTCTTGATTCCCCAAACCATAGTTCAAATTCTTTTGTTTTACTCTATGTTTCGGTTGGGCCATCTCATTAGAATCGGACCCTTCCTCCTACGAGGCATTGGAGCTCATCTTCCTTTTCACATTATATTTTGTAATTCTACCAGACCTTCATCTCCCACCTCTAACCTCATCCTTTGAATCCTCCAGCTCCTTCTCCTTCCCTTTCTCTAATTTTTCTTTATTACCAAGGGGGAAAGCTTCCTCTCCTGAGGGGACCCACTAGGTGAAAGTTGTGGGGTAGGGGCTTTAGGGTTGGTAATTCTTAGGGGGATATGGTGGGGGTGGGGGTTATACAAAGTTGGGATATCTACCTCCACAATTCTAGGGATAACAAGGCTAGATGGAATTGGTAAAGATGAAACATTAACCCCTAGTGAAGAATAGTATAATTAAACCCTTTTTCCATCTTTTCCTTAACATCAGAAACAATATCAACTGGTTCATGTAACAAGAAGAAATGAATAGAAATATAATCATGATGGTAGAAGTGATTTAAGAGGGGGAAATGTAGTAGTAGAAAAAACCATACCTCCCTTCTAGAGTCAAATATTTCATCAACACCAAACACACTTCATTCCATGGCTCAAGGAGATTTTCATGTAGAAACCCACCATGATGGCAAATGGGTTCTTCACCCTCTTGGAAAAAATGATTCAGACTAGTTTCATCTACAACCCTAGTCACCTTCTTTCATTTCCTCACTTTCATTCCAAGACCTATCACCAAAGAAATAATTTCCTCAAACACTTGGAATGTAATTCCATTAATTGTCACCTTTCAATCATCCCATGAATTCACAAATTGTTGGGAACATCTCTCATTAAACCCATTTAGTGCCTCCATGAATGGAACCAATCCCCCTTCCTTAAGTATATACCAGGTTAGGGGTTTATGGGAAATGTCCTCAATCATTGAAGGCTCAATACACAATAGATCTCCCCTCATAATAGCAACCTTCTCCACAATTATCATACCTTTCAAAGCTCTGGTCCAAAGGAGATTTTGAAAAACCCAATCACACTTATATGGAAAAAAAATTGCATTAAATACTCATAAAGGCCTTTACTATCATGAATACCCATGTCACTTCTCTAATTTTTTATCATGTACTCACTGCCTTTATCCCAATACCACTCTTTATCATCATTTCCAAGATGTTGAAGCCCTTTTAAATTTGAATTATTACTCAATGTCCCAAGTAAAATAATGATAAAGAAAATTATAAACAATTCACTCAAATTGTATTTCTATTTGGTTTCCCTTTCAAACCATGTAGATTAATTATTGAAAGTAACTTTTCCTTCCTTCCTTGCTATTTGTCCATTGTGATCCAGACCCATCAATCAACTTAGCACTAAGTTGTCTTTAAAAGCTTTCAAATCCTTCCATATAAACCCAATCATGGGATATTATTTCTGTTCGCTATAATTCCTACCAAATTTTGTAACACTCTAATTTCCCTCCAAAAATGTAATACATGCACTTCAAGACCTAGCATCACCATCACATCAGCCATTACATTGCCCTCCTGATAAATATCTTACAAATCTTACTTTTTTAGAATAGTTAATAAATGCTAGATTTCTTCTATCACCTTTTGATCACCCAACCTTTTTTCATGTTCCTCTTCACTATTTCAACCAGAATCTTTGAGTCTCCTTCTATCTCCACATTCTCCCATCCCACCCCTAAAACAATTTTCAAGCCTCAAAGGAGGACCGTAGCCTCTACAACATTATTTAAGGTTTTCCCTATATTACTAGTATAGGCTAAAAACATTCTACCATTGCAATCTCTAACCATACCCCCTTCAATAGAACCTTCCCTTCTCATCGCACCATAAATGTTAAGTTTGACCATCTATCCTTGGGGGGGCCATCTCATCCTTTCTCTTGCAATTTTTTTGGAGTTATCAACCTCCAAGAAACCTTATTCCAAATTCTATCTTCTGGCAATCCTTTTCTTTATCAAATTGGGTGGAATAGACAGTTTTTGCCACTTACAGATTTGCATGTTCTCCACAATTAGCTTGAAGATCAACTCAATAATAACCTCCTCACTTTTTTCTTCATTTCTAAAGACCCTATTATTTCTCTCCTTCCAAATACCCTAGCATGCAGGGGGAAGATCACCTTCCATAATTAGATAAGGACTAGGTGGAGGAACATACATTGCCAATTCACAGCAAATTGATTAATCCCCTTATGGAAAACCCAAACCATCTCCAATTTCTAAAACAACCTACCCTAGATGTTAGCAACAAAGCTACACTCCAAGAACATGGGGGATACTTTCTTCCTCAAATTTACATAGATAGCATATTTTTGGTAATTAGAATCCCCTTTTTCTTAGATTATCTATAGTAAGAATCTTCCCATGGATAGTGACCCACCAAAAAATATTGACCTTTGAGATCAAATGGTTGAACCTGATTTTCCTCTAGCAATTAGGCTCCAAATCTTTCTCAAAACTCATCCTATAAGAATAACCTACAAAAAAATTCCTAGACAAGGTTGCCTCCTAAATGAAGGTGTCATCCCTAGCCACCCCCAAAATTTTGTACCCTTTGAGGAGCTCCTCTAGTTTCTCTACCAGACTACCACCATCAATATAACTCTGGTGTAGTTGTGACTTCTTCTATGTCCTTCCTAGCCCAATGAAATCCATCACCTTACTTTTTTCCTATAGTTGGAGATGCTCTCTAAGGATACCAAACTTTATTCTAACCAAAGGTTTACTAATTAACCAAGTGTCCTCCCAGAAATTACCTTGACATCCCTCACCTACTAGCCACCTCACTCCTTCCCTTAGCAAACTTTTTATTTTTAGAATGTCACCCCATATCCTATACCCCACAAGAAGGTCATTTCTCTAGATATAGTGGATATAATTCAAGTTCCCCAAGTACTTAGCTTTGATTATCTTACACCAGTTAGCTTCATCCTTTGCCAATTTCCAACCAATATTAGTAAGGAGAGAATTATTTAAATCAGTAACCTTTCTTATACCTAATCTACTTTTATCTTTTGGTCTAAACACAATATCCCAACTCAGTAGACTATCATGTTCTTCTCCTCCCCTCCCCCCCAACCAAAGGAAGTTCCTTCAGATTTTCTCTAATTTCTTAGCCATTGCTTGATAGATTTCAAATAGGGAGAGGAAGTAGAGTGGGATACCCTAAAGTGAAGAAGTCAATAGTTGAAGCTTGCCTGCACTACTTAAATTTTTTCCTTTCCACCCAATTAACTTCTTTTGCATCTTCTCCAAAATAATATTCCAAAAGTGATTACTTACCTATTTAATAGTGAAAGGGAGCCCCCAATACATATCTAAAAGGGAGGCAATATTACAACCAAGAATATTTAGCAATCTTCTCTAGATGTCCAGATCTGTGTTGAAGAAGAACACCTTTGTTTTATCCAATTTTATCTTCTAGCCCACATTGATAGCATAGATCTCCAAGACATGTTTCTAGGCTCTACCTTCAACAACTGAAGAGTCCCCACTAAGGAAAGTATCATCCAAAAATTTTTGTATGACCTCCACTAAGAGAGAGTTAGCAGGTTTAATTCCTTTGATCTCTCCTCCCTCCACCTTTCTCAAGAAAGCTCTTCCTAGAATTTCAACAACCATGATAAATAGATAAAGAGAAATATGGTTGCCCTATATTAAGCCCATTTCCCCATAGAAATTTCTTAGGGAGTACCATTCATCATCACCAAGAAATTGACAATCTCAATCATAGATTTAATGATTTTAATTACTCCTTGATTGAAGCCAATTCTATCCATGACTTAATATAGGAAGGTCCAGCTAATTCGATCATAAGCTTTTGAAATGTCTAACTTTAAAGCCATATCAGGATTACCACCCTTATCCATCAAGTGTAACACCTCATGAGAAGTGATAGTAGCATCAAGGATCTATCAGCCCAAGACAAACCCATTTTGATTTTTCCCTATGAATTTGTGAAGAAGTAGTTTTAGGCATTTTGCTATTATCTTAGAGAAAATCTTATAGGTAATGTTACATAGACTAATAGTTCTAAAGTCAAAAAGATCCCCTAGGTTCTTAATTTTTGGGACTAGAACTAATAAGTTTTATTAATTCTCTTAAGCAACTTCCTAGTCCTAAAGAAGTCATGCACAACTCTAACCAAATAAACCTTAACAACATCCTAGAAGTATTGGAATAAGGCTGAGGGGAAACCATCTAGGTTTGGAGACTTGTAGGCTTTCATGGAGAAGATATCTTTATGCACTTCCTCCTCAATAACCAATTAAGTAAGCTCCTCACTCTCCTCCACTAAGATCACATTTTGCATTGAGTCAATCAACCACTATCTTTCCTCTATATTGAAGGCCCTATGGTCCTCCTTATAAGAATTTTTGAAGAAGTTGCTAGCCCAACTACCTATCTCCTCCATTTTTGTTAACTTTATATTATGATCATTAATGACTGAATCAATAGTGTTTCTCCTTTTATTGTTAGAGGTCAATTTGTGAAAGAATGTCATATTTATATCTCCCAACTTCAACCATAGTATTCTTGATCTTTGTTTCTAGAATGTTTCCTCTCTCTACAATGTATACTTCCACACTTTACTAATATTTTCCTCTTCAAGGATCATATCATATGAAGCCTGGCCCTCCCCCATTTCCTTTAGGAACTCCTTTAGTTTCTCTTCCACCTGTTTCTCGGTCTTAAAAATATCACCAAAGTATCTCTTATGCCAAGGATGAACATTCCTTCTCACATTACCTAGTTTAGCTGAGGGCATGAACATTGTAGTTCCCTCAATAGTTATACTCCACCACTCCTCCACACAAGTTCTAAAGTCTTGATGAGACTATTATATAATTTTATATCTAAAAGGTCTTGGGCCCCCCTGAGTCTCCTCTTTCCAATTAAAAATTATAGGGGCAATTTTTGAGAACATCCTAGGCAATTCTATAAGAGTGGAAGAAATTAGCCCAATCTAGCCAGTCAGGACAAAGAGTCTAAGTTTGATTTGGATGAGGTCAAACCCCTTCCTATTTTTCTACCAAGTAAACTTGACATCTTTCATCTCCAAATCCATCATTTTTTTCTTTTTATGAACTCAACCAAATCTTTCATAATTTCAATAAAATCCACCACTCCTCTAGCCTTTTTAGAAGGTTATAATGGGGAATTAAAATCTCCCATACTGAAAGTGTTCCTAGACTGGGACAAGAAGGTAGATAACTCCTCCCAAAACTAGTATCTTCCTTGCCTTGAATTTGGAGCATACACATTAATAACATTCTAGGTCTCCTCATTCTTCTTGTGTTCAATGATGAGATAGTATTTGGAACTATGTATGAAATTCCTTTTACCAACAGTAGGGTTCCAAAAAGTGGCTACACTTCCAAATGCTCCTTCTGCTTTTATATAACAATATTTAGCCCCTAGCCAAATATAACCTAAAATACTATCCACATTAGCCATAGTTATTTTAACTTCTTGAATCAGAAGGATATCTATCCTTGTTTTAGACAGTTGTTTCTTGAGTGCAAACTACTTTTGGGGGATGTTCAATCCCCTCATATTCAATGATAAAATAATCATTTTCTACCCTTGGACATAGCCTCCAACATAGGTTACCTTCCACTAGCTACCTCCCTTTCCATCTACTTCATCCTTCTATTTTGCTTTACTATCTTCTCCACATCCAACTTCATCTCCTTCTCCCCCTTAGGTTTCTTTGAAACTCTAGTTTGTCTTGTCTGAGTTTTCCATTTCCCCTCCTCTTACCCTTGAAGAGAAGTAGAGGTAGTGAGTTTTTCCAACAACTTAGTATCTAGGGGGTAGTCATCACTCCATCTAAGCACATGGGTGACCTCTTTATCCTCTAAATCATTCCCCTTGACTTCCAATATTTCTTTATAGTTTATCTGCAATCCTCCACACACCTCTTCAATCACCATATTCCTCATGGGAGTTTTTATGAGATCCTCAATACCTTGTAGAAAGGGGAAAGGATCACCCCATCAATGTCTACAATCTCACCTTCCTCCACTACTCTTGAGGAATCTCCTAGCTCTAAGATCTTCACTTAGAGCACAGTTGGCTCCACTTCCCTTAGTTTTACCCCATCAAAAGGAAACTTGATCACCTTAGTTTTACCCCATCAGAAGGCAACTTGATCACCTCCTCATTTCCCTTAACTATAACCTCCAAAAAGTAATAGTTTTTGTAATCACCTTCCCAATAACCTCTTCCTCCTTCCTCTCCTTCACAGAGTCCTCTATGTATTTTTCACTTGCATTCTCTTCCTCCTTTGTTAAGGACTTATTTATCTTTTTACAATCAATAAAAAAATTCCCAAACATTGACCAATTTTGGTAGAAAAGCCTCACATTCTCATAAATGATAAATTGGACCTTCTTCCCCCACTTAGAGCTCAAAATGATGGATTTAGGTAGTTTATCCCTAATTGTTACATTCACACTAAACCTTACGAAGACCAGCCTTGACTTCTAAAGGGTAACAATATTGGTAGCAAGAAAGTTTCCAAATGAGTTCTCAATTGACTTAAGGATCCTTTAATCCCAAAACTCTAGGGGAAGGCCCAGGAGTCTTACCTAGATAGACACTAGCCTATTCAACTCTTTTGTCAAGTCCAAAGTAGGGTGCCATTTAGCCACCATTAAACTGTGCTTACCATAGTACCAAGACCTAGCTAAAACCATTGTCATATCTTCCACCACCATAAACTTGAAGCAGAAGAGTTCCCCAAACATCACCAAAATAGATACACTTCCTTTCACCTTCCACTTATGGCTTACCCACTTCCTCACCATCTCAATCAATGGGAGGAAGGCTACAAACTAACCCACCAAGAACAAATTAAGTTTGGTTGACACACTATCAACCAAGCTATCTAGAACAACAATCTCCAGCTGCTCCTCACCACTGATCACCTTGGGGGGCTTCTAGGGGGCTTGGGTTGATTTGTCTCCTAAGACCACATCCTTCCATCCTTGGGTCACGAGAGGCATTGCGGCTTTCTCCTATAAAAATGCAAGTGGTATAGTAGACCCCACTAGATCCCCACCTAAAGGTCACTTGAGATCCATCACTCCCTGGGCACACCTAGTTCAAGTCAAAACAAGTTGCAGATCTAGGAAAATCCCTAGCATCTAGCCCATCTCTAGGGGGCCACTACAGCACATCAAAATTTAAACACTGAGAGAGTGGGAAAAAATATGAATGGCAAAAAGGTTGCAGAGTGAAAAATTGTCTTCCTATGCCAAATATTTTCATTTTATTTATTTATTATCTTTTCATTTATGCGATGCTAATGTAATGATGTGTACATCTCTATTGGTGTTTAGGATTTTCATTTCCAAATGTTACCAAAGGCTTGGGATATTTATATTTTCATTTGAAGTTAATTTTCTCATGATTTTTATTTTTTTTGTAAAGGTAATTTGATGTTTTACTATTTTGTGGGCCTAATTGAATAATTAAGGTTGCATGTTATTCCTAGTCATGTTCCTTGATATCTAATTATTGGAATTGGTTGAATAATAACTTGATGATAAATTTGACCCTCTTGATCTTTCTTGTATGAGGTATTCAAGATGTTATTTTTTGATGGTTTATTGGTGGTCTTAAATCTTCATTAGGGAATTAATGGAACAAGAAAATCTTATGCAAATGGAACATTGTATAAATACTTATTTTAATGTATGGCTATGCATACTTTATTTATGAAGCTAATTATGCTCAAAAAAATTTGAACGCATTTTATAGTTACCACCTATTTATTTTTAGGGTTTGTAAAGTGTTCCCAACTTTATTAATTATGAATACTGGCATGCTCCTTCTTTTCTAAATATCTTGTCTCTTTATATATATATATATATGAATGAATGACAACTTTCATATGTTATAATAAAAATTAATTGATAAAGGCATAAGACCCAAAATTTTGTATTAATAATTGAAAAGAATAAAGATTTACAAAATATTAACAATTTAAGAGAACTTGTGTAAGTTCAAAATGGGACTCAAGGCCCTAAATAATTTTCCTTGCAATATCTATCTCAAAAGCTAAAAGATTTTAGAAATCCTATGAGTAGAAAAAATCAAAATAAAGAAGACTTCCTCTACAATTATTGAATTTCATATTTGATTAACAATACTTCAATATAAAGTACATGTTTGGGTTAGGCTCCCAATATGCCACTTTATTTATGGCCATATTCCCTCTTTGTGGAAGTGGATGAGGCCTTGGGGGATTTTTTGAAGCTTGATGATGATTCTTTTGACATTATTCATTCTAGTCAAGCCCACATTTTGGTTGATCTATATATTTCTAAAGCTCTCCCTATTGAGATAAATATTGATCCTTTGTTGGGTTCTTGGACTCATCCATTGGAGTATGAGGGCGTCCCTTTTTTATGCCAAATATATTTCAATACTTGTCATGCTTTTTCTCATGGTGAGCTGGAAAAGAAGAAAAAAGGTCTAATTCTTGGTGGAATGGGGTCTCTTATGAGTACAACATTGATAGGAATAAATCTTTCTCCTAGGTGGTAGCCTAGCAGTCACCTTTTTCTAACACAATTGATCTTAGTGTGGTCTTTTTTATTGGTAATGATTCTTTTGTGGATATTTTAGCTAAGATTTTGGTCGATAAGTTTCCATCCTTGGGTGATTTTTCTTCTATTTCCAGTATTTTTTTTTGTCACCATAGGAACTATTTTTCCTGAGTGAGGGTAGTTGATTATTTGATTGCTACTAGTTTTGATGTTCATTTTCCCTAGGGGCATACTACTTATTTTGATCTAGCTAGATTAATGGATTTTTTGTGATGTCATATATTTATGTTGTCCCTTCCACTTTAGTTGGCCCCTCCTTAGGATCTTGTATACCCTCCCATATGGGGAAAATTCTATTCTAGATTGATTTCTTGGTATGATGAAATTTCTAAGGTGGAAGAGGGTTGGATCATAATTAAAGGCAAAAAACCTAAATTTCTTCAACCCTCTTTTGACATGACCCTTTTTTCCCTTGAGGGAAATAAAAAAGGAAAATTTTAAAGGGTTTTGGTTTGTTTGGGTTGTATGTTGGTTCATGAAGCCAATATCCCCTACATGCAAAGATAACCTATCACTAGGAAGAATGGAATAACAAAGAAAGAGTTTGGGCTCTAAAATTATGAGATGTTATATTATCAGATTAAATAAATCAATAAAATATATAATGATCAATCCTTATAGAAAATATCAAGAATCTAAAATAAGGAACTCTAAAAAAGGAAGACATTTAATAATTAATATAATTATGATTAAATTTCACTAATCCATAAAGTGGTATCTTAAGAGAGAAATAGAGGTAACTTAATGATCAAGTCAATGTGACTTAATAATTAATTCATTGCTTTATAAAATTATCCCCCCCCCTCCTCCTTAAGATGACCAATAGTATAGCTACAAACAATGCAAGAAAACCAAGAAGACTACAATGTTTAAATCAAACTTGAGTATGAACAACATGTCTCAATTACCCATTCACTACCAAATTTTTCTAAAGTGGAGAAATAAAGAAAACCTCATGGAAAAAAATCTACTCCAAAAAGAGATGGAGATAATTCTCAAAAAATAAATGAAAGAAGGTAGGTCTTACTAGGACCCACCAAGGACAATTTCCTTCACCCTGGGCATGGAACACAACTGAAGATGGCATGGAGATGCAAAAGGTTTAGTAGAAAAAATTTCAACCTACTCCATTGTAGGTGTGTAATCCAAGATGAGAGAACCATCCTAAGTAAATTATCTAATGAATTTCATATAAATCTCAATATTCTTAGTCTTTTGATGCTTGACTAGGTTGCAAGATTTTTGAATGGCACTCTTATTATCACACAAAAGAATAGTGGAACTATCAAGTGGAAACCAAAACTTTGTCATCAACTGTTGAATCCATATAATCTTCTAACTAGCTAAAACTATTTCTTGGTACTTTGCCTCTATAGATGATAATGAAATATTTTTCTACTTCTTACAAGATCACATCATAGGACTAGAACCAAGAAAAAATATGAAGCCAAAATTAGTCTTTTGAACATCGACATCACCAACCCAATCTGAGTGTCTAAAGCCAAAAATGTGGGAGGATCCTAATTTATCATCAATGAAATAATGTGTAGTGCCTTGAATGCCTTAGAGAAGCCAACAATGTGAGGGGATCTTGATTTATTGTGAATGTCATAATGTGTAGTACCCTGAATGTGTCTCAAAATAGGTTTGTCTTAATTCTAATGACTCTCATGAGGATCATGAAAGAATATAGAGACAAGGCAAGGAATAAAGGAAAGATAAGTATGTGTATGTGTTAGGTACTGCAAAAAAATTCCAATCAATTCTCTCTATAATTTGGGATTGATGTAGGAGCATCTTGTAAGTAAGGGCAATCTTGCATCACCCCAAAAAAAATTGTTTTTTTCTTTTCAATAAGGGTGTATCAGTGTAGAGTTTCTAATTGTGGAAGCTTACTATTTTTAATAAGTTGTTCATACAAGCTCATAATGTTTGAATTTCATAGGTGGAGATTTATCTTAGATATATCAACCTTCCAGTTAAGCTTCATTTCCATATCATTTGTATTCACGAAGTTATTGAGGATTTTTGGTATAAAATCTTTGAGCTCAATTTTCAAGGATTTAGAGGCTCTCAAAAGAGGTCAAACCTTAGGGTTTGGATAGAGCTTGAGTGAGTTAAATGATGTAGATCAAGAGCTATCATTTTTGAAATTGTGGTTATAATATCCAAATGGTTTTATGATTTATAGGTTGTGGCTTTGAGAAGTTGGGCTACCTAAAATTATAATTTGTAATTATTTTGAGTCAACTCTAATGTAATAAATATGATAATTTTAGGGTTGGTCAATCTCAAGGTTAGGGATAATGTCTAGAACCTTCTTGGTTAGTGGAAAATTGGTTATATAAGGAAGGCCTATAGTGTTGTCTAAGGCAATTCTTGGTGGTGGTTCACGGCTCTGTCTTGTAGAATATTGTAAGGAAAGTGCCCATGTGGATTTTCATATTGTATTTCTAAAATATATAATTTCATATTCTTATAATTTTTTTGTTGTGTCTCTATTTCTATTATGTGCTTCTAGAGTTAAGGGGAGAACCCTTCATCTGGGATTTACTGAAGGAGTAGTGCAAGTTGCAGATAAAACAATACCTAAATGAACATGTTAAAATGATAAATCATACCAAGGCCATACTTTTACTAAAGTATGGAAATATCATCTAAAGACTAAATACCCTATAGGCCCAAAAATTGGTGTAAAATTTTGATATCTACCATCTCAAACTACTTCATTAAGGCTCTCTAAACACCCTAAATCATAGAGGATGAGCTACCTATAGTAATGAGATCATCAACATATAGCACAAATATTAATAGGTTAATCCCATGGTGTTGAATGCACATTCTATGATAGGAATAATAATGGATGAAATGTGAAGCAAGTAAAAAGGAGTCCATATTCTCATACCAAGCCTGAGGGGTGTGTTTGAGACCATATAATGGTTTCCAAAGTTTACAAACTAGAGATGTGTCCTAAACAAAACCCTAAGGTTGCTCTATATAGATGTCCTATTATAGGTATCAGGTGTAGGAGCACCTATTCATTGGATGCATCATGGATTAATTAATATATTAAATTTTCTTTAATATGGTTTCTCCATATATGATTGAAGGAAATTAGTTTCTTATTTATTTTACATAAGAAATTTTGGATAGAAAAATGAATTTCCAGGCTACAATTTGATGGAAATATAAATGGGATTGAATATTCAATTTGTTTTAAAACCCTTCTCGTAAAAGGGTTAGCTGGAAAAATTTGTCCACCAAGGTGTTGTACAAAAAAATCAGTAAAAATAATAATAAAATTTATTTTATAAAAATAATATTTAAAAATAAATAAAAATTGGAGGGGGGATGGAGATGGGAACCCCATCCCCCACCCCTTTCCCAAAGGACAAGTACACTATTGAGGCAGTGTGTGGTTGTCCTTGGACACTTCACCACTACCAAGGCAGTGTACGACTACCTTTGGTAGCACAACATGAGGGTTGCTCCCCTTAATTAAGGGTTAGTCATTTTTTAATTATTATTATTTTATTTAATTGAAAATATAAATTAAATTTTATATTGTTATTAATTATTTTTTATACATAAATTAATTACAATTTTATTAAACTGGTTATAGTTAATTATTTTGAAGTTAATTATATTTTCTAAATATATATATATATATGTGTGTATATATAAATACATATATATGTGTATATAAATACATATATATGTATATATACATATATGTGTATATATATACATATGTGTGTGTATGTACATAATAATAATAGCAATATATTAACAGACAAGAGCCTAACACAATGGTAACTTGTGAGTCTCTCATTAGGGAGGTCTTGGGTTCAAATCCACTTGAGTTGATACTGTAGCACCAGAAAATAGGTTAAATGCATAACATACTATGAGCAAATCACAAAACTCAATAATCATATATTAGCACCCACTAGTCTACCATGAAAGCCAAACTAATAAAGAAAGCAATAGAAACCCCCTTTTTTGTTTGTAGCTCCCATGTCCTTCTTTCTTCTCCAAATGATTGTAGCTCCAATTTGCCTATAGTGCACACAAGATTGAAGCAAAAGTCTATGATGTGGATAATGCCATGAGAATACTTGAAGTTGTGATTTAATGTGAGAGAAAGAATGCAAAATGCAAAGAAGCCAAGGACTTGAAAAATGCTCAAGAATAGGGACCAAGGACTCAAGACTTCAAGGATTCAAGGACCAAAAATGAGAGAAAGAGTGTCCAATTTATAATTGACATGGAGGATGAGAGCATTGGATTTTTCACCCATAGATATGCGATGTGGCAAGAGATTCCTTTGAGAATCCATGACACATATGACAAAATATGCCAATTGTGAGATTCTATGACACATGAAAGTCAAACTTGGCTAAATGTGGAAGAGAATCTATGATGCGTCATAAGACACCTCAACCCACTTAAAGCCAAGAATCTATGATGAATAATCCAAATAGGGACATGCGTAAGAGATAAGAATATTTGATTATGAAAAATATTATCCAAGTGTCAAAGGAGAATCCACGAGGTGTCATATCCAAGTGTCATGATGATGTAATATTTTATGAAATATTCGAATTAAAAATCCTTTTATTCCACAAAATAATAATTAGTAGAAAATGGAATTAATAATGGAAAATAGAACTTAGGAAATTGTAAATTTCCATGGTTTTCGAATGATAAATCAATTAACTAATAAAATTAATTAATTGAGGATGATAATTAGTAAGAATAATAGGATTAAATTATGGGTTATTTAATCCTATAGAGAAAATTAGTAGATGATTGGCCAAATTGATTAAATGAATGTGACTGTATCCTTTGATGAAAATGTGATGATGATATAAATCAAATAAGATGATGACCAGTAGATCAAAGCCATGATCAGATTGATTGATTGAAGTTGATAACATGTCAAGGACACACGACATGAATTGGTTGATATGTAACATTTAGCCGACATTGTAAATGCTATATGATTGAAATTGATTGATAAGGTTTGATCATAATAACATCGAAAAACACTGTCAATATTATTAAAATGGTTGATGATGTCATGATCCCACATTGAAAGCCTCAACAATGTCAAAGATTGGATGACATCAATGATAGTTTGACCTAGCACTGAGAGCCATGACAATACTAAGGTCAGATTGATAAGATTGATAGGTTGATAGGTTTACAAGGCACTAAAAGCCACAACAATACCTAGGATAAGATAAATTATGATTGATTTGGGATGTTTGATATGTTTCGGGTTGATTAGGATTGATTTTGAGTGATTTTGAGTTGATTTGGGGTGATTTTGAGTTGATTTGAAATGGTTTTGAGTTGATATGAAATTGATGTGAAGAAGGATACAAATGATAAAGTATGATCAATTTGGCCAAAAGATCAAATTTAGTAGAATGAAAAAATGGGACAAATTAGTATGAAGAAGTGATGAAATCATAGATGCAAACCATTTTTGACTGTCTACAGATACATAATAAAAATTAATCTCAATAATTAATCTAGGCTTTGGCCCATTACCTAAAAATAATAATAATATATTAATGATATTAATTTGTAATTAAGAGGTGTTTGGAGTTATATTTTTAATTAATTTAAATTGAAATTTGTTGAAATTGGAAATTTATTTATATTAGATTTAATGGTGATGTTCTAAAACTTATACTCCATTCTTTAAAATATAGTAAGATTTAAATGCCATTATCTTTCTGATGAAGTTGGGTAATTAAAACACATTGAGTTAATGTCATTGGCTTATGACATTTAATTTTGTTTATGAATAATACTTTGGATAGATTTTTATTTTGAGCTTGTAGGATAATAATTAATTTTGAAACCATATTTAACCTAGTGATTAAAATGACATTTTATTGACTAAACTGAACTTTTCAAAAATAAATGACTTATAACCATGTGACTTCTTTTTTGTGTGTTCTTTTGGCTTTTACTTTTAGTCTTATGTTGATCTCCCGTGATGGTTCTTTCTTCTAGGAATTTTTTAGTTGGCCAACTACTACGTACACCAAAGGTTGACTTTGTGATTTCTTTTATGATGTATATCTATTCCAAATATTATGATGAGCTTGTGTTTAAAATTTGAAAGTGCATTTATGATATTTTCTATGTGGTGCATTTATGTTTACTTGGGTTGGGAGAACCAACTTATTATCAAGTTACCTATTAAGGAATTGAGTTTGATCATCATGGGTTGTTGTAGTATGGGACACAACTATGTTTTATGTGCTTAGGAGAGGTTATCTAGGTATGTGTCTTGGGAGTGGCTTGTAGTATGGGTCTGGGACCCAAAGTGGTTAGTGCTAGGATAACCTATTGTAAGTTGTTTAATAAGTGATAATCTAGTAATTAATATTTTGGGAAACACATTAAAAAGATAAGTTAGAGATATTGCCTCATCCATGCCTTGAGTGCTTGTATAGACTAAGGACAGGAATGTGATGACTATATGACTAGTGTAGTGCCTACCCATAGTTTAATTTTTATGATTTATTGTAGAATACTTTTAGGCCAGCTTTATCATTATGTTTTATGATTTAGTGGTATTCAATTACCTGATTTGATTGGATTTTATTTCATACTTAGTTATATATTTGATGAGCTACTCAATACTTGGTTATTTCAAGTGTTTATGTTTATCCTTTCGATGATGATGCTTTGTATGTTCATATTGTGATTTCAGTTATCTCATGATGATAGTTAGATGGATGATTTATATGTAGTTTTCTATGGTTACTTACCCTATACTTGCATGTGTATGGTGTACTTGTATTTTTTACGTTATGTTTGATGTTTCTAATGTGGTTGAGGGAGGGAGTCATAGTCACCTGCTAGTCAGGATCTACATGATACACCACTCTCCACCATTGTCTATTTAGTTTACATTAATATGTATATGTACATGCTCGTCTTTTATGTAGATTATAAGTACTGGGCATTGACTTCCTTGAATTGCTAGGATGAGTATGCCTTATCACAATATCTCAATGGTAAAGAGGAAAGATAGTTTTTTACTCTGAATCCTATCCCTAAGCCAATTGTCCTAGAAAATAGGACAAGTATCAGAGTTATTTACCCATATGAATTCATCAAGTGACGAAATTTTGAGATTTTGACCCTTTTGATTTAGTACTTTGTCTTTCAAATAGGTTTTCTTATTCAGATTTATGGGTCTATTGTGTTTTTCAATTACAATTAAATAAAATAAAGATATTATCAAATTCTTTCATTTAACAAAGATTTTATAAGGGAAAAACAATATTTGATTATATTTAATTAATTGAGAAATTTATTAAATAGAAAAATTAAATTTAAAATATTTAATTAAAGTTCTAAATTTGACATAATAATATTTATTTAATTTAATAATAATTAATTTAGCAACTTCATTTTAATTAATGAACTCTAAATACTATTATTATTTAAATTAATAAATTTATTATTAAAGACATCTTATGATTTAATGTGTGTGTGTGTGTGTGTGTGTGTGTGTGTGTGAGAGAGAGAGAGAGAGAGAGAGAGAATAAATTTAATAAAATTTATTTTAATTAAAATGAAAAAAAAATTGGACATGAAATTGTGTGTTTGTAAAATAGAAACTATAAAGGAGAAAGCTCTTTATTGAGAAATTAGAGCTCATTTCTCCACATAGAGGCTTGGAGGAGCAAATTTCAAGAAAGAGGGTTTTCGAGAAGACAGAAATTCTTACAACTTCTAAGCATTTGTCTGGGTAGTATCAAATCAAGGTAGGATCTTGTTGAGATTTTCACAGTAATTTCCCTTCAAATTTCCTTTTTCTTCTCTGTGGTTTTTATAGATTTTTTTTTAGAAATATTTCTAGTTGAAACCCTTGTTAAATTTACTATTCTTCATTATTGAAAATGTCTATAAACAAAAATTATATTTGAAACCCTTATTAAATTTACTATTCTTCATTATTGAAAATGTTTGTGAATGAAAATCAGAATTGAAACCCTTGCTTAAGAAACTCTTATTGAAAAAATTACATTGATTTAGTAAATTGTGAATCAAAACAAGGTTTGGGAAAGAAGACTAGATTTAATTATTAAATTTGATCATTTTAATTACTTTGCCCTATTAGACCTAAATTGAATTGTATGTTTAATAAAAAAGATATATATTAATTACCATAGTAATAAATTATTACTGTGGTAATAATATCGAATATGTTTTGGGAATTTTGTTGTTTTAAACAAAATTATTAAAAATATATATATTAAAAAAATGGGGAAGCAGGCCATTACCCCCACCCCCCTTAGCTTCTTGGCTACCACAACAAGCTCACACTGCACATAGCAGTCGTTGGTGCTACAAGCAACAGCTCACACTGCCTTAGGAGCAATGAGTGCTACCTTGCAGCCTCACACATAGCGTGAAGCCCATTAGGTTATTGAAAAAAATATTCTTATTATTTTAAATATGTTTTTTATTAAATGATATAAAGTTCTAATTAATTATCATTATTAATATTTAATAAGTATTATTTTACAATAGTAAATTCATAATTGTTGTTATTAATAATTTAATTAATATTATGTATTAATAATTCAATAATCATTGTTATTATTAATTTAATATTTTTATTAGATCTTAATAATATTTAATTAAAGATTTGTATAAATGGGTTTACAATTATATATATAGTAATTTGATAATTGTAATTTCAATTTTTGTCTAATTAAGAGGATTTTAATGAAATCTAGATTTGTTTAAATGGTAGTTCTTTTAATATTAAATTATTTTTTAATATTAAGATGATTCTAATGGATTTTGAGTCTTTTAAGATACTCATGAACTCGAAAACCTTAGCAAATATGATACTTTGGAAATGGAAAAAAAACTTGAACCCAGTTTTGAAAATTAAACGTTTTTATTTTCAAAACCAAATGAATTATGAAACTACATTTAGTTTGATGTATGATTTGGCTTACTGGGGTTGGATTTGACTTAGTATGTTGAGCAGTTTTGGATGTTTACCAAAGGCCTGAGAATTACTATTTTATGATATTGTATGAGATGTCATGGTTATGTGATTTGACCTTTGAATTATGGATCAGTGGTTATATTGTGCTTTCTAGTTGCTTGTATAGGACTGAGGTGAATAGTGTGGTTTTCTTGGTGTGACCTATGAGGTTTTGATAAGTGATTTTTTGGTGCTTTCTAGTTTCTTGTATAGAACTGAGGTGAAGATTATGATTTTATGAGTTATACTTTTTATGAGCTTAGGGTAGGTTATCTATGTGTATGTTAGGAAGTGGCTTGCAATGGAGGTCGGAGCCCTAAAGAGCTTGCCTGGGTAACCAATTGTAAGTTGTATCAATAAGTGATAACATTTCATTAAATGGGTTTTAAAATGAATTAATAAGAGTCAATGTTTTACCTCACCCATGCCTAGAGTGCTAATATAGGCCAGGATGGGAGTAGAGAGGATGCTTGGTTGCTACCTTGCCTCATTAGTATGTCTTGTATACTGATGCCACATAGAGTCACTAGGGTGTCAGAGTCTAGAGAGGTTTTGAAGTTAACTTTAGAGTTTACTTATGCGATGACACTTGCCCACTTAGTAGATTGCATGTGTGCCTTTATTGCCTTTGGCTTAAGATGTTACTTGTGTCTTGGAATCCTTAAGAGATGTAACCTATTTATGAATTGGTTAAATGTATGTGAGTTATTGCTTCTACTATATTATCTCTGGTTGTTTTAATTTTAAAGAAAATTGTTTGGAAAACTTAGTAACACTTTAGGTTAGTCTTGTTTAAGTTCCCTAGCAGAGTGTTACATCTGGTATCAAAGCCCGAGTTTCTACATTGGGAGCTCTGGGTATATTGGAATGCTGCTAGATGACAACTAGTTAAACTTAAATGAAACTTAAACAACTATATGTATCTATTATAAATTGAACACTTTGAACTTCAAACTCAATTTCTTATGTTGGCCTAGTTTTTCACCTAGTTGAGATCCTTAAAATTCATTGTAAAAATCCAATTTATTCCATATAAGCAATTAATGATCAATCATGCCCTAGAAAACCCTAGGTGGTTGAAAATTTAATTGACCACACTTGAAAAGACCCTAGTATCCTTTCAATCCCTTATCCTAAGTTTTTCTAAAATCTTTCACGATTTTCATTTTTCCCTAGCTCATCACTTAGTTTTAACCCATGGTTGTGTTGTGTTTAGCCTACACCCTATAATTTTCCTCATTTGTAGCCCTTTTGATAAATCATTACTATAGTCATTGATCTCTTTGTAGATCAATAGGTGTTGCATTTTGCAAGATTCAAGATGCAAAGCTTTTAACCAAAGCGAGAAAGCAATAGAGTGATGCCTATCCTCTGAGACCTAAAGAGATGTAAAAATATTTTGTATGCAACATGTTGATGCATGTCCTAGTGGGGACCATAACTTCTTACTTCAATGTGTTCTATTGTAATATGCCAACTGCTACACTCAGATTTATTCCTAAGTCAAATTGAACTTTCTTCCCTAATCATTGATTCAAGTGATCATCAAGTGTTGTCATATTCTCACAAAGACAAAAATGAAAAAAAATTTAACCAAAGAAAGAAAGTAAGAAGAACCTGACACGTAGAATTTGTGGGACTAGCTTGTGTTATGAATTGCAAAGAGGACGTTATCAACATGGGATACCATATGGCATATTTTTATTTGTTCTATGTAATAAGTATAACATGGATTAACAATTTTTCCCAGCCATCAGATCTTCAAATGATCAATGGCTTTTACATTCTTGTAAGATAAAGATTTTTTTACTTTATGCAAAGAAAAAATGCAAGAATCTGCCACATGTCTATGTGGGCCATATTTTGAATACAGCAGTAGGTAGAGATCTCAACCATTCATTACTTGAATATCAATAGATGTCATATTCTCACATAAAGAAGATACAAGGTTTTTAGTCAAAGTGATAATGCGAGATAACCACACATGTCTTAGGGGCCTATTTCCTTAAAAGGTATGCTAATATATTTAGATCTTTCATGATTGTGAGATCTAAAAGGATTGACAATGATCATATTATCACATAATAAAGTGTTTGAGTTTTAACCAAAGAGAGAATATGAGAGTTCAACACATGTCCAACTATGAGAGAATATGAGAATATGATATTTTTCCTAGATCAATGACCAGTTTTCAAATTCATAGTTTAATTTGTACAATTTGATTGTTGGAGTATTAATGGTGCTTCAAGGAAACCTCGTGCAAAATAATTTGGCATAAAGTATATAATTTTCTCCTAACCAGTTACAAAGTGAAACAAATTTGAAGCACAATGAAGTAGAGCTTAGATTTTGGGTTTATTGCACAGTGAGTAATTGCAAACAAACTATCTTGTTGAGGTCAAAAAAAATTTGGGTAAGTGTCTGAATTTTTTTTGTCTAAAGAGTTCCAATCTCAAATTTATTGAATTGATAAAAATGTCTCCACCAAGATATTTTTTTGAAAAGATGAATTATCAACACCAGAATGTACATGGTGACTTCCTTGAACAATTGCCCCTCTCTACCAATGAAGAAGCTAAAGGAAAAGAGTTGGCCCCTAAAAACCCTAGGTTGATAATTAGTAATGATTTTTATGAAAAGAGAAATTATTTGAGATATTTAGAGACAAAAATGGGCTGGTTGGAGCTATTCAAAGTGGTTTTTGCAGAGAAAACATGATAGTTTATTGAGCAATGTATAGGAATTTGACATTGGAAAGTTGATTGTCCCTGGCGTTTTCTTTGATCATGACTTATTGACAATGTTTGCAAAGAGGTATGATATTTTGCTAAGGGTTGGAATATATCATAGAAGTTTTCATGTTGAACCCTAAGCAAACCCTGCATGAATAGATTGATTTGGATGATCTGCAAGCAAGGTACGATGCTCAGAGAATACACCTTCATGGAGGGCCATTGCAAGAGAGTTTTGTAAAGATGGTGCATCTTTCATTGGTGACATCTCACAACTAGAGCCCTTACTAAAGAAATATTTTAATCCCAGGGAACAAGCCCTTTACATCTCCCTCTACAAAATCTTTGGAATGGATGAGCAAGATCACATCTAGGGGTCTCTAGTTTTTAAGATTGCTTAGACACTACAATATGGTATGAGCTCTATTTTTTATTTTACATCTTAACTGGTGGAGGAGATTCATAATGGGCTGATTGAGATCAGAAAAGGTAAGGTTGACAAGCCCTTTTTCTAGTACTCATTGCTAATGAACATGTGCATGTACAAGAAGGTTCTATCTTTTCAAAAGATATGAAACTAGAGTTAGAGAAGGATAGATAGAAGCTACCAATTCATCTATGGAGTGCATACATGACATGGGAGGTCATAGATGCTAATTTTGTCCATTTTGATAGATATTTTTCCTCAAAGATGAGGATTTTGTTGATTGGAGACAACCCTAGGATTCTCCAACCTTTATTAGAATTCATCAAACCCAAAGATCATGCTAAGGGCTTAAAGGTCAGTCATAACTAGGGGGATATTATCCCTTACTTTGTATCAACTATTTTTAGAGTATATGGTTTCCAAAGGAAACCTCATGTCCTACCATATCAAGTGCATCTAAAGATGGGAATTGTTGAATTCTCGTGGCAAATAGGAGGACTTGAATAGAGAGAGTTGGTGGATAGATCAAGAGGGACAATTTATCCAAACTTCACAGTCATCCACAATTTTCTGCTTACCAAAGGAGGATGGAGACACTTAGGTAAGTTCCTAGATAAATACTAAATGGCTCAGTCTCATCCTCATTTATTGACCCAGAAGGTTTCTATGATATGTTCAAAGATAGGACTAAAGCTAAATCATATGAACATATTGTTTACTTTCTTGAAGATATTATAAGAAATAAATTTTCTTTACAAGAATAAAAATTAAAGAAAGAGAAATGGAAAGTATGGAGTAGGTTTTAAGAATTTATTAGTACTTTGCATAAAAAATATGACCCCCTAGCTGACATCAAATATTGGGGAGATAAGATAAATAAACTTATGGCTCATTTTGTTGGGATTATGCAAACTCTTAATGAGTAGAACAAGATATTAATAAAAGCATACCTAAACCAAGCCAAGAAAGTAGAGAAAAGATTGGAAAATAGGGTAATAATTAGCCTAGTACAATATTCTCTACAAAGGAAAGTAGGGTAAATAGTGGCTAGAAACGTGAATATATAGCATGTTCCCTTGTACATGAGGCAACTTTGAGAGAGCCCACCCTTAGCACTAATTGTTAAAAGGAAAAAATTCGAACAAGGGTCTTCAACTAAAGATAAGGAAGACTCCCCTTCATAGACTCCTCTCCATTTTGACAATGAAGATTCCTTAAGGGAACAATTGAAGCAGATGGGGGGTCAGGCTAATGTGTTGATAACTACATCAGAGCTAGAGGAGGGAACACTTAAGGAACCTCCAATGCCACTTCTAGCCATTATTGTGGATGACTTCAACAAGAAGGATATTGATCCTATTGTAGAAAAAGTTGCAAGAAAGTTTTTGGATGATGAAATTTTTGTAAAGCCTAGGAATTTTATACAATTTTTATGGAGAAGTAAAATAGAGACTTTTTGAGGCAAAATGTAAAAAGATGAAAGAAGATAAACCTAATAGAAAAGACTCTAACATAGAAGAGGAAATAAAGACTAACTTAGTGTAAGAGTTCAGTCAGATAACCCCTTCAAGGGGAAGACAATTGTTAAAGGATTCAGGAGTGCTAATACTACCAGAGTGGGACATTGCTAATGCAATGGATTTTGATGCAATAAGAAAAGAGAAAGAAAAAAAGCTTACAATGGAAGAGGAGGTCAAAGAAGCCCATAAAGGGGTGAAATACAATAATTATCACAAGGCTTTGGTCATATGGTCAATATAAAAAAGAGATAAGGCCAAAATCCAAGAGGTCTTAGATGTTGAACACATAGGGACCTAATGGTATATAGGGTTGCAGAAGTGGATAGTGAGTAGGTGGCCCAAATGAATAAAGAATTGGTTGATTTTGGTGTGGAGGTAGTTGATAAAGACAAGAATAAATTTCTTGAGCTAAATGAAAAAATTGAAAAGGTGTTGGATGCATATGATGAAAGGGAAAGAAAGATTTATGAAATGGAAAAAAAATTACAAGCTTACTGAAGCAATGAAGAAAGAGAAAAGTTGGGAGACAACCCAACTAGCTTTGAAATACAGCTTCCCCTATCCCACTACTTTCTACTGGTCCTATTGTAGAGACTCCTAACACACCCAAGCAGCCATAATTTTATACAATGGATGAGCTAAATGAAGAGAAGACAAAAAACTAGGCATTGCATGCAGAGTTAGGTATGTAGCATGAAGATAGGATCAGAGATACTATCTTGCTTTTAGTGGATTGAATTAATTGGCCTCTTTTCTACTAAGATCCATAAAGGTTGGTGGATATGTGGAAAGAACTAGCTAGTGATGAAGTCAAGTTGAGAGAAATATTGAATAAATGGATCAGTAGGGATGATGCCATCACTTCTTTGTGTTTTCCTATCATTGACAATTATGATGATTAGGTTGAAAAAACATATGATCAAGCCAATGACCTACTAAATTTTGATCAAAAAAGAGATGTGTTTTAGAGAAAATTGAAAATATACTTCTCAAGATATCTTAGTAAGAATTTTGATCTCTTTCCTCATGTATTAAAGGCTTAGGTTTCATAAAGGATAAGGAAGAGTGGGGAAATGAATTAAATGAACTAATGAGTATCAGAATGAATGATGTAGTTATTAAAGAAAACTACACTTGGTTTGCAAGGACAAGTGAAGAATTAGTTCAAGTAAAATTATTCTTTGATTCTTTCCATAAATATTTTGATAAAATAAAAAAGTTGGAAAAAGATTTCTTGAGGAGAGAAAAAGAGATACTAAGATTCAACTGGCCAGATGACATGGTTTTCAATAAGTGGATGGAAAATTATTCTTCAGCCTCACAATTTTATCAGTAAAGGCTCACAAATAAGTCAATATCCATAGGGGAACTAAAATTAGTTGATTTAGCTACCCAAATAGATGATATGGAAGATGATCGACAAACTGCAACAAACTCAAAGTGTTAGAGCCAAGCATAGTAGAGGAGAAGAGTGTGGTCCCATAGCCTGACAAACAATAAAAAGAAGAAGATCAATCATCATGTGCAATAGAGGAACAGAAAACTACCAAAATATAATTGGCCCCACCATTAATCAACCAATGAAGGGACCATTCTATTATCAAGAAAAAGTCTACAAGTTTTGGTTCTTCTCATGCAGTTTTTGATAGTGACAGCTTTGTCTTGTGTGTAATCTTTTTGTCATAATAGAATAAGTCAATAGCCATAATCAAATTCATATTTATTCAAAAATCATATTCAATAATAGATGATTTAATCTTCAAATTTATTAATGGATCATCACTTCTTATGTAGGGACCACTAATGGTTCAGCACTTCATTTAGGGTATGAACAACTATTTTATTGGGGGTGTGAAAATTTACCAACCTAAGACCTTTAAGCATGTAATTCATTAGGCTATTATTGTGGAATATAATGTCTCTTTGGGACATGGTGGTTTTTTGGGTGCACCTGCTAGCAGAACATGGACCATTTGGGTCCAAGGGAACACAAAAGCAAGGAATGGGTAGTAGTAATAGGAAGCATCATTCTTTCAGAGGCAATCAATAGTAGTAGTAACAAGGAGGATCTTATCCTCTAGCATGGAGTGGTGGTGGTGGTTCACACTCTAGGGATTCTCAATACTCTAAGCCCAATAGGCACAATCAGTATGACCAACTGACACAAGGTACTTATTCTTTTGCTAGTGGGGGTAGTTTCTAGTAGTCCAACTCATCTACAGTGTAGGGGAGTTTTGATGGAGAATGTTTTTTATGCAAATAATGTGGGCATAATTCATCCCATTGTGCTCAATAGAAACCAAAATTCTCAAATCAAAGACCTACAGTTTTAGAACCCATAATTGGAGATATGAGTAGATCACAGAGGGTTTTTTCAATGGATTTTTTTCCTCCTAGAGGGTGAAAGGTTCCAATGGAACCCATACTTTGAGTGGTCAATTTTTATCTTATTTGTAGGCTTCTAGGAGTAAGCCTAAGTCTAGGGGGGTGGATGTAGTGCCTACCCCTAGTTTACTTTTCATGTTATATTGTTGAATAATTTTAAGCTAACTGTATGGTTATGTTTTATGATTTAGTGGTACTCAGTTACCTAATTTGATTGGATGTTATTTCATACTCGATTATATATTTGATGAGCTACTTGATACTTGGTTATTTTAGGTATTTATCTTTATTCTTTCGATGATGATGCTTCATACATTGATATAGTTATTTTAGTTATCTCATGATGATAGTTAGATGGATGATTTATATGCAATTTTCTATAGTTGCTTACCCCATACTTGCATGTGTATGGTGTACTTGTATGATTTACTTTATGTTTGATATTTTTAATGTGGTTGAGGGAGGGAGTCGTAGTCACTTTCTAGTTAGGATCTACATGATGCACCACTTATCGCCATTACATGTTTAATTTAGATTTATATGTATATGTGCATGCTTAGCTTTTATGCAGATTGTAGGTATCAAGCATCAACTTTCTTGAATTTCCAAGATGAGCATACCCTATATGAGTATCTCAATGGTAAAGAGGGGAGATAGCTCTTGAGTCCAAATCCTATCCCTAAGCCAATTGTCCTCATAAATAGGACAATTGACGAGAATTTGAGACTTATTTACCCTTCTGAATTTTTCAAGTGACGAGAATTTAAGACTTTGACCCTTGAGTTTGATTTAGTACTTTGTCTTTCAGACAAGTTTTCTTATTCAGATTTGTGGGTATGTTGTGATTGTCAGTTATAATTAAATCAAATAAAGATATTATCAAATGCTTTAATTTAACAAAAAATTAACAAAACAAAATCAAATTTTAATTATATTTAATTAATTAAGAAATTAATTAAATAGAATAATTAAATTTAAAATATTTAATTAAAGTTTCAAATTTGGTGTAATAATATTTATTTAATATAATAATAATTAATTTAGGAGTTTCACTTTAATTAATGAACTCTAAATATTATTATTGTTTAAATTAATATATATAGTATTAAAGGCATATTGTGATTTAATAAAAGAGAGACAGAGAGATAGTAAATTTAATAAAGTTTATTTTAATTAAAATGTAAAAAAGTTTGCACATGAAATTAAAATAATAAAGAAAAGGGTTTGTGTGTTTGTAAAACTAAACCCCTAAAGGAGAAAGCTCTTTATTAAGAAATTAGAGCTCATTTCTTCATGCACAGGTTTGGAGGAGCAAATTTCAAGAAAGAGTGTTTTTGAGAAGACGTGAATTCTTTCAACTTTTGAGTATTTGTCTAGTTAGCATCAGATTGAAGTAGGATCTTGTTGAGATTTTCACAGTTATTTCCCTTCGAATTTCTTGTCTTCTCTGTGGTTGTTATGGATCTATTTTTAGAAATAGTTATGGTCGAAACCCTTGTTAAATTTAGTGTTCTTTATAATTGAAAACATCTGTGAGTGAAAATCATATTTGAAACCATTGTTTGAGAAACTCTTATCGAAAAAAAATTAGATTGATTTAGTGAATTATGAAAGAGTATAGGGTTTGGGAAAGAAAACTAGATTTAATTATTAAATTTGATCATTTCAATTTCTTTTCCCTATTAGATCTAAATAGAATTCTATATTACAAAAAAGATATG